>JARHVA010003239.1:1685000-1940000 GCA_037957365.1 Torreya grandis
GTATTATTGTGTACATATATTATTCACATTCCTATAAAAGTTAGAATGAGAAAATACACTCCTAATTATTAGTGTTAGATTAAAAGTATCACATACATAATTTAGTATTCACATGAATCCATAACATATTTTACACTTTTATATTAGGAGAAACAACATAATCTCAAGTACCACAATTTCATTTTTCACACACTTTAAGGATCATTGGCATCCCATGCATTTCACCACATTAAGAAACATAGTTTTTGTTGGATAATTTTATCCCACATATAAAAAATCACCTGGATGGATTAGTTATATAAGTATTGGCATGATTTGATCAAGATGAATAGAGTTCATGATGAAGTGGATGATCAAAAAATGACTTGCACAAGTCTAGAGATATCAGACTGTCATGGCACGTCACATAGAAATGAATGGGTTATCTTTATTGTGCATTTAATAAGTTCACCTAGGAGGCCTCTCAGAGCTAAAAGATCACATGGACATGAATTTATTCATGCCTTACTCATTTTTTTTAAATTTCATATCTTAATGTCTTTTCTATTTCAAGATATAAAGCTTTAAAGTTAAACCATCAATTTGGGATGTGCCCAAGGATTTCAATTTAAAGTTATGGTAAATATCCTTTGAATTCAAAAGTTCCAAGGTTGAACATAGATATTACAAGTGTCAAGATCATGGTATCTCAAGTGGAGATATAATGGTGAGTGGGTGATCAATAGTGTCAATGGGTCTGGAAGATCCAATGGAACACATTAAATCATGCAAGGTAGATCAATGATGAGCTCATAGTCAAAAGGTCAATGCATATTAAGATTGAATTTGCAACTAACAAGTGTCAAGATCATAGGAGCCCAAATCAAGATCAATAATGAGTTCATAGTCAAAAGTTTAGTGGATCCTAAGGATGAATAAATGGCTAATGAGTGTCAAGATTTTGGGTTCCCATATGAAGATCTAACATTGTGCAGTGATTGACAAAGCTAGTGGGTCTGAGAAGATCAATAATGTGTGATCCATTATACCAAAGCATATCAACAATGAGTGAAAGGTCAACTAGTTGGAAGATCTTGGGAATGAATGACAAGATTTCAAGTGTCCAAATCATGAAAGCCAAGTCAATATCTAATGGCACATAGTGATCGATAGAGTTAGTGGATCCTAAATATCTAATGATTCATGTTTGATTTTGCATTCATAGATCAATGGCATGCTCAAAGTTAAAAATTTAGAAGATATTGAGAACAAAAGAGGAGATGATAGATGGCATAATTTGAGAAGGCCCAGATCAATATCGATGGCCAAGATTAAAATTCAAAGTTGGGAGCTTTCAAGTAGAGGTCGAACACAGTTCAGGTTGAATAAAGAACAAAGGTTTCAAAGGGCATGTCACCATTAGAGCTTGATTGAACACCATTAAGTAGACATAACCATACAATCAAAGATGTTAATGATGAATCTCTATTACCATTAAAGTTTAGAAGCATGATTAATTTTTTTGGAACCTAATATAGTTTAGGAATGAAGCTATGCAGTCTTTAATATCTTCATCAATATTATAACTATATGAAAACTAATAACTGGATTAGTTTTCAATATATAGTAAGACTTATGCTCAGATTTTAGGATAGGGGTAGATATTTGATTATGGAAAGGTGTCTCATCCTTTGATATAGTTATTTCTCTGACAAAGCAGGTAATTATTTCTACTTAAAGCAGACATGGCATGGCTCTGTCTGCATTCAAGGTATGAAGACTTTGTCCTTATAATGAAATAAAGTGGAAAATGGTGTAAAAATCCCAAAATGGAGATCTAGTCATTAGAGAAAGTATTTGGAGCATTTAATATATTTTTAGGGTTCTCTAAAGGTTTTCTTTATTAAACAGGATCATGACTCATCATCTTAAGACACTTTCTTATGCTCTAGTATATTGCTCAACCAATGAGAAGATTTAGAGGCTATTGGGATAAATGAAGGTTATCTTATTTGTAATGTATTAACCCTAATTTGATAAAAATATGGTGGAACATTAATTAAAAGATGGTGAAACTCAATTATTATTGGTTAACATGTTCCCTCTTATCTCTTCTCCCTTCTCTCTCTCTCTCTCTCTCACACACACACACACACACACACACACACACACACACACACACACACACACACACACACACACATTCTAGCCTTTCACAAGGAATCTTTGATATTGAAGAGTAAGGGACTATCTAAGATATTTTAAAATATGATCATCTTGATTAGGCTAAACCCTATCAAGCATCTGTAAGAACTACCTCTTGATGTAATAAAATACTTTCTTTACCTATCTCTTGACTTGGATCTATGTTGAGTGAGTTGGGCATAATGGAATAATGCAGGAGAATATTCATCATCCATTGTCTTCCTTTTTGACCTTCTTTAGGGTGTTTTCAATCTATCTATAGGTCTAGATTAGTGTTCTTTCTACCATTGATGTAAGCCCTCAGTGAGTCTTAAAGCTCCTATTTATTTTCATTCATTGCTTCTTAAACCTAGTTTATGAAATACTTATGCAATTAGCTTGATTTGAAGGTTGTGTGAGCTAACATTGTCTTCTATAGATCTAGTGTGGGTTAAATATTATGGGATTATTCCATTTTTATTTGGAGCATCACCTTTTATATTTTTTATGAGCCCTTTTCCTTGTGATAACATTAGTTTAGGTGATCCATCAAGAGAAAGTTGGCCTTCTCTAGAGGTACAACCCTATTATAGGATACCCACATCTTGGGGTTATCCAAATATTATGACTAAGAGTGGGGGATCCTAAATAACTCCTCCACAAGGATGTAATTTCAAGTCACAATAGTTGTATATGTACATATTTTTTAGGTATTTGGCATCCTGCATTCCTTCTTAGGGGTTAGAGTCAACATCACCTATCTTTTTTGTTCAGAACATTTTTTCAACACCCTTACTCATATATCCTTATGCTAATATTAATAACTTATTCATCAAGTTTAGCACCCATGTGCCAAATTATAAGTCTTAGATCCTCTTATAATTTATGGCACAACTCTTGAAATTCAATATTTAAAACCTTTTTGGGAAAGTTTTAGTAAGTTTATTTGGAGAATTTAATGGGCCCAATATTCTTCATCACATAACTTAAACTATATGAACCTCCAGATGATGATAAAATATTTAATGAAAAGTATTATTATACATGATAAGAGCATAACCAAAAAATTAAGTCACACCAACTATCTAGATTAACCTAGATCTATAGTATCTCCTTGTGTATTTTTTAGCTTTTATAACTTAAACCAAGTATCTCAAGGCACTAAGGAAAGATTTTTCACATCACATAATTCCACTCATAGAACCTATAGAGACTCTATAAACTCTTATGTGATTCTATAACACCAAAATTTATTACAATGATAATTTAAAACACTTTAAAAACCTATTAAGTATCTTGGTACACTTCTATAGTGTTAATATGAACACTGTGCAATACTCAAATATTATGCATGAGTATATACCTGCATAGCATCTCACACCAATCACACAAACATGGAAAACTCCCTATATGTTTATATATCACCTTAAATCATAACACACATATTTATAGCTCAACACATTATCAACATCCATGTGATATAATGTTTTTACCACATGGTGTGCTCAGTGGCATTCTTTAGGTTTATAACATGTTAGGGATCCTTCTAAAAAAAAACACCATTGGAAGTGTAACTACAACACCTATATGAAAGTAAAACCATCACTCAAGTATAAGATGAACCAGTATTATAACCATCTAATGTTTTAACCATCAATTATAATTTATTCCTTGTAATGATATATCATATTTTTCATTATATTTAGTAAAATTTAAATCAATTAATTTGATATATCTATCATTATATTATAATTTTAATATCACTGTAGAGAGGAAGATACCCTTCTCCAACAAGTTCCATCCACTAATAATGTTGCTTTAAGGAATGTGTAGTCTTTTACACAAGAACATCCAAAAATAAATTGGTGGCTTAGGAGTGACTAATTATTTGAAAACAAAAATAAGGATGAAGATACCAACACTTATCATTTGTATGACTAATATAATGATAATGGCTATATGTAACTAGAAAGTGTGGCATATGTCTCTGATGAGAATATCTTCACAACTAGTGTGGTTTAACCATGTGATGTTATTTGCATTAGTGGTTTACAAATTGGCATTAAGGCATATTATTTTTTTGGTGCTATTATTGTGAAATGATATTATGCTTATATATCTACGTGTATGCCTAATAATTTCAAGGTGTATACTACCTTTGGTGTTGTAATTGAACAAGATTTTTAATGATAATCCTAGGTGTATTGAAATATTGACTTGTGTGTGGAGAGAGGCTAAGATGATTGCATGGATTATTAATATTTTTTGGAGAGTTGATAGGATAAGTAATTTGGTGAGTAAGTGGAAAAACTTAGGCCATCCTCCATAAAGTGTGACATTGAATAAATATTTATGTGTAACTATGGGGAGAAGTGTATGAAACATTCTCATCTTGCACTAAAACCAATATAATCAAGACCCTTATTATGTGGTCTCACATATATGTAGAGGGTATTGATGATGTGTTGACCATATTTTCTTAGGACTTTTTATTATAACCCATTTGTTTTAATATCTTATAACCAAATCCATTAATGTACTTCTTAAAACTTGTAAATAAAAATAAATAATGAGTCAGACTATTGTGAATTATAGGGGATTTAAAAGTTATTGTTCATCATTATATCTACATTAAATGTCATAATTAACCATGTTATTACACTAATAGTTAAGGGATTCAATAATTAGAATTTTGTGCACTCAACTTTGAGTTGTTCATGTTATTTATCCTTTGAGGATAGCTCTTGATGTAGATTCTACAAGATAAGAAAATAACTATCCTTAGCTTGAACAGGGTTGAAGAGCACATGATCAATGATATTAATGTTTCATGATATGATATTTGTAAGTTTTTTAATGAGACTATTGAAGCTCTTCTCTTTGGGATATAAATCATATTGAAACTAATAATTCAAGTGATCAAGATGTTGGACCTCCTTGAGTAAACACATTTTCTCTTCCAGATATTTTGAAAGAGATGCATCCATTTGTGATTTATTTGGATTCTTGCTCACTTTACCCATGACTGTAATAAGGAAGAAAAGGAGCACACTTACAAATACCACTTATAAATGATATAAAGTGTGAATTCTATAATACCATTAATTTTGGGCCCAAGAGGAGACTTGATGGACTAATTAAATGGATTTAAGATGGTTATATTTATAAGTGATGAATCTTGAAATATTTAAACTAGACAAATATATTCAAAATAGAGTTGTAGATTTATAACATACGATGTAATCTAAGAGATATATGTAGAAACATCCATTGTAAATTCAAAACATGAGATTGGTATAATGATGCAAAATAAATAATAGGTTTAAGTACATATGATAACATATGTAATAAGAAAAGGAAATCAAGTTCATATAATCAAAATACGATAAAAATTATGATTTTTCAAGATTGTGATATCATTAGACATGGCAAGGAAAACAAGTTCCTATGATTAGAGAGGAATAAACATGTGAATTTTTTTCCTAGTATAGGAAGACATCATATGATATGAGATTATTGAGATAAGCAAGTATTTATGATGCTATAGGCATGGTTGATTAGGGAAGATGACAATGGTTGTTTACTTCTCTCTTTAAAAATTTTCCATTGAGAACGTGTTCATTCTCTATATATCATTGCAAATAATTAGTTATAATAAATGGTTATTATTGACATTTTTGACCTCATAGGTCAAAATTTCACCCCCATAATTTGAAACATTGCTTATCATGCTTCTACAACCCTATTCATAGCTATGTCATGCCTTTGGTAGTCTTAAGTGATGATTTGTTAGCCTTGTTAGCATTTTTTAAGGTATTATCTATACAAAGATTTAAAATGCCTTTAGAGTTAGTCTTGTGGTCTTATGGGTATGTAATGTTGTTTCAAGAGGGTACATTGTCTATTAGGTTAAGTCTTTTCACTTGGTCACTTGGTTTAAAGCCCATTAGTCTTGTTTGATGAAATTAAGGTATCTTAGAAAAGTTTAAGGTTTTTGAAGAAACTTGAGTTTGTATTATGACAAAAATAAGCCTTATAAAGGCACTATATTTACATGGAACATTGGATTATATGGTAAATATTTCATCTAAAGTCCTAGGAGGTCTTGGATTGATATAATTTCTTTACATGAGATCATCTCTTTTACACTAGCTTTCTTTACACTTGGATATGCTTTTAAGTGATTTAAAGATGGTCAAGATGGGATACACGTGAAATTACACTTTTAAGAGCAATAAAATGATTTTTTAATGTAATAATGTTATAATTAAGATAGAATAATGGTTTACACATTAGAACAGCTTAGTTTTTACTCTAAAAAAATAGTTTTATGGGTTTGTATAGACTTGAGGAGCCCATTTCTAGTGAAAATGAATTCAAGTGTATTTTGGTATTATAAAATTCATATACATTAGTTTAAATCTCTCATAGGTCCTAAAAGTGCAAAACTTGCTTCTTCTCTTTCATCACCCTCTTCACAAGCTCATAAGGGCATTTTTCAAATGCTTGATACAGATAGAGGAGAGAGAGTTGGGTCTTGAATTTTTTTATAAATTAAGGGTTAATATTAAGATTAATATTAGGTTTCATTTTTCATTAAATTCATCCCCTCTCATTTATGAATAATCATTAAGACCCTAGGGTGGTATAAAACTACCTAAAAAACCCATAGGCTTATTTTCTTCTTTGAAATGGAAGTCTGAAACAAGTTGAATGCATAATATAAATTTATGGAGATTTTTAGGGTTCATTAAAACATATTAAAATTTTCTCAAAATCCATTTGGCATGTGTGAGCCCAATTTGTCAAGAAAGCTTCATTTTTACATATATTCAGGTAATTATCATTATTTCTTGATGTTTCAAGGTTATTAATAGGTTTGATTATGTTTATAAATATTATATAACATGTTTTTATTCTTATTAATGATATATAATTCCATAATAATTCCCCATTTGCATTTTAATTCCACCTCCAAATAACATACATTATGCTTAAGAGGACTGTGTTTTGAAGATGCTAGAGGTGGCTAGTAAAGGTATTGCATTTAATTTTTTATAGGTATATTGTGATATTAAACCCATTATATAGGTGAAAAATCAATTTTAAAAACTTATTAAAGGCTTAAGGGGTCAATATTTGCATCAACATAAGGCCTAAAGCATAAGAATGTAGACCTACACATCTGCAAACCTATAGGTCTATATTTATTAAGAAATGGGGTGAAATGACAATCAAAACATATTTTAAGACCTAATATAAAGTAAATAAAATATTAATACATGTGGGGATGAAGTTCAATATCACTAGAGGAAGTGTGATGGTAGATCTCAGTCCTAAGACACCTCAATGAAACTTACAGCTAAAGATTATGTACATGTCTATTAATATATAAGTGAACTAAGGTGATGGTCTTGCATTATAAAGTGTTTTTGGGTGGCATAAATATCATGAGTTAGGATATTAGATAGTGTGTTTTTGTATTCAATGATAATATAGTTACAAAATACTTGATTAAGGAAGATCAAATGAAGAAATGTGCAAAATACAAGAAAGCTTGCTTTAAAATAAGATCCAAAGGTTACGTAAAGAGACACTAGAATGTGAAAAAAACATGGATATGATTAGGTCATGAAGTAGGAAACTATTTATTTTAAAGATAGGTTTTTTATATCTAAAATATTCATGAAAACCCAAGACACCTAGATGGTAACAATCAGACCTACTTGAAGATTCAATTAGCTCTCATGTTTGAAGGAGAAGACATAATAGGTATGTGTATGTTATATTTAGATTTTAAATAGGTTGATGGAATAATTTTATAACTAAAATGATATAAATAAACATAAAAAAGTTTTCTAAATTGATTATACCCTATGCCTACAGTTATACAACTCTTGAGTAACAAACATGCATGTATGGTCTTGATAGATAGGATGTTTATTTGGTTTGGAGGTTTTGAAAAGTCCATAGATAAATTTAAGGATTTATGTCATATTATATTAGTGATTATATCACTAAAATATCAAATAAAAACTTGTGATGAAGTTATAATCATTTATTCATGATAATGATACAAGACAAATGCAACCAATGAGAGCGTACATGTCAATATGAACATATGGGGATTTGATGAGATTGAATACAATGTGAATTAACGTGAAAACTTAAGTGAGTATATGAATATGTTAATTATTTAATTTAAATTAATGTATACCTAATGAGGTTCAATAAATAATAGTAAACTAAATTAACCTTAAACACCATATGACTATCTACAGGCAGGGTATGAGAGGGCATGTGAAGAATGATAGAGCATGAACATTGAGAGACATGGTCATTGAGAGGTCTAAAAGTATAAAATTATTTTTGAAACATATTATATTGTCATTAAATTATATTATAGGGTTTGTTATCATAATAAATATCCTAAAACATAAGGTGATAGCCAAGGAGGTCTATAATGCTCCTACATGCCTAGACACCCTCATACAGACCTATGGTATAAATTAGTGGAAAGTTGGTCTCTCATAAATACATACAAGTTAAAGAGCATTTAAAGAGGTTTGGGGATAATATAATGGTTTTAGGTATAAATTTATTTAAAATACTAGGATTTTAAAAATAGGTACTAAACCTCAAAATACAATCAAGACATTAAACTAGCACCTATCAAGCTTGGCTTCAAACTTCTTGAAGAGGAAATCACACCTATAGTGGAAATGGAGTATAGGATAATGAATAGATAGTTTTAAAGGGAAATTTGAGGTAATATACACCTAGGTCATGGACACTCAAAATAATAAAACAAGGAAATGACCAAACATATCTACCTTCCCCCTTACATGCATATACACAGTTTGACATCTTACAAGCCTACCTTATCATTGAAAGTTGCACATTTTTATTGATGAAATGGAGGTTTGGTTGAGGAATAAACCATGAATATATAATTATAATTAAAAATATATTTCATTTAAATCTTCATATTTAATACAAAGGGATGTAAAATCTTATAGGTTTGTTCATACCTATAGAACCTAGTGAAGACCAAGTATGCAGACCTATGTACTTAGTCTTATGTGTATGCTTTTTAGTGAAGGAGTATGTTGTGAAGATGATATGGAAAGAATTAATATTAAATTGGGATAATATAAAATTAAATGAAAACTATATCAATTTTTAAAACCATTAAACATCATGAGAAAAGGAAATTCTTAGTCTATGAACACATACAGACCTACTTGTAAAGAGTGAATATTTTGTACATGTTGAGTTTGAGATAAAGGATGGAATGGAATATTAAATGTATATATACTTATAATAGGTTTTAATTGAGTTTATAATCTTTGGAAGAGAGGGAAATTTCTCAAATATAACTATTAGGGTCAAGAACACTAATATCCCTATAAACCCTAGGCATGATGGAGATAGGTTTCAAGGGATATTGAGGGTAGAAATGATCATGATGATTATTATTATTATTATTTTATATGGTCAATATAGATTTTTAAAACCTCCTTGAGGTCTTATAACTCATAACCAAGCTTCAAGGTGCCATTTATAACTCATTTGATCTCTTGATCTCATGAATGCACAGTCTACCAACCTGAGTTGCAATTTAAGATGCTCATATCTCTCATGAAGATCTACATGGTGTCAAAATATATTTTGAGGTGTTACTATTATTTTTAAATTTTAAACATATGTCATTTTTTTTTGATTAATGTCCTGTACTTTATAAATCATTGTTAAGATGATAAGGCACTCACAAGATGCCAAAAAGACTAGTTTTGACCAATTTAGAGAAATAAACTTATAAATAACTCCTAATGGAATATATGATACTTAAAAACACCTGATACACATTTATTACTAAAAAATTAGTATCACCATGAGTTTTTTATGTACTTATAACTATACAGACTCTTTAAAAACTATAATTTTTCAAGATTTTAAGGCAAAAAGGGGATGTTGAAGTGTGTAGATGAATGAAAAACATTTTAATATGTGCCTTGGGATGTATTTCACCTATAAAAGTGAAAAAAAATTGTAAAATATACCCTAGAAGAACTCAAAAAAACTATATTTTTTAGGGCAGTCAAAAATAGGCTTAAAAAAGGGTTATTTTTCAGCAATTTATTGGTTTGCCTACTTGCACAAGGTTACAGAAGCCGAAATTTAGAATGGGGGATGTATTTATAATGGTTAAATTTAATAAAACACTTCATACATATTTTAAAAATGTGGGGAAAATATGAATAAAAAACTTAGTTTCTAGCCTAGGAGGCCTAATTAGGCCTAATTGGAGAGAGAAAATGAGCTAAAAGGAGTACTTCCACTTAGAGTTGGATCATGAAATTTGGAAAATAGTTGTAAGGGTATATTGGGTCTTAAAAAATTTATTAATTTATCTAATATATTCCATAATTTATTCTTAAAAATGAAGTTTACCTATTTTTAGGGCTACAAGGAATTGGAAGAAATGCATGTTATAGGAGCAAAATCTCATCTTTTAAACTAGTTGATAGTTCCAATTGTATTTTTTCAAGTTTAAAATAATGTTTTGAATATATCCATGGAGTATACATGTTTTATTGAAATCAAAACCAAGTTTCCTCTCTCCCACGCCTCATTATAAAAGAAGTTAAGTGGTTAAATCACCAAATTGATGCATACAAATCTTCCAAAGGATTTATTGATGTTGTTCCTTATCTCCTATGCCTACTCAAGAAATAAAAATTCATAGGTTTGATTTTAAGAAGGATTTTAAGGTCAAAAATGTCTCTAACTATCTTAGGAAGACCTTATTTCTCTCCAACACCAAGTCAAGAGGACACAGTCAAAGCAATTTAAGAAGTCTTCTAATAGCCTCATTAAGATGGGAGACATCATGAAAAAGTGGAGTAAGTTGATGGAATACTTTAGTAAGACTTTAAGGGATATTTTCAAGGAGGTGACTTATTTACTAAGAATATAAGCATAAGTATGGGTCAAAGTTCAGATATCAATAATCAAGGCTCTTTCAACCTTCCAAACAAGTCTACCTCAACCTCTACACCATTTTCCAAGAGAGGAAGGGAATAATAAATAAAGTTCTATGTGGTATTTAAGGGAAGACTAAGTGGATGTCACATTTCCTAGTTTTGGGCTGCCTTCTCTCTCTCTCTCTCTCTCTCTCTCTCTCTCGCTCTCTCTCTCTCTCTCTCTCTCTCTCTCTCTCTATATATATATATATATATATATATATATATATATATATATATAAGTAATTCTATTTTTATCATTTGTAATAATCCTTACCCTGAGTTGTGGTAATGCCCTACTCAAAAAAACACTTGTACTTGGCTCTATGAATTGAATAAGACTAAATTCATGCATCCTTAATGTGTGTGACTAGTATATGTTCATGGTTTATAGTTTAATGTTGGTGATAATGAATGATTCCTCACATTTTCCCTCTCATTTTTACCTATTTTAAGGTGTGAGTTCATACTTATAGGTTACATAGTGTGCTTGAACAATTTTTATGTATGGCAAGTGTAATATTTCCTTAGTGTCTTTGAGAGACCTATTGATCAGATACCTTAGATCATGCATCAAGTTAAGCCTCTATGTGAAATATTGATGTTTGGAAACTTTCATTTGAGAAGTGTAATTAGGTCCATTTTTTTAATTTAGCCTTCTTAGTGCATATCAAAGAATTGAAGGATAGATTTTGGTGTATAACCTCAGTTAGGTAAGTTTTCTTTTAGTTTATCTTATTTCCCTTTTATTTACAAGATAATAGTGTAGTGTATAGAGTTTAAATGAGACATCAAGGAGATATATCCCTTAAAATATAGATAATCAATCCATCTATCAGGGCACTCATAGCCTATGATTATCTCCATGTTACTCCAAATTGTGAAGGCTTGAATTTACTACCTTCACAAGGGTGTAAGTCTGATAGATAATAGTTTTTGGCATGCTTAGTGGGACCAAGGTATAAAGTAATGGAAGGATTATTGGTGTCTTTTTTTACATATCAACATTTAGAGGCATTAAAAACATCAATTGGCATATTCAACTCAATCAACTGATTCTAGCAGCCTAGACATTAGTTCAAGTGGTGTTTTCAATTCATTATCTTCATGAAGTTTGATGGTTGGGTTTGAAGAGAATTTATATCTTATACCCCCTTCTCAGTCCTATAATGAACCATACCAGCCTTGTCATGAACTTTATCATCCTTACTAAGAGTCTTATCATTCCTATGATCAATCTTATCAAGAGTATGATGGTTCATATTAGCTTTATAGTGATCCTTATTAGCCTCCCTATGACCCTAACTATATACCTCAAAAAAATTATCAAGTTTGTCATGATACTTAATATCTAGAGTATGATTCATACCCTCCTTATGATCCATATTAGTCTTATGACTAGCCTTCACCTTTACCATAAGGCTATGATGATGCATATGAACAACCTTGTTTTCTAATAAAGAATGGATGAAATGGAGAGAGATACTAGCATGTGAAAGAATTTTTTTTTCATCTCCTGAGTATGAGGAATTGATTGGGATATTTAAAACTATGTCTAATGATCCATTGGAGAGGAATGATTTGTGTAATATTGTATTAGAGAAGATGGAGACTTGGGAGAGGTAACAAGGTGAGTTGAATTAGTTGTTTCAAGATCCCTCTTATAGCCATTACTAGCCTTTTTGTGTTACTTAATCTCATGAAGTCCTTGACTATCCTTAAATTGAGGCAAGGTATCTCCCTAGTTGGAATAAAGAGTAGACTCATATACCTATTTAATAGACTGAACCTTATTATAACTCCACTTCTTCCTTAACCATCCCTCAAGTTCAATTTGTCCATGAGGAAGAGGATGTTTCAAATTTTGATAAGGTGATTGCCAAGTGGAAGGAGAAGAATGTAAAAGTCTTTAAAAGTTTCTCTTTCTCTCCTCTTCAATACTTCCTAAATTATCCTATTACTCTCAAAACTCTAAAACTGATCATGAGAAACCTCCCATGCCTTATACTCCCTCTCAAACAAATGAATTCCATCACCCTCCCACCATCTCCCTTCTTCAAGAGAAGCCTATTATATGGAGGATAGAGAAGGAAGTTGAAACTGTAAGTGAGATTATTAGAGAATGTGAATAGGATGCTTCAAGTGAATTTAATGAAGAGATCTTCATTGGTACCCCACTTGAGGAATAAAGAAACAATATGGTTGTAAAAGATGAGTTTCTTGAAGATGATCTTGATATTATACCTCAAGAAGGAAATCTAATTATGTCCTATTTAGTTAAGGTTACAGCTAGTCTTGGTGTGGAAGATTCTCAAATCCACCAAGCTAAAGTCATAAATATATTTGACATGGTTTCAAAGGAGCAATAAGTTGACCTTAAGAAGGTTGATCCCCAATCACATCATGATTGCACATTTGAAATTATCGACATCCCTATAACTCCACTTGAGAAAGATGAAGATGCCATTCAAGTTGATATCATCCATGTTGATCAAAGTGAGGAACTAAAATATGATTGGTAGTTGTACATTAAGTCTCTAAAAGATATTTAAAGCATTTATAAAGATATATCTACTATTGAGCATGATTATGAGGAGTTAGATCAAAACATGCCTATTGGATATCATGATGTAAATTGGGTTGATTATCAAAGCTCCTTGAAGAGATTAATGAAATTGTAGTAGTTGATAAGAAAAATGAGGTCACTCAAGATTACATAGGGACTCAAGAACAATGCCTAGATGAGGTATCACATGATGAGGTTACAATTGATAAGTAGTCTGAGAAAGATCTTGAAGTAAAAGATGAATATGTATTCATAAGAAACTTGTTTTCTATTGATTATTCACTTGAGGAAATGCTAAGAAAGTTGGTAGGCAAAAAGAGTGGCCTATTAAGCACCATGTTTAGGAGGTATCTTGCCTCGTATCATTATTCACCTCATCAAGCAAAAGATACCAAAAATATCCCATTTGATTTAGGAGGATCATGCTTAAAGGTTAATTATTTATAGTAGTTTGCTTTTTTTTTGTGTTCCCTAAGTGATTTATTAAGCACCAGTGTGTGTGTGTGTGTGTGTGTGCGCGCGCGCGCGCGCGCGCGCGCGTGTGTGTGTGTGTGTGTGTGTGTGAGTGTGTGTGTGTGTGTGTGTGTGTGTGTGTGTGTGTGTGTGTGTGTGTGTGTGTGTGTGTGTGTGTGTGTGTGTGTGTGTGTGTGTGTGTGTGTGTGTGTGTGTGTGTGTGTGTTGTTTTATATTATCCTATTGTGTGTGTTTGTCCTTGTGCTACTTATCTTGGAGGTCAAAGTAGTTTGTTATAGCTAGGTTTAAGGTATAATCATGTGTTTTTAAAAATGTATGAGTGAGTTTATAAGTCCAAAAGAGATGTAAATTTACTTGTTCATAAGCATAGAAATCATGTTACCCAACTAAGATTCCAAAATATTGACATTTTTGACCTCACAGGTCAAATTGTCACCCATATAATTCAAAATTTTGTTTATCATTCTTTTACAACCCTATTCATAGCTATGTCATACTTTTGGTAGTATTCAAGTGATGATTTGTTATCATTATTAACATTATTCAAGGTAAAATTTATGCTAATATTTTTGATTCCTTTAAATTTAGTCTTGTGGGTCTTAGGGGTATGTCATTTTACACCAAGAGTGTATATTGTCTATCAGTTCAAATCTTATCACTTGGTCACTTGGTTTAAAGCCCATTAGTATTATTTGATGAAACTAAGGTATTCTAGCAAAGTTTAAGGTTTTTGGATAAACCTAGGTTTGTATTGTGACCAGAATAATCCTTTTCAAGGCACTCTATTTACATATAACATTTAATCATATGGTGAAGAGGTCATCTAAAGTCCTAGGAGGTATTATACTGATATAATTTCTTTACATGAGATCATCTCTTTTACACTAGATATATTTTCACTTGGAGATGATTTTAAGGGATTTAAATATGGTCAAGATGGAATAAATCTGAAATTGCACTTTTAAAATCTTTAAAATGAGTTTTCAAGGTACTAATGTCATAATGAAGTCAAAATAATGGTTTACACATTAAAACAACTCAATTTTTACTCCAAAAAGGTAGTTTTATGGGTTTATATGGACTTGAGTAGCCCAATTATAGGTGAAAATGCCTTAAAGATGTATTTTGGTATTATAAAATTAATTTCCATGAGTTTTAATTCCTTAAAGGTCTTAAAAGTGCATAAATTGCTTTTTCTCCTTCATCACCCTCTTCACAAGCTCACAAGGGCAGTTTTCAAATGATCGATATAGATAGAGGAGAGAGAGTTGGGTATTTAAATATTTTCTAAAGGAAGGGGTGAAATTAAGCTTAATATTTGTGTATTTTTTCATCATATTCATTCCTTATCCTTTATGAACAATTGTTAAGGCCCCAAGGTGGTCTAAAACTACCTAAAAAATCTGCAATTTTGATTTCTTCTTTGAAATGACAGTCTGAAACAATTTGAATGCATAATGGAAATTAAGGCATATGTTTAGGATTTATTCAAGAATTTAAAAATTTTATCCAAACCCATTTATCACGTGTGAGACCAATTTGTCAAGAAAACTTCATTTTTTCATATATTCATGCAACTATCATTATTTATTGATGTTTTAGGGTTATTAATAGGTTGGATTATGTTTATAAATATGATATAACATGTTTAAATTCCTCAAAATTATATATAATTACATAATGATTCCCCATGATGATTCCAATGCCACCTTCTCCAAATAACATACAATATGCTTAAGAGGACTGTGTTTTGAAGTTGTTGCTAGACATAGGTGTTAAAGGTATTATATTTAATTTTTTATGGGTATATGATGATATGACCCCCATGAGAGAGGTGAAAAATCACTTTAAAAATATTATTAAAGGATTAAGGTTTCAATATTTGAATCAACCAAAGGCCTAAAGCATAAGACTACAAACCTATAGGTCTACCGACCTGTATGTCTATATTTCATAAGAAATAGGGTGAAATGACTATCAAAATGGATTTGAAGACCTAATATGAAGTCAATAAAGTATCCATACATGTGGGAATGAATTTTAAGATCATTAGAGGAGGTGTGATGGAAAGTCTCAGTCTCAAAACACCTCAATTAAACTTATAGCCAAGGATTATGTACAGGTCTATTAACATATAAGTGGACTAGGGTGATGATTTTGAATTATAAAGTTTTTTATGGTGGTCTCAACCTCATAAGTTAGGATATGAGATAGTGTGTTTTTTCTTTAACACCAATATGGTTCCAAAATGCTTGATTAAGGGGCTTAAATGAAGAAAATACAAACTTATAGGTCTCCTTGTGTGCAAAATATAAGAAATCTTACTTGAAAATGAGGTCCAAAGGTTAAGGAAAGATAAAATATCATGTGCAAACACCATAGAGATGTTTAGTTCATGAAGGAGGAAAATATGTATTTTAAATATAGGTTATTCAGACCTAATACTATCATGAAAACCAAAAACACCTAGATGGTAACAGTCAGGCCTACTTGAAGATTCAAATAGTTTTCACATTTGAAGGGAAATATATAAGAGGTATGTGGAATTTGTATTTGGATGGATAAATATGTTGATAGAATCATTTAATAACTAATATTATCTCAAAAAACATTAGAAAGTGTTCTAAAGTGATTATACCCTATGTCTGTAGTCATACAACTCTTAACTAATAGTTAGGCTTGTATGATATTCATAGATAAGATGTTTAAATTAGATGTATATAATGATGTGGCATGAATTAGTATATAAAAATTCACATTAAATTCCAAACTCATTCCGTCATTCATCAACTTGATCTAGAAAAATAAACATGAAAGCACATATATCCAAAGCATGAACAAGGGAAAATATCACATCAACACAACATCTACGTGGGAAATCCTCTTGGGGGATAAAAGCGAATAAATCTTATAAGATATAATATAGTCCTATAATTAAAAGATACAATTTAGACTATCTACAACTGATCAATAACTACCATCCCTTATTTAGTGAGTCTACAATCCCACAAGGTGCTACCACACCTATCTAGTTGAGCTACAACAACATCCAAAATTTTAGTAAGTTTCACCTTTTAAGGAGGCTAAAAACACCTTAGATGTTGAGATACCACAACAACACATATGAGCATGTCCACCTTTGAGATGATATCTTCAACACTTGATAATGGACCTCTAATTATGACTCTATACCTTCTCTCATACTCAATCTACAGGAGCACTATTATGCCAATAGAATTATGACATATAGGTCATAAAAATATTCCTCATTATATTATTCTCTTTAACACATCCATCAAGCACACATAGTCTTAACCTTTCCTTCACTCAACATACACACTCTCTTAAATAGCCTCTTGATCATACTCACTCATTATGCCTCTTCTAGGCTTATTAGGTCTAATAACCTATGTGATCAAATTCATCACCTTGATTAGATAGAAATATCTGATCCTCTTCACTCTCTATTGGTCCTTATTAACCTATACCTTCTCTTTCAAAGGTTCTCACCTTCACTTGGCTCCTTATTCATAAGCCTCTCTAAAAAGTTTAGAAACAAACACATTTGGTTTTACCATTTATAGAACTATCATGATTATCAACATCTTGGTTAGAAATTAGGAATTAATTAACCCTTAAGGCATCTATCATATAAATATACAAATCAATAAAAACTTCATAGGTTGACCATAGCACCCGTGGGTCACCCTTAAGTAGTTACACCTATCAAATAGGCCCTTATAGCTTTTATAGGTCTCATGAAGACCCATTCAATTCTTTATCAATTCATCAAACAAAAAAATAACATAGAACCACTTCCAAAAGCATGGACCCATTCCATATGATCTATAAAACTCCCTTAAGTGCCAACAACCATCACAGTACCCTTTTACTTAAGCATAATTTTCTCAAACAACATTATGTGCGTATAGTCAGCATGAACAAATATACAATCACATTCTAAACCATTATTCATACTACATACAAATGGTCAAACATTCATAATGAACATATAGAAACCTCATGGAGTCTACAACACTCCCCAATATCCAATTCATCAATATATATTGAAATAATATCAAAACAAGCTTGAAAAATATTCTTGGTCACTTAAAAAACATACATGAACACATAGTCAAATTTTAACCTTAATATATTTGATTATACACATTTCCAAATATTAAAATCGAGTTTATTAGATGTACCATGTAGTCCTCTTCATCTTTGATTTTTATAGCATGAGAAAATTCTACATAGATCGAAAGATATGGCCAAAATACATATCACTAGTTTTTATTTTAAAAATTCAAATATTCAAATGGCAACAATCATAGTTAAACTTCAGATAATTTGCTCGCATCTTGTGTCTTTGCAGCTTAGATCAATCATGTACCATTGATATTGTTCAATATTTAAATTTGTTTAGTGACTATCAATTTGACCACTTTGACTTCACTTGTGCCGTTAGATCCTCTGTATAAATACACATGAACCATTTTATCCTTATCCTTTAACTTTTTTCAATGTTAAATATTATGCACCTATCCTCATCTTGCTACTTCCTGACATATTGGAGAAAACATGCTTCTTCAATCTCCTTGATACTTGATCAATTTTTAACTTTGCTAAATAACTGTCACATTGACCCATTTGACTCTATGCACACCATTAGATCTAGATATATGAACTCCCACAAACCGTTAGATCTCCACTAGGTCCATATATTTAACATCATGTAAATTGACTATGGGGACCAACTAAAATATGCCTGGAAAGCCAACTTTGAATATATATATCTTTTTCCTTGATCAATCTCATGACCTCACATTTTCTCCATATAAACACCTTTCATAGGGGAATCCAACCATGTAACAAATTGATCTTAAAACCTTCACACATGAAAGATAAAATTCCATTAATCTACTCACTCAGATTTTTCTACTACTAAGCCAATTATGTCAAAACCTACTTGGAAGGTGAAATTTTATCATGCATATCTTTTGATGTGCTTCATTTCATGACCTAAAACTTAGCGCATAAAAATTAGGCATAAAATTGAACAAACCCAAATGATCATTTTATCTTGAAACATCCACACATGTGATATATTCCATCACCTAAATTAAGTGAGTATATGAATATGTTAATTATTTAATTTAAATTAATGTATACCTAATGAGGTTCAATAAATAATAGTAAACTAAATTGACCTTAAACACCATATGACTATCTACAGGCAGGGTATGAGAGGGCATGTGAAGAATGATAGAGCATGAACATTGAGAGACATGGTCATTGAGAGGTCTAAAAGTATAAAATTATTTTTGAAACATATTGTATTATCATTAAATTATATTAGAGGGTTTGTGATCATATAAATATCCTAAAACATAAGGTGATAGCCAAGGAGGTCTATAATGCTCCTACATGCCTAGACACCCTCATACAGACCTATGGTATAAATTAGTGGAAAAGTTGGTCTCTCATAAATACATACAAGTTAAAGAGTATTTAAAGAGGTTTGGGGATAATATAATAGTTTTAGGTATAAATTTATTTAAAATACTAGGATTTTAAAAATAGGTACTAAACCTCAAAATACAATCAAGACATTAAACTAGCACCTATCAAGCTTGGCTTCAAACTTCTTGAAGAGGAAATCACACCTACAGTGGAAATGGAGTATAGGATAATGAATAGATAGTTTTAAAGGGAAATTTGAGGTAATATACACTTAGGTCATGGACACTCAAAATAATAAAACAAGGAAATGACCAAACATATCTACCTTCCCCCTTACATGCATATACATAGTTTGACATCTTACAAGCCTACCTTATCATTGAAAGTTGCAATTTTTTATTGATGTAATGGAGGTTTGGTTGAGGAATAAAACCATGAATATATAATTATAATTAAAAATATATGTCATTTAAATCTTCATATTTAATACAAAGGGATGTAAAATCTTATAGGTTTGTTCATACCTATAGAACCTAGTGAAGACCAAGTATGCAGACCTATGTACTTAGTCTTATGTGTATGATTTTTAGTGAAGGAGTATGTTTTGAAGATGATATGGAAAGAATTAATATTAAATTGGGATAATATAAAATTAAATGAAAACTATATCAATTTTTAAAACCATTAAACATCATGAGAAAAGGAAATTCTTAGTCTATGAACACATACATACCTACTTGTAAAGGGTGAATATTTTGTACATGTTGAGTTTGAGATAAAGGATGGAATGGAATATTAAATGTATATATACTTATAATAGGTTTTAATTGAGTTTATAATCTTTGGAAGAGAGGGAAATTTCTCAAATATAACTATTAGGGTCAAGAACACTAATATCCCTATAAACCCTAGGCATGATGGAGATAGGTTTCAAGGGATATTGAGGGTAGAAATGATCATGATGATTATTATTATTATTATTATTATTATTATTATTTTATATGGTCAATATAGATTTTTAAAACCTCCTTGAGGTCTTATAACTCATAACCAAGCTTCAAGGTGCCATTTATAACTCATTTGATCTCTTGATCTCATGAATGCACAGTCTACCAACTTGAGTTGCAATTTAAGATGCTCATATCTCTCATGAAGATCTACATGGTGTAAAAATATATTTTGAGGTGTTACTATTATTTTTAAATTTTAAACGTATGTCATTTTTTTTAATTAATGTCCTGTACTTTATATATCATTGTTAAGATGATAAGGCACTCACAAGATGCCAAAAAGACTAGTTTTGACCAATTTAGAGAAATAAACTTATAAATAACTCCTAATGGAATATATGATCCTTAAAAACACATGATACACATTTATTACTAAAAAATTAGTATCGCCATGAGTTTTTTATGTACTTATAACTATACAGACTCTTTAAAAAACTATAATTTTTCAAGATTTTAAGGCAAAAAGGGGATGTTGAAGTGTGTAGATGAATGAAAAACATTTTAATATGTGCATTGGGATGTATTTCACCTATAAAAGTGAAAAAAAAATTTAAAATATACCCTAGAAGATCTCAAAAAAACTATATTTTTTAGGGCAGTCAAAAATAGGCTTAAAAAAGGGTTATTTTTCAGCAATTTATTGGTTTGCCTACTTGCACAAGGTTACAGAAGCCAAAATTTAGAATGGGGTATGTATTTATAATGGTTAAATTTGATAAAACACTTCATATATATTTTTAAAATGTGGGGAAAATATGAATAAAAAACTTAGTTTCTAGCCTAGGAGGCCTAATTAGGCCTAATTGGAGAGAGAAAATGAGCTAAAAGGAGTACTTCCACTTAGAGTTGGATCATGAAATTTGGAAAAGAGTTGTAAGGGTATATTGGGTCTTAAAAAATTTATTAATTTATCTAATATATTCCATAATTTATTCTTAAAAATGAAGTTTACCTATTTTTAGGGCTACAAGGAATTGGAAGAAATGCATGTTATAGGAGCAAAATCTCATCTTTTAAACTAGTTGATGGTTCCAATTGTATTTTTTCAAGTTTAAAATAATGTTTTGAATATATCCATGGAGTATACATGTTTTATTGAAATCAAAACCAAGTTTCCTCTCACCCACGCCTAATTGTAAAAGAAGTTAAGTGGTTAAATCACCAAATTGATGCATACAAATCTTCCAAAGGATTTATTGATGTTGTTCCTTATCTCCTATGCCTACTCAAGAAATAAAAATTCATAGGTTTGCTTTTAAGAAGGATTTTAAGGTCAAAAATGTCTCTAACTATCTTAGGAAGACCTTATTTCTCTCCAACACCAAGTCAAGAGGACACGGTCAAAGTAATTTAAGAAGTCTTCTAATAGCCTCATTAAGATGGGAGACATCATGAAAAAGTGGAGTAAGTTGATGAAATACTTTAGTAAGAATCTAAGGGATATTTTCAAGGAGGTGACTTATTTACTAAGAATATAAGCATAAGTATGGGTCAAAGTTCAGATATCAATAATCAAGGCTCTTTCAACCTTCCAAACAAGTCTACCTCAACCTCTACACCATTTTCAAAGAGAGGAAGGGAATAATAATTAAAGTTCTATGTTGTATTTAAGGGAAGACTAAGTGGATGTCACATTTCTTAGTTTTGGGCTGCCTTCTCTCTCTCTCTCTCTCTCTCTCTCTCTCTCTCTCTCTCTCTCTCTCTCTCTCTCTCTCTCTCTCTCTCTCTCTCTCTCTCTCTCTCTCTCTCTCTCTCTCTCTCTCTCTCTCTCTCTCTCTCTCTCTCTATAAGTAATTCTAGTTTTATCATTTGTAATAATCCTTAACCTGAGTTGTGGTAATGCCCTACTCAAGAAAACACTTGTACTTGCCTCTATGAATTGAATAAGACTAAATTCATGCATCCTTAATGTGTGTGACTAGTGTATGTTCATGGTTTATAGTTTAATGTTGGTGATAATGAATGATTCCTCACATTTTCCCTCTCATTTTTACCTATTTTAAGGTGTGAGTTCATACTTATAGGTTACATAGTGTGCTTGAACAATCTTTTATGTATGGCAAGTGTAATATTTCCTTAGTGTCTTTGAGAGACCTATTGATCAAATACCTTAGATCATGCATCAAGTTAAGCCTCTATGTGAAATATTGATGTTTGGAAACTTTCATTTGAGAAGTGTAATTAGGTCCATTTTTTTAGTTTAGCCTTCTTAGTGCATATCAAAGAATTGAAGGATAGATTTTGGTGTATCACCTCAGTTAGGTAAGTTTTCTTTTAGTTTATCTTATTTCCCTTTTATTTACAAGCTAATAGTGTAGTGTATAGAGTTTAAATGAGACATCAAGGAGATATATCCCTTAAAATATAGATAATCAATCCATCTATCAGGGCACTCATAGCCTATGATTATCTCCATGTTACTCCAAATTGTGAAGGCTTGAATTTACTACCTTCACAAGGGTGTAAGTCTGATAGATAATAGTTTTTGGCATGCTTAGTGGGACCAAGGTATAAAGTAATGGAAGGATTATTGGTTTTTTTTCTTTTACATATCAACATTTAGAGGCATTAAAAACATCAATTGACATATTCAACTCAATCAACTGATTCTAGCAGCCTAGACACTAGTTCAAGTGGTGTTTTCAATTCATTATCTTCATGAAGTTTGATGGTTGGGTATGAAGATAATTTATATCTTATACCCCCTTCTCAGTCCTATAATGAACCATACCAGCCTTGTCATGAACTTTATCATCCTTACTAAGAGTCTTATCATTCCTATGATCAATCTTATCAAGAGTATGATGGTTCATATTAGCTTTATAGTGATCCGTATTAGCCTCCCTATGACCCTAACTATATACCTCAACAACCTTATCAAGTTTGTCATGATACTTAATATCAAGAGTATGATTCATACCCTCTTTATCATCCATATTAGTCTTATGACTAGCCTTCACCTTTACCATAAGGCTTTGATGATGCATATGAACAACCTTGTTTTTTAATAAAGAATGGATGAAATGGAGAGAGAGATACTAGCATGTGAAAGAAAATTTTGTTCATCTCCTTAGTATGAGGAAGTGATTGGGATATTTCAAACTATGTCTAATGATCCATTGGAGAGGAATGATTTGTGTAATATTGTATTAGAGAAGATGGAGACTTGGGAGAGGTAACAAGGTGAGTTGAATTAGTTGTTTCAAGAGCCCTCTTATAGCCATTACTAGCCTTTTTGTGTTACTTAATCTCATGAAGTCCTTGACTATCCTTAAATTGAGGCAAGGTATCTCCCTAGTTGGAATAAAGAGTAGACTCATATACCTATTTAATAGACTGAACCTTATTATAACTCCATTTCTTCCTTAACCATCCCTCAAGTTCAATTTGTCCATGAGGAAGAGGATGTTTCAGATTTTGATAAGGTGATTGCCAAGTGGAAGGAGAAGAATGTAAAAGTCTTTAAAAGTTTCTCTTTCTCTCCTCTTCAATACTTCCTAAATTATCCTATTACTCTCAAAACTCTAAAACTGATCATGAGAAACCTCCCATGCCTTATACTCCCTCTCAAACAAATGAATTCCATCACCCTCCCACCATCTCCCTTCTTCAAGAGAAGCCTATTAAATGGAGGATAGAGAAGGAAGTTGAAACTGTAAGTGAGATTATTAGAGAATGTGAATAGGATGCTTCAAGTGAATTTAATGAGGAGATCTTCATTGGTACCCCACTTGAGGAATAAAGAAGCAATATGGTTGTAAAATATGAGTTTCTTGAAGATGATCTTGATATTATACCTCAAGAAGGAAATCTAATTATGTCCTATTTAGTTAAGGTTACAGCTAGTCTTGGTGTGGAAGATTCTCAAATCCACCAAGCTAAAGTCATAAATATATTTGACATGGTTTCAAAGGAGCAATAAGTTGACCTTAAGAAGGTTGATCCCCAATCACATCATGATTGCACATTTGAAATTATCGACATACCTATAACTCCACTTGAGAAAGATGAAGATGCCATTCAAGTTGATATCATCCATGTTGATCAAAGTGAGGAACTAAAATATGATTGGTAGTTGTACATTAAGTCTCTGAAAGATATTGAAAGCATTTATAAAGATATATCTCCTATTGAGCATGATTATGAGGAGTTAGATCAAAACATGCCTATTGAATATCATGATGTAAATTGGGTTGAGTATCAAAGCTCCTTGAAGAGATTAATGAAATTGTAGTAGTTGATAAGAAAAATGAGGTCACTCAAGATTACATAGGGACTCAAGAACAATTCCTAGATGAGGTATCACATGATGAGGTTACAATTGATAAGTAGTCTGAGAAAGATCTTGAAATAAAAGATGAATATGTATTCATAAGAAACTTGTTTTCTATTGATTATTCACTTGAGGAAATGCTAAGAAAGTTGGTAGGCAAAAAGAGTGGCCTATTAAGCACCATGTTTAGGAGGTATCTTGCCTTGTATCATTATTCACCTCATTAAGCAAAAGATACCAAAAATTTCCCATTTGATTTAGGAGGATCATGCTTAAAGGTTAATTATTTATAGTAGTTTGCTTTTTTTTTTTGTGTTCCCTAAGTGATTTATTAAGCACAAGTGTGTGTGTGTGTGTGTGTGTGTGTGTGTGTGTGTGTGTGTGTGTGTGTGTGTGTGTGTGTGTGTGTGTGTGTGTGTGTTTTTCTATTATCCTATTGTTTGTGTTTGTCCTTGTGTTACTTATCTTGGAGGTCAAAGTAGTTTGTTATAGCTAGGTTTAAGGTATAATCATGTGTTTTTAAAAATGTATGAGTGAGTTTATAAGTCCAATAGAGATGTAAATTTACTTGTTCATAAGCATAGAAATCATGTTACCCAACTAAGATTCCAAAATATTGACATTTTTGACCTCACAGGTAAAATTGCCACCCATATAATTCAAAATTTTGTTTATCATTCTTCTACAACCCTATTCATAGCTATGTCATACTTTTGGTAGTATTCAAGTGATGATTTGTTATCATTATTAACATTATTCAAGGTAAAATTTATGCTAATATTTTTGATTCCTTTAAATTTAGTCTTGTGGGTCTTAGGGGTATGTCATTTTACACCAAGAGTGTATATTGTCTATCAGTTCAAATCTTATCACTTGGTCACTTGGTTTAAAGCCCATTAGTCTTGTTTGATGAAACTAAGGTATTCTAGCAAAGTTTAAGGTTTTTGGATAAACCTAGGTTTGTATTGTGACCAGAATAATCCTTTTCAAGGCACTCTATTTACATATAACATTGAATCATATGGTGAAGAGGTCATCTAAAGTCCTAGGAGGTATTATACTGATATAATTTCTTTACATGAGATCATCTCTTTTACACTAGATATATTTTCACTTGGAGATGATTTTAAGGGATTTAAATATGGTCAAGATGGAATAAATCTGAAATTGCACTTTTAAAATCTTTAAAATGAGTTTTCAAGGTACTAATGTCATAATGAAGTCAAAATAATGGTTTACACATTAAAACAACTCAATTTTTACTCCAAAAAGGTAGTTTTATGGGTTTATATGGACTTGAGTAGCCCAATTATAGGTGAAAATGCCTTAAAGATGTATTTTGGTATTATAAAATTAATTTCCATGAGTTTTAATTCCTTAAAGGTCTTAAAAGTGCATAAATTGCTTTTTCTCCTTCATCACCCTCTTCACAAGCTCACAAGGGCAGTTTTCAAATGATCGATATAGATAGAGGAGAGAGAGTTGGGTATTTAAATATTTTCTAAAGGAAGGGGTGAAATTAAGCTTAATATTTGTGTATTTTTTCATCATATTCATTCCTTATCCTTTATGAACAATTGTTAAGGCCCCAAGGTGGTCTAAAACTACCTAAAAAATCCGCAATTTTGATTTCTTCTTTGAAATGACAGTCTGAAACAATTTGAATGCATAATGGAAATTAAGGCATATGTTTAGGATTTATTCAAGAATTTAAAATTTTTATCCAAACCCATTTATCACGTGTGAGACCAATTTGTCAAGAAAACTTCATTTTTTCATATATTCATGCAACTATCATTATTTATTGATGTTTTAGGGTTATTAATAGGTTGGATTATGTTTATAAATATGATATAACATGTTTAAATTCCTCAAAATTATATATAATTACATAATGATTCCCCATGATGATTCCAATGCCACCTTCTCCAAATAACATACAATATGCTTAAGAGGACTGTGTTTTGAAGTTGTTGCTAGACATAGGTGTTAAAGGTATTATATTTAATTTTTTATGGGTATATGATGATATGACCCCCATGAGAGAGGTGAAAAATCACTTTAAAAATATTATTAAAGGATTAAGGTTTCAATATTTGAATCAACCAAAGGCCTAAAGCATAAGACTACAAACCTATAGGTCTACCGACTTGTATGTCTATATTTCATAAGAAATAGGGTGAAATGACTATCAAAATGGATTTGAAGACCTAATATGAAGTCAATAAAGTATCCATACATGTGGGAATGAATTTTAAGATCATTAGAGGAGGTGTGATGGAAAGTCTCAGTCTCAAAACACCTCAATTAAACTTATAGCCAAGGATTATGTACAGGTCTATTAACATATAAGTGGACTAGGGTGATGATTTTGAATTATAAAGTTTTTTATGGTGGTCTCAACCTCATAAGTTAGGATATGAGATAGTGTGTTTTTTCTTTAACACCAATATGGTTCCAAAATGCTTGATTAAGGGGCTTAAATGAAGAAAATACAAACTTATAGGTCTCCTTGTGTGCAAAATATAAGAAATCTTACTTGAAAATGAGGTCCAAAGGTTAAGGAAAGATAAAATATCATGTGCAAACACCATAGAGATGTTTAGTTCATGAAGGAGGAAAATATGTATTTTAAATATAGGTTATTCAGACCTAATACTATCATGAAAACCAAAAACACCTAGATGGTAACAGTCAGGCCTACTTGAAGATTCAAATAGTTTTCACATTTGAAGGGAAATATATAAGAGGTATGTGGAATTTGTATTTGGATGGATAAATATGTTGATAGAATCATTTAATAACTAATATTATCTCAAAAAACATTAGAAAGTGTTCTAAAGTGATTATACCCTATGTCTGTAGTCATACAACTCTTAACTAATAGTTAGGCTTGTATGATATTCATAGATAAGATGTTTAAATTAGATGTATATAATGATGTGGCATGAATTAGTATATAAAAATTCACATTAAATTCCAAACTCATTCCGTCATTCATCAACTTGATCTAGAAAAATAAACATGAAAGCACATATATCCAAAGCATGAACAAGGGAAAATATCACATCAACACAACATCTACGTGGGAAATCCTCTTGGGGGATAAAAGCGAATAAATCTTATAAGATATAATATAGTCCTATAATTAAAAGATACAATTTAGACTATCTACAACTGATCAATAACTACCATCCCTTATTTAGTGAGTCTACAATCCCACAAGGTGCTACCACACCTATCTAGTTGAGCTACAACAACATCCAAAATTTTAGTAAGTTTCACCTTTTAAGGAGGCTAAAAACACCTTAGATGTTGAGATACCACAACAACACATATGAGCATGTCCACCTTTGAGATGATATCTTCAACACTTGATAATGGACCTCTAATTATGACTCTATACCTTCTCTCATACTCAATCTACAGGAGCACTATTATGCCAATAGAATTATGACATATAGGTCATAAAAATATTCCTCATTATATTATTCTCTTTAACACATCCATCAAGCACACATAGTCTTAACCTTTCCTTCACTCAACATACACACTCTCTTAAATAGCCTCTTGATCATACTCACTCATTATGCCTCTTCTAGGCTTATTAGGTCTAATAACCTATGTGATCAAATTCATCACCTTGATTAGATAGAAATATCTGATCCTCTTCACTCTCTATTGGTCCTTATTAACCTATACCTTCTCTTTCAAAGGTTCTCACCTTCACTTGGCTCCTTATTCATAAGCCTCTCTAAAAAGTTTAGAAACAAACACATTTGGTTTTACCATTTATAGAACTATCATGATTATCAACATCTTGGTTAGAAATTAGGAATTAATTAACCCTTAAGGCATCTATCATATAAATATACAAATCAATAAAAACTTCATAGGTTGACCATAGCACCCGTGGGTCACCCTTAAGTAGTTACACCTATCAAATAGGCCCTTATAGCTTTTATAGGTCTCATGAAGACCCATTCAATTCTTTATCAATTCATCAAACAAAAAAATAACATAGAACCACTTCCAAAAGCATGGACCCATTCCATATGATCTATAAAACTCCCTTAAGTGCCAACAACCATCACAGTACCCTTTTACTTAAGCATAATTTTCTCAAACAACATTATGTGCGTATAGTCAGCATGAACAAATATACAATCACATTCTAAACCATTATTCATACTACATACAAATGGTCAAACATTCATAATGAACATATAGAAACCTCATGGAGTCTACAACACTCCCCAATATCCAATTCATCAATATATATTGAAATAATATCAAAACAAGCTTGAAAAATATTCTTGGTCACTTAAAAAACATACATGAACACATAGTCAAATTTTAACCTTAATATATTTGATTATACACATTTCCAAATATTAAAATCGAGTTTATTAGATGTACCATGTAGTCCTCTTCATCTTTGATTTTTATAGCATGAGAAAATTCTACATAGATCGAAAGATATGGCCAAAATACATATCACTAGTTTTTATTTTAAAAATTCAAATATTCAAATGGCAACAATCATAGTTAAACTTCAGATAATTTGCTCGCATCTTGTGTCTTTGCAGCTTAGATCAATCATGTACCATTGATATTGTTCAATATTTAAATTTGTTTAGTGACTATCAATTTGACCACTTTGACTTCACTTGTGCCGTTAGATCCTCTGTATAAATACACATGAACCATTTTATCCTTATCCTTTAACTTTTTTCAATGTTAAATATTATGCACCTATCCTCATCTTGCTACTTCCTGACATATTGGAGAAAACATGCTTCTTCAATCTCCTTGATACTTGATCAATTTTTAACTTTGCTAAATAACTGTCACATTGACCCATTTGACTCTATGCACACCATTAGATCTAGATATATGAACTCCCACAAACCGTTAGATCTCCACTAGGTCCATATATTTAACATCATGTAAATTGACTATGGGGACCAACTAAAATATGCCTGGAAAGCCAACTTTGAATATATATATATATATATACATATATATATATATATACATACATATATATATATATATACATACATATATATATATATATATACATACATATATATATATATATACATACATATATATGTATATATATATATATATGTACATACATATATATGTATATATATATATATATGTATATATATATATATATGTATATATATATATATATATATATGTATATATATATATATATATGTATATATATATATGTATATATATATATATATATATATATATATATATATATATATATATATATATATATATATATATATAGCTTTTTCCTTGATCAATCTCATGACCTCACATTTGCTCCATATAAACACCTTTCATAGGGGAATCCAACCATGTAACAAATTGATCTTAAAACCTTCACACATGAAAGATAAAATTCCATTAATCTACTCACTCAGATTTTTCTACCACTAAGCCAATTATGTCAAAACCTACTTGGAAGGTGAAATTTTCTCATGCATATCTTTTGATGTGCTCCATTTCATGACCTAAAACTTAGCGCATAAAAATTAGGCATAAAATTGAACAAACCCATATGATAATTTTATCTTGAAACATCCACACATGTGATATATTCCATCACCAAAATACTTACTCAGTTCTTTCTTGCCTTATGAAAATTTGGCTATGGGAAAATAATGTCAAACTACCTGGGATCCCAACTTTGCACTTGCATATCTTTTGTGTCACTTAGGTGCATGACCTAAGATTTAGTAAATAAGAACTAGTAATAATATTTAACAAACCCATGTGACCATTTCATTTTGAAACATCCATGCATATGAATGATAACATCATCAACATGATTACTTGGGTCTATTTGAACATAGAAAACATTGTCAAAATGCTTGAGAGCCCAACTTTGCATCCACATATCTTTGACTACATTCAGGTACATGACCTAAGATTTAACACATAGAAACTAGAGACTAATGTGATCACAACCATATGAGAAACTCCCCCTAACACATACACATGTGGCAAAGCTGACATCATCAAAATACCTACTCAAATTTTATGCCACTAGACCCAAAATGTCTAGATGACAACAATGATCAACCAAATGAAATCCACTCATACACACAAGCACTCAAAGCATAGAAAACATCCTAGGGACCTCTTGCACATCCTTAAATTATCATAATAATCCTTGATAATCTCTAATCATGAAAATTTTGATGATCAATCGAGCCTCCTTTAAGCATACTAATATTGTCACTTAGACTATCAATGCACTTCATCCACTCACCAAGACACCTCCATGACATCATCATGACATAATTGAAAACTCTCCAATAATTTATTTATTTTTGAGGTTTTGAAGAGTATATAGAAAAATTGAAGGATATAACTCAACTTATACTAGTTATCATATCACTCAAATATCAAATTCAAACTTATGATAAAGGTATAGGCAGTTAGTCATGAGAATGATACAAGAAAAATGCAGCCAATGAGAGCCTATAGGCCAATATGAGCATATGGGAATTTTATGCGATTGAATATAATGTGTATTTAGTGATAATATAACTCAAATATCAAACAAAAACTTGTGATAAAGGTATAGGTATTTAGTAATGAGAATGATACAAGACAAATGCAACCAATGAGAGCCTACAGGCCAATATGAGCATATGGGGATTTGATGAGATTGAATACAATGTGCAATAAGGTAAAAACTTAAGTGAGTATATGAATATGTGAATTCAGTCATTTAAATTGATGGAAACCTAAGGAGGTTCAATAAATAATAATAAACCAAATTCACCTTAAACACCATATGACTGTCTACAGGCAAGGTATGAGAGGGCACATAAAGAATAATAGAGCATGGACATTGAGAAACATGGTCATTGAAGGGTCTGCAAGTAGCCAAGTAGTTTTAAAACCTATTATAATATCATTAAATTATATTATATTGTTTGGTATCATACTCAATATCCTAAACCCAAAGGTGACAACCAAGGAGGTCTATAATGCTCTTACAAGCCTAGACACCTTCATACAGACCTATGTGTACAAACTAATGGAAAAGTTGGTCTCTCATAAATACATAAAAGTTTAATAGTATTGAAATAGGTTTTGGGATACTTTAATATTTTCAATTATAAATGTATTAAAAATAATAGGATTTGGAACATAGGTCCTAAACATCAAAATGCAGTCAAGACATTCAGCTAACACCTATCAAGCTTGGTTTCAAACTTCTTGAAGTGGAAATCACATCTACAATAGAAATGGAGTTTAGGATAATGAATATATATTTTTAAAGGTAAATTTGAGTTAATGGACACTAAATTCATGGAGACTCAAAATAATCAAACAAGGAAATGACCAAGCACATCTACTTTTACCCCTTACAGGCATATATACAATTTGACATCTTATAGGCCTACCTTGTCATTGAAACTTGCATGTTTGGATTGATATAAAGGAGGTTTGGTTGAGGAATAAAAAAATTAATTTATCATTATAGTTAAATTTTTATATCATTTAAATCTTCATATTTAATATAAATATATGTCAAATCTTATAGGCCTGTTCAGGCCTATAAAACTCGGTGAAGACCAAGTATGTAAACCTATGTACTTAGTCTTATGTGTATGATTTATAGTGAAGGAGTATGTTGTGAAGATGATATGGGAAGAATTAATATTCAAGGGGAGTAATATAAAATTAATTTCAAATTATTTAATGTTTTAAAACCATTCAACATCATGGGAAAAGGCATCTTTCAATCCATTAACACACAGACCTAGTGAAGACCATTCAGGCCTACTTGTGAAGGGTGAGTATTTTGTACAGACTAAGTTTTAGATAAATTATGGAGGGTAATATTAAAGGTATGTAACCTTATAATAATATTTCATGGAGTTTATAATCTTTGAAAGAGATGGAAATGGATCAAACTTAGCTTTTAGGGTCAAGAACACTAGTATGCCTATAAACCCTAGGCATTATGGAGAGAGGTTATAGGAAATATTTAGGGTATAAATGATGATTATGATAATTTTATATGGTAAATATATATTTTTCATACCTTATTTAGGTTTTATAACTCAAAAATAAACTTTGGGGTCCCATTTCTAACTCATTTGCTCTCTTGACCTCACAAATGCATAGTCTGCCAACCCAAGTTGTAATTTAAGATGCCCATATCTCTCATGAGGAGCTTCATGGTGTAAAAATATATTTGGATGTGTTAGGTGTAATTTTATAATTTAAACTTTTGGCATTTTTTAATTTTTAATGGCTTGTACTTTATGAATCATCATTAAGATGATAAGGCACTCACAGGCTACCAAAAAGATTAGGTTTGACTAGTTTGTGGAAATGAAATTATAAAAAATTAATAATGGACTATATGAACATTTCAAACATATGAAACACATTTATAACTTCAAAATTAGTATCACCATGATTTTTGGTTGTACTTACACTTGTATAGACTCTTTGAAAATTGTACTTTTACAAGATTTTGAGGTAAAAGATGGTGTTGAAGTGTGTAGATGAATGAAAATAATTGTAAGAGGTGAATTTGGATGTATTTAACCTATAAAATTACAAAAAATTGTACAATATACCTTGGAAGTGCTCAAATATACTAGATTTTTTAGGGCAGTCCAAAACTGGCTTAAGGAAGCACTGATTTTTTGGCCATTTCTTTGTTTGCCTACTTACAAAAGGTTAAAAAATCCCAAATATTTCATAGAATATTGTATTATAATTGGTAAATTTAATAAAAAAACTTCTTATAGGTTTCATATGTTTGGGATAAATCTAGAGCAAAAAGTCAGTTTCTAGCCTAGGAGGCCTAATTAGAGAGAGAAAATGAGCTAGAAAGAGTAATTCCACTCAGTTTTGGATCATGATATTTAGGATGGATCTATAAATACATAATGGGTCCTCAAAAATTTATTCATTTATCCATTATCCTTCATAAAATCTTATACACAAGAAGGCTTATCTTTTTTTAGGGCTATACAAAATTGGAATAAATACATGCTATAAGAGCAAAATCTCATCTTTTGAACTATTTGATGGCTCCAATTATATTTCTTCAAGTCTTAAATAAATTTTATAAGATATCCATGGAGTATAAATTATTTATTGAAAGAAAAAACAAATTTATTCTCTCTTATGCCTTATTACAAAAGGAGTCAAGTGGTCAAATCACCAAATTGATAAATAAAACTCTTCAAAAGGAGTTATTGATGTTGATACCTATCTCTCATGCCTAACAAATAAATAAAAAGTCATAAGTATAATTTAAATAAGGATTCAGAGGTTGAAAATTTCTCTAACTATCCTAGGAGGACCTTCTTTCCCTCCAACACCAAGTTAAGAGGACAAAGTCAAAGTAATTTAAAAGGTCTTATAACAGTATCATTAAGATGGGAGACATCATGCAATAGTGTATTAAGTTGATGGAATACTTGACTAAGCCTTTGAGTCCTATTTTCAAGGAGGTAACTTCTTCACTAAGAATATAGGAGTAAGCAAACAAAGATGTAGGAGATTGTATGGGTCAAAGTTCAAATATCACTACTCAAGACTCTTTTAACCTTCCAAACAAGTTTACCTCAACCTATACACAATTTTAAAAGAGAGGAATGGAGAAATAAAGAAAGTGTTACATGGTATTTAAGGGAAGACTAAGTGTATGTCACATTTCCTAGTTTTGGGTTACCTTCTCTCTCTCTCTCTCTCTCTCTCTCTCTCTCTCTCTCTCTCTCTCTCTCTCTCTCTCTCTCTCTCTCTCTCTCTCTCTCTCTCCTTTATCATTATCTCTATAATTAAGCCTATTATTTTCACTTTTAATAATACATAACTTTATTTGTGGCAAGGACTTGCTCATAAAAACACTTATACTTGGCTCTATGAACTGAATAAGATTGAATTCATGCCTCGTCAATGTTTATGACTAGTGTATGTTCGTGGTTTGTAGATGAATGTTAGTGATAGTAAATGCTTCTCACATTTTCCTCTCCTTTTTAACTATTTTTAGGTTTTAGTTCATCCTTATAGGTTGCATAGTGTAATTTAATAATCTTGTATGCATGGAAAGTGTAATCTTTCCTTAGTGTCTTTGAGAGACTAATTGATCAGCTTCCTTATATCATGCATCAAGATAAGCATGTATGTGAAATATTTATGTTTAGAGACATTCAATTGATAAATAAAATCAAGTCCATGTTTTTATTCAACCTTCTTAGTGCATATCAAACAAGTTATGGACAAATTTTGGTGTATCACCTCAGATAAGTTTTCTTTTAGTTTATCCTCCTTCCCTTTTCCTTGTAAGATGGTATTGTAGTGTAAATAGATTAAATGATACATCAAGGGGAGATATCGCTTAAAATATAGAGATTAAATCCATATATTAGGCCACTTACAACCTACAATTGTCTCCATGTTACTCCAAACTGTGAAGGATTGAAACTACCTTCACAAGGGTGAAAGTATGATAGATTACAATTTTTGGCATGCCTAGTAGGACCAAGGTCCAAAGTTATGGAAGGATTTTTGGTGTCATTATTATATAGATAAGACTTTGGAGGCATTCAAAAATTCAATGGCATCTTCAATCTCAATCAAAAGGTTCTATCAACCCAAGCACTAGTTCAAGTAAGTGGTGTTTTCAATTCATTATGTTCATGAAGTTTGATGGCTAGGTATGAAGATAATTTCTATATTATACCCCCTTATAAGTCCTATAATAAACCATACCAGCCTTGTCATTAACCTTATCATCCTTACCAAGAGTCTTATCAGTCTTGTCAAGAGTATGATGGTTCATATCAACTTTATAGTGATCCTTATCAGTCTCACTATGACCCTAACTATCTACCTCAATAGCCTTATCAAGTTTTAATTGATCCTTACTATCAAGAGTATGATTCTTACCATCCTTGTGAGCCATATTAGTATTATGACTAGCCTTCACCTTTTCCATATAGATATGATGATACATATGGACAACCTTAATTTCAATAAAGAATAGATGAAATGGAGATCAAGATACTAGTATGTGTATGAAATTTGTGTTCCACTCCTTTGTATGAGGAAATGAATAGAATGTTTTAAACTATGTCTAATGATCCATTGGAGAGGAATTCTTTGTGTAATATTTTATTGGAAAATATGGAGACTTGGGATAGGTATCAAGGTGATTTAAACCAATTGTTTCAAGATCCCTCTTGTATCCCTTACCATCCTTTTTGTGTTCTTTATCCTCATGAAGTCCTTGACCATCTTCAAACTGAGCCAAGGGAGCTCCCTAGTTGGAATCAAGAGTAGATTCATATACCTTTTCAAGAGACTAAACCTTCTTATAGCTCCAATTATTACTTACCCATCCCTCAAGTTCAATATGTACATGAGGATGAGGATGTTTCATATTTTGATAAGGTGATTGCCAAGTGGAAGGATAATAATGTAGAAGTCTTAAAAAATTTCTCTTTCCCTCCTCAATGCTTCCTAAATGATCAAATGTCCATCAAAACTCTAAAATTTGATCATGATCAACCTCCCACACCTTATACCCCCTCTTAAACAAATGAATTCCATCACCCTCCCATCATATCCCTTATTCACTTGGTGTGACCTAAATGTTTTAGGTATGTTATGATTTTGGAATATAATACCTTTCCAAAAATCTTGAATCATCATCTAGATATTTACATATCTAAAATGTTGTAGTGAGGAATAATAATACCCTTAAACTATCTAAATACATTTACTAAAACTTCCCTTAGATTATATGCACTTTTAAATTACAAGAGCTATGAGATAAGTAAAATAGTATTTAGGCCTTACTATTTGGCATGTGGGTGCTAATTTTGATGCAAAAGTTGTTGAATTTAATGAAAGGATATATAAGTAACACTTTATTTATGCAAGTGTATTTTGGGTCTTAGATCCTCTTGGATCAATTATCCCCCATTAAAGGTTGATGTTCCCCCTTATTATTAAATTTAGTTTCCATATTAAGGGTGTTGAAATCGTTGATTCAATTAGAAAAGATAGGTGATATTGAATATAATCCCTAGAAAGAATGTAGGAAAAAAAAACCTAAAAAGAGATGTACATATACCATTATATTTCTTGATTTAGTGAACTACATGAGACATCAATGACCTTGTATGTGTGTGAAAACCAAACCTATATTACTTGAGAGTGTGCCAATGATATTGATAGTAAAGTTTAGACATGACTATCGATGCCTAAAAAATACAAAGGATGTATGTGATCTTATTAATCTAATGATGATAAGTAGGAGTATATGTACTCATGCTAAATTTTCAAAGAATGTGAAAAATCCCTATACACAAGAGTGAATTACGTATGAAACATATCCATGTCAGATAGATGTTTCATGCTAAAAAATGTAGTAAACCTAGAATTTTGATCTACTAACCTCAATACTACAGTGGTGTTAATATCAATAATGTTTGCACTATATGAGTTTCATGTTGGGTAATCATAACTCTAATATAAAGGATTGATGTTGAAGAAATATGTGTGATCTAAATTTATGAATAACTATGAAGCTTCCTATGTGAGTGAATTACATGTTGTAAAGCAAGCCTATTGATGATGCAAAGCTATAGAGGTACCGGTACATAACATAAAGTGTGTTATGCATAGATAAGTGTATGTGTATATGTATAACATAAATATTTTTTACCCAACACATTATTTATGTGGAAATATTTTCACTTTTCATACCTATATATATATATATATATATATAAGAATAAATGTTTTATAAACTATCAAGGCCTATCCACCATGTAATGTAAATTCTATGAATGTGTAATTCTATGTGTAAAAATCTAATTAAAAAAATAAGTGGACTAGGAATGGATAATTATTCTATATAAAACAAAAGGATGAAGACCCAACCAATTATTAGTTATATGACCACTATGATGCCTATGATTGCATGTAACTAGAGAGTTTAGTGTGTGCCTTTGATGATAGTGTATTCATGGATGCTGTAATTGAGCCAAGTGATGTTATTTTCATTGGTGGTGTATAAATTTATGTTGAGGCATATTACTTGTTTATAATTACTATTCAAACAATTATTATTATCAGATGTCTACACATCTACCCAATGATATCAAGGCATACAAAATATTTGGTTTTATGGTTGCATTAGTTTTTTTTTAAAATATTTTGTGCATTAAAATAATGACTTGTGTGTGAAGCATGGATAAGATGCTTATAAAACTTCTTCATATTTCTTGGAGAGATATTAAGATGAGGAAATTAGTGTGTAAGTGGAAATCTCAGGCCATTCTCTATAATGTACAATGTTGAATTAATATATTTTTTTGACTATAGGGATAATTGTATGAAAACTTCTTAGATTGTGTTGAAACTAGTGTAATTAAGACCCACATTGTGCAGTTTCATCTCTACCCAAAGTAGATTGATGATGACTTGACCATATTTATCAAGGTACTTGCCTTAATAGCTCATTTTATTTAGTATATTATAACCAAATCCCTTGATGTGATTTAAAATTTATAAAAATATTGTTGATGATTTTGGATTTAGTAAATGATAGGGAATTATAATTTTCTCATTTGTTATTGACTTCACATTGCATGCCATGATTGGCAATAGTGTTACACTAAAAAATAGAGGATATGGTGCTTGGAACTTCATGCATTCAAATTTGAGTTGCTCAAGTTATTTATCCTTGCCATAAATATCTTGTTTTATATTTTTTATGAAAATAAAACATCTTTCCTCAAATTGAATAAGGTCATGGAGGACATGATAAATGAGATCATCAATATGCATCATGAGATCTATTAGTTTTTCTATGAAAATATTTGAGCCATTATTTTTGGACTATAGAGAATCTTGTAAATATTTTAGACATAAAAAAATTGGACACCAATGGTTTTATAACCAACTTTAGAGAAATTCTTACCAACCATCGAACATCTAGCCTAGGAATCTCTAAGAGTCTCAAATTTAGCTTCATAACCATGCAAATAAATCAAATTAGTCCATAAATCAATTAAATTGGGTAAATACACATTAAATAAATCAACAACTTACACAAATATTCAAATCCATAAAAAATATTAATTAAATTACAAATCTTAATCATAATCCTAATTAAATTCATCCATGAGCAAATAAATCAATTATCAAAAAAGAAAATTCAATAAATATCCCAAAGAGCATCTCAAGAATGAATAATTACCTTTTATGAGTTATCCAAATGCAAAATATCTCAAATCACACCTATTCATGCTAATCATGATATTTTGGACACCTTTAAACCCTAATGGGGTTAACTAAGCCAATTGAGGTTAAGATTTAACCCATTCTAAGTCATTTCAAAGTATATAAAATCAAGCGTAGATCTCTTCATTTATAGAGCTTGGAACATAATAAAGTTATAATGTAGGATTTGATTCATCAAGTAAATGCATAGTGTTATAATTCCAAAATTGAGCCAAGACGTTATAAATGAACATGGTGTTAATAGTAGATGGAGATAGCCAAGCCCCATTGATGAAGATCTCTTGAGCACAATCTGAGCAAGCTAATGAAGGAGCTTTTTGGAACAATCAATTATTTGGTAAGGAATTTGTATTTGTCTTTAAGTTGGCGTTCCTTTCCATTTTTAGTTGTGTCTTAATTTGTTTTGTTCACTAAGCTTCCCCATGATATATGCTTAGAGATGTTAGATTGTTTAATATGTTTATTTCATTATTTTTAGAACTAACACCATACTAACCTCCTCTCTTGAAAATTTTTTTAAGATCAAAAATGGCATGCCCGATGGGACACAACACATCCCACATAGCAAGGAAGATCATTATGTAGATTTTAAATATTCATTTAGATGCTTGAATCTCTTTAAAATTGATTTTTTAACCTTATTTTGGTCATATTTCATTTTTTTAAAATTCTAAGGTTTACATAGTAACTACCAAGATCTGGTAAAATCACTAACGGTTAGCCCCTAACCACTGACAATTCTGCCTAACCAACACTGACTCTATGTAATTGCCAATCACCAAGTTATAAGGGAGAAATGGAACAAAATCTTGCATTTTAATTCTTTTTGTTATCTCATTCATGGATTTCTAAGTTTTAAGATCACCTAAATCTCATTTATATACTTAACCATGCAAGTTTTATTGATCTTTACACTAACCAAGTCTAATCTAACATGTTTTCTCATTTATGGTTTTGCCTTTGGGTCTATGGGTATTTTTTTATGATATTTATCACTCAGTGATGATTATACTTAACCATTGATGGTTATCTCTTAACCATGGAAATGGTTGCCTTGAAACGATTGATGGTTATCTATGATCGTCAATGATCACTAGGTTAAATTAAATCCAAACCCGAGAGCTCAAATCTAAACTTCATTTTCTAACAACCAAAAGTTATTCAAAGTATGGGGTAACTCTCTTGTTTTTTAGGGTCAAGGTAGACATTAAACATAATTTTACATATTTGAATGGTTTCTAACATTTAAATTTGGTGTCTAAAATGAGTTAGGCTAAATTCAAACATTTGGACTTAAGCGTTTAAAATAAACATGGTTATATTTTTGCTTAGTTTGTATTTGTAAAAGTTCTTTTGAATTTATCAATAAGCCAAGGGGCCATGAACCTAACCAAAACATTTCAATTATTTCATAACAATGAACCTAATCAAACTTGAACATGTTGTCAATCTTGCTCACATCATCTTTTGGGTATTTAAAAAGAACCTAGTTCATTTTTTATGCCTTGGATTCTTTTTCAATGTTTTAGCAAGTTTTCATCAAAACCAAGGTGCCAAACTTCATAAAACATTTCGTTTTGGTGCCTTAAAATGAACTTAAAATCATTTAGTTTCATGCTTTTAAACATGTTAATTTTTATGTAAATTGTTTATTGTTTGTTTGTTTTTCAAAAAGGATAATGTGTGTATGCTCTCCCCCTATCCCATTTAGGGAACTTACAAGATCAAAAGCACCTTTCCATTTCATTTTAGTGACTAGTCCAATGTGTAGAAAGAACATTACCTAAGCTCTCCCCAAAACTCACATAGTATTAGGTGATCTAAAAGCAACCCTAAAGTCTTTCTACTTGTCTTTTATTTTCATGCATCTTGGATTGTGAAGGGGGTGCCATTGCCTCTCACAAGTTATTTAGGTAAGCATTGACTTGGGGATTCATCTCTTGGTAGTGTTTTAACCCCTCTCCATATGGGGGTATAATAATTGGGATCACCCCATTAGGATGGTGGTTTGAGTGGTTAAACCATCTTAATTAGTGGTTGGTTAAGTGTGGGATGTATGAACGATATGAACATCACACTATATTGAGAAAGTGACATATGTAGTGGTTGTGAAAAGGAAAATACCTTTTCATAACAAGCTAATTGATACTTCTCTTGTGTGCATATGTGAAAGTGTGTACACATGGGATTAATCTAGATGGTTGAAAACTCGAAGGTTTTAGTCAACCCCATTTTGTCATACCTTGATAGGATTTAGGATGATATAATTAGTTATATTGTTATAATTTATTCTTTAATGATTGGTGTGTTAGATCTAAAACTTGTCTTTTTAAAACCATGTCTTAAACAATTTTTGTGTCCAACATCACTCCATTATTCGAGGAGGTGTTATGCCATCCATTTGACACCTTGATTTTAACTCAAAAAACTTTTGTGTCAAAACATTATGAGTAAAACTTGATCAAAATGGGTATCATCATGCTTCCCAAATCACTTGAAATCTTGTGATTTTGAAATTCTTTGATATATTAACCATTATCAAATCTTTTGGGAGTGTTAATGATGTTATGATGCCCAGATTATTTTAAAAATACTGGACTTGTCTTGTATCCAAATTATCATTATTTAAACCAATCATTTGAGCTTTGTTCGATATTTTATAAACATAGTCACATTGTTTAAATTCACCTAGAGTTTTGTTCATCAAAACCCTATTTTACCTTAGTTGAGTCTTTGATTAATTTTTCCAAATTTTGGATTCAAACATTGATTGATTTAAGTTTAGGCCTCTATACGTAGGGGTTGATACATAGATCTTTATATTTTGGGTTTTGTAACTTAGGTTAATCCATTACTCAAGTTTAGAAACTTTATTTTTTTTGCATTTATTTGACAAAAATATTCCATCTTCAAAGTGCCCTTTATTTGGTGTTTTTCACCAATTAGATCAAATTTATGTCTAGAATCAAGTTCCTAGTATTTACTAAACTATTCCAAGTTTGTTAGACTAATCATTATAATCATCCTTATCCTATATTTTGATGCGAATTAGCCAAAATACCTAACAAAACCTATTTGAACCTAGATTATTACTCTACATTTAGACAAAAGACCTAGAAACATTTCCCTTTCCTAATTTAGACCTATTTAGAACATGTTTGGACATTAGAGTTGGCATCTTATTTTTAGGTCATTTTAATTGACCTTATTTGTGTAAAACATCTAACATTAGACATTTGACATTATACTTTTTGGAGACATAGCTCCACCCTCAACCAAGATAGAACACATTTAAACCCTTTGTCTTTTTTGACAATTTTTCAAATTTTACAAAACTCTAATCCATCTTGTTGTGAAACATTTATCATTTGATTTGGCCATGGCTCACCATACATGTGATAGAACTATGTACAATCCAGGATATGGAAATGTTATCACAAAAGAGGACTTTGGGCAAGACCCTTACAGTGATGAGGTTATTTGGGATATGGATTCCTATCCACCATATAATACTCAAATAGGGGAACATAGTCAAGATCCTTTGACCACTTATTTGGTTAACATTCCTGCTTACATGAAGTAAGATAAAGAACAAACAGATCAATATTTGGATAGTATACCCTCAATTATTAAAAAAATTCAACAACATTATTATGGGACAATGCCATTGAACTATTAGGTAGGGCATGACAATTTGCTAAATATATCAAGAGGGCCTTATAACATGTCTTATAAAAACAATAATCAAGACTCTTCTAGTGATCCTAATTCCATATTACCAATACCATATCAAGATCCATGTATGCTTGTCATGTAAAAAGCCCTTATATAGGGCCACTTCATTCAAATAAAAATAATATACTAGACATATTGAAACCTAACACATAATTTTCATTAGATGACCATGTCAAACATGCCTCTTATTGATTTAGCTCCTTCAACAAGAGTTTTAATGGAGTTGAATGGTCAATAAAATCAAGGTTTAGACCCATTTATGCATAACACTTTAGTATAAAACATGTTCAATACCCCAACTATCAAAGAATTGTCTTATACATAGAACAATGAGTAGTGGACAATATACAAGTAGCATCCAATCCAAACCAATGTGGTGTTAGTGAACAAACACATAGTCAACAACAAAATGTGCCTTTAAATAACACAATTAGTGGTTCACAAACTCAAGGAGTAGGAGTTTCTACTTCCCAACCTCAACCAACTACCTCTAATCCTTAACCAACTACTTCTTCTAGAACCCAACAATAAGGATTAAGTAGTCAGCCAACTACCAGTGTCATGCCATAATAGAATGTGATGAATCCTACTCCTTAATAAGTGATGAGTAATATTCCATAACATCAAGCACCATCTAACCAACCCACATAGTAGAGTCAAAATATCTTGCCAATGTTCAACCTCACTAGGTATTAGTAAACATACCTCTTTAGTTACAGATTAATATACTGATCTAAAACCAAATTATGTTTAACTAACAACATGTAAATATTGGTCATCGACAAATACTAAATCTCCAACATGTGCCCACTTCCCAACCAATTTTCTTAATAAAGAGGTTCCAATGTTCCTCAAGTACCTACTAAGAAATGTTTTCCTTTCATACCAAACATGCCACAAGTTCAAATACAAGGTCTTGAGTCATAATTACCTCCTAATCAATAAGGTTTGAATAGTTAGTAGCATGTCCCTATTCAACCTCAATAGGCATAGTATGGCCATATACCACCATCCCAACTTAGATATTCCTAACATCAAGCTACATACCCAATCTTAACCAGAATATCACATCATAGTACATGAAATTTCAATAATCATGCCTTCATCTATGAATATATATTCCTAGTATGTTCCCTAACCAATCCAACATTCCCTAGAAAATACCTCCATCATACCCTAGTAAAAGTGCTCCACTTTTGACCACACAACCATCACCTCAATAGACCAATATTCCCACAAGTTTCCTAAAAAAAGAGATATAATAAATGAAGGATGTAATTTCCACCATACAATATAGGAAACAAGTCAAAAATTTCAAGCTAGATGATGTATGTTCTTACTCTTTCAACATGAAGTACCTACAGATACTATTTCCTCTAGGGTATGAGCCACCAAAGTTTGATAAATACAAGGGGAAAGGTGACCCCAAAGCACATCTAAAAAACTCTTTGTTGCATGTCAATTAGTGGCCTATAGTGACATATATTTGTTATTTTTGTTTCCAATAAGTCTATCTGGATAAGCCTTGGAATGGTTTTTGAAGTTATCTAAAATTTAGTTTCTAATTTTGATGATCTTTTAGAAAAGTTTGTGCAACACTTCTCTTACAATATTGAATTAAAAATATAATTAATAGACTTAACGTAAGAAAAATATAAATTAGGTGAAAGATTTACAATTTATCTGTAATGAGGGAGAGCCCTTGCAAGCTAATTTACCTACAGTATACAAGACAAGTAAATAGCCACTATGTTTACCAAAAATCTACATAGTGAAATATCTTACTATTTAGAGTTACAATGTGTGCATATGTTCAGATAAATAATTGACAAAGGTTTAGTGATCGAAAGAGCCCTTATTAAAAAAGGGATCAATAAACTAACCTCATTAAATCAGAATAGTGGTGAAAATCAACATCCAATCCAAACTCAAGCATCACAACCAACACAAGACAATAATAGTGATAAACCCAAGCAAATAAATCATAATAAGAATGTTATAGGTAATATAGTAATAGAGTCACAACATGTCCAAATGGTGAAATCACCATCTTCTCAACATATGACACATTTCTAGCTTACTCCTAACTAACAACCTTTTCAACAGCCACATCATGTACAACAAGCATAATAACCTTGACCAATGCAAAAAACACAACCAATGCCTTTTCAAAACCCTCCTCCTCTAAGGAGAAACATTCCTAATCATTATGCTTTTATTAAGCTTGGACAGCCCATATAATCAATCTTTCATAAGCTCACATCAACTAACTTGTTTAGGTGGCTTAAAAGAGAAATTTTATGAGGGTGTTGACATGCCAAACCGGTATAGGCCTAAACAATTTTATTATTTTCATAAGGTTAAGGGCCATAATTTGCAGCATTATGTTCAAATTAGACATGCAATTTAGAATATATTGGAAAATGGAGAGATCAAATTGGATCTTGGATTTTCCACCTCTAATCAAAGCCTTGGCATTTATAAGAATCCTTTTCCCCAACATAACAACAATCAACAACAATAAAAACCATAATGATGGCTAGTGTAACATCAACAACAACATTATCAACATCTAAGGCCAAACTAATAGACTCAACATAATCAACATTAGAACCAACAATATTAAAATAATGGACAAAACCAAGGTTAAAATAGTAACAACTAAAAGACCTATCATGTAATTACACATTACTACAATGTAGTTGTAAGCCATATTATAGGATGGTATATTAACACCATTTCCATTAATCTTAGAACAAGTACCAATTAGACAAGAGCATTGCTAATCATCCCAAATCAACCAAACCATTTTGGTAATCCTTCTTTGACTTGGGACTGCACATAGGCAAACAAATAAGTAGGGATTCCCATGTTAGGACCTTATATTGATAGCTCATCGTTATCCTATGACCATGCATAAGTGCATCAATAATTGAGACTTATCTTATTTGGTCCCCCTCCTCCATCATTTATTATCAATAGTGGTCATGTATCTAATCCTAATTGTACAATCACAACTAAATAGTCAAAGATTACCATACCAGGACCATAACCATCTGCCACTTCACCCATCATCCAACTAGTCATTCTACCTTAGAATAAGCCATTTACCACTATCCCAAAAAAGGTGTTTGACATTGTGTAACAATTACAAAAGATGCCAATATTGATCTCTATTTTAGATTTGTTACGTACGTCTACTATCCATAAAAACATTTTGATAGAGTTCCTTGGTCAATCCATAGTTCCAAATTACATATCCCCTAATAAATTTTAAGATTTGGTTGAACACCTAGATCCACCCCAAAAAGTAACCTTTAACTAAATCAATATGTCATTCCTAGGATCGCTACATAATAATCCATTATACATCAAAGTTTACATTAAGAGGCACAAAGTGAAGTGTGTCGTCATAGATAATGGATCAGGTCTGAACATAATATCTCTAAAGATTAGCAAGTATACCTCAGTAGATATTCAAGTGGAAATAATCTCCATTAAAGCCTATGATAATGAAGAGTGAGAATCACAAGGAACCATTAGCTGTCCAGTTATCATTGGGCCCTTGACCCATGATACACTTTACAATGTGTTATATCTCAATTTATCATACAATATGCTTTTGGGTAGACCTTGGTTATAAGAGCTTCATGTGGTCCCATCAACACTTCACCCATGTATCAAGTTCTCCCATTTAGGGATGAAGATAAATATTCAAGGAGATTTGTATCTATATGAGCATTGAAAACATATAGAGGCTGAGTTCAAGAGTTATAATTACCATTTTAACATGAATCCAATTGCCAAGAAGGACAAAGGGAAAGCCATACTTATTCATTTACCAAAGGGTGATTGCATTGACCTTGACTCCTTGACTCACTTTCCCACATACCACCTCCTAAAATGTCCAATCACTATACCATCTTGTATAATGTCCCAAGAGAATACCTAACCCATGACACCTTTCACATTGTAAAACTTCCACAGAACCCAAAGTCCTTTAGAAGACCAAAATCCAAACCACTCATGAAATGACAAAGAAATGGAAAATACCATCAACATAGTGCAATACTTATCACTTTCATATTGGATTTTGGCCAAGGAGAGGACCCTCTCAAAGGCAATGAATCATGGTTATAGAATGACAAATTGGTTAATTGTTATAAGAATTTTAAGTATCCCATTCCTAATCAGATCATAGAGAATTAAGACTATGAAGGAGGAGGCCTCAAGCCAAATCAATACAGAATAACTGAGCTAATTTATATGACTAATTATAAAGGAACCTATGAACCTGGATATAAACCACCTAGGAGTGACCCCACATATCTTATTCATATTCAATCACCAATGACTAGTGACAATAATACTGGTAGCAATGCAGAGTTTGATCATATCCAAGTTGATGACTTAACCCAAGCCAACCTATTTGACCATAATACCATTTTTACTCTTCTACCAACAATTTTTCATAATCCCCTACCATTATATTATCCTCAACTAATAAATTGGGACCAACAAGAATCCAATGTACCAATTGACGAGTTTTAAAATGATGAAGCTTTCTAAGATTTTCTAGGCCTTAGGGACAATTTTCCATTAAGAGATCAAGATTATCAATCAAATTAGATCTTGAATCCTATTTTGGAGAGTAGGTGAACACCCTTAGCCAAAATAAAATTAATAAAACATTGAGGTCTCAAAGTGAAAATCTCTTTGAGGCACTTTTTGACCAAGGAAAAAGTAAAGATAACAACTACTCTAGTGGTGAAAATCTATTTCAGGGGCCACTAGAGGGGGTGTTCAACCTTATTCAAATTTAGACTAGGAGACCACCAATGATGAACTTGTCTACAAGTATGAGTTTAGTCTTGAAGAACATCAAGATTTTGATCACATCATTTAGGGTCACAATAATGATGAGCTTGCCTATGGGTTTAAATTTAGTTTTGAAGAACAAAATAGGCATTTGAGTGCATAATTTAGGAGTTTCCAATGAAATTTATTACATGGCCATCCCTACCCTTAGTTATTATAATTAATCATGTCTAGGAGAACTTAAAGAACAAGTCTTAAAAGAGGACCCTAACATAGCTAAACAATTGAAATCTTTTTCCACTATTGTTGAAGATGGTTCAACCCTTCTAGTGGAAGACCTGACAAAGGTAAACATAGCATCTCTAGATGACCCAAAGTGGATTAAATTAAGTGAATCCCTCACTGAGGAGGAGAGATAAATCCTTACATCCTTATTGTAGAAATTTGTAAATATATTTGCATGGGCCTATTTTGACATGCCTGGTTTAGACCCCACCTTAGTTATTCACCACCTTGTGGTACATATTTATGTCAAACAATGAAGAAAAATTTATGCAAAATTCATCCTCACTTTACTATATTAGTAAATAAAGAGTTGGAAAATCTATTGGAAGAAAGATGTATCAAGCAAATTGACTACTTTGAATGGATTTCCAATGTTGTACTTATTAGTAAAAATCTAGAAAGAATCAGAATCTATATTAATTTTAGGGACATCAACAAAGCCTACCCTAAGGATAACTTTCTATTGCCAAACATTGATATTATAGTCAATTCCAAAATGGGCTATGAGATGCTTTCACTGATGGATAGTTTCTTAAGTTACAATCAGATTAGAATCACACCAGAAGACCTACACAAAATAGTGTTCACCACCTCATGGGGAACATTATTTTATCAAGTTATGCCATTTAGTCTTAAGAACATAGGGGCTACCTATCCCATGATAGTCATATTTCATGATATGATGCATGACATTAACAAAGTCTACATCGATAATATATTAGGGAAATCAAAGACTAGGCTGATCACCTAGCAATATTGAGGAGGATATTTAAATGATTATGAGAATACAAAGTTAGACTCAACCCTAATAAATGCATTTTTGGCATCACATTAACCAAATTTATTGGTTTCATTATGTCTCACATGGGCATAAAAGTTGATCCAACCAAAGTATGAGCCATAACAAAGATGCCTCCATCGACCAATCTAAAGTAGCTCCATAGTTTGCAAGACAAGATCTAATCCATCAAACACTTTATATATCAATTATCTAAAAAGTGCCATCCAGTCACACATCTACTAAAGACAGGTGTTACATTTCTTTTGGATGATAATTATCATATGCTTTTCAACAGTTAAAGGACTATCTTACAAATCCACCAATTTTATTACTTCCTACACTAGGATAACCATTCTTGTTATATCTATCAATGATAAATAAAGATGTGGGGGCACTTCTCCCTCAACATAATGACAATAAAAAATATCATACAATGTAATATCTAATTCATACATTGTTCTCATATGAACAAAATTATACACCCATTGAAAAATCTTGTCTTACTATGGTCTTCACAACTTAGAAAATATGACATTGCATGTTGAATAATAAGACCATGGTCATTTCAAAAATAGATCTACTCAATTATTTACTATCTAAAATAACTTTACAAGGCTACATGGAAAAATGGATCTTCTAATCAATGAGTTTGAGATAAAATATGTGAACCAAAAAGCTATCAAGGGGTAAGTTTTTATAGATCAACTTACTGAAGCACCCCTTATAAACATAGATCCACTCACATTCCAATTTCTTGATTAATCCATTATGACCTTAATTGACACATCTTGTGAGGATCAACACTAGAAGATGTATTTTGATGGTTTATTCATAGCACATGGATCAGGATACAAACTTTTATTTATCATTCCACAAGGGGATATAATCCCTAAGTCATTCAAAATCATCTTTATTTGTAGCAACAACATGGCTGAATATGAAGCACTCATCATAGGGATTTTATAGGTAGTACAATGGAACATACATCATCTAAAGGTTCATGGTGATTCATAGTTAATCATCAATCATGTTACTGACCACTTTCAAACCAAAGATGATAAGGTGTTTCCCTACAAGGCTATGGTCGACACTCTAAAGTATAAGATTATCAATATCTAGTTTGAGCATATATTGAGGGCAATCAATAGAATAATAGATGCAATGGATACCATTGGATCACTCATTTGACATATAGACATTGTAAAGGACTACCAATTTCTCATTGAAAATCTAACAATGCCAGCTTATGAACCATCAACTGTTACAATGATCTATGATATTGTTGGTCTTAGATCTACTTGGTATTCTAACCTATATACCTATTTACATGACCATGTTTTACCACCTAACTTATCCCATATAAAAATAAACCAATGCCTTGATCCACAATGCCCAATGTTATACCTTACTTAGACAAACCCTATACCACCATAGTTTTGATGAAACTCTACTTCATTGTTTACCTTCAACAAAATATATACTAGCATTACAAGAAGTTCATGAAAGGGTATGCGGATCCCACACCAACAAGGTAGTCATATCCAAAATTCTCTTTCTTATTGGTTATTATTGGCCAAAAATAGTCGTATATGTAGTTGCATATGTAAAAATATGTGATAAATGTTAATGGCATGTTAATTTGATTCATGCCCCCACCAAAACTTTGAAACCAATGTTAACACCATGGCTATATTCTACATGGGGTCTCAATCTCATTGTAAAAATAAACCCCACCTCATCATGTAGCCATAAACATATCCTTACCACCACATAATATTTCAATAAGTGGGTTGAATCTATACCCCTCACTTATGTGACTAGAAATTAAATTTCCAAATTCATCTTCAACCATCTCATTTGCCACTATGGTATCCCTTATAACATTATATCTGATAATGGAGGATCATTCAAAAAAAAGATGTTGAAAAGTTATGTGATGAATACAACATCACAATATATTTATCTATGGAATATTACTCTCAAGGTAATGTCTAGGCCAAAGCATCAAATAAAACAATTTTTGACATCCTAAAAAAATTATCAATGATACCGGTCATGATTGGCACCTTCATATATTTTGTGCCCTCTGAGCATACCATAATAATCACCACACACCCATAAGAACCAATCTATACTCAATTATTTATGGTACTGAGGCCATTCTTCTCATTAAGGTTGAATTACCATCATTATTCATCTCTTTCAAACATGTTCTAGCTCATAATGACTATCAAGTACCTCACCTGTAACAGCTAAATTTGCTTGATGAGAAATGTGTGGATGTAGTGAATAATTTATAGGCATATCAAAATTGACTTTATGGCCAATATAATTAGTGTGTGAAATATAGATAATTCAAACTTTGTGATCTTGTTCTCAAAGAAAACCAAAAGAATACCATGGTAAAAAAAAGCATAAAGGCAAGTTCAAACCTAATTGGGTTGGTCCTTTCATCATCATTGCAAACTATTCTATAGGAGAATACAGGCTCACCACACCAAACAAGGATGAACTTGATGAGCCTATGAACATTATACACCTCAAGTAGTACTATACTTGAGTGATATGATGTATTGTCTATGAGAACCATTTCAAGTTGTACCATATTATCAATATTCTTCTTTATACCATAACTTCATATCATCCTACCATCCTATCATCCTACCAACCTATCATTATATTATCACTTAGCCTTTCTACTATTCCATTCTACCAAACAAAACAAGTTTTGATCTATCCTATCCTAGCCCATTTGGCCTTGGTTCATCCATTGGTTTCATGTTTTCAACATAGAGAATCATATCAATTTCAGTAGTTATTTCAAGAATTATAGATAGAGGTAGTATTTTGGAGTAGTATGATAGAATTTTGGCAATTTAATACTTCATTTCTTGTTCCCTTCTAATCATGTTTGTTTATGTGAGCTTGATTATATCACCTACTGGGTCAAATCAATGTTTCACTAGTCTTGTTACAAATTATAACTACCTATGGGCAAATTAGTATCATTGATCTAATCTATTGTATCCTAGTTATAACCATTTATGGGAAAACTAGGGGCAACATTTGTTTATTATGCCTTACTATACCAACTAACCATTATTATGCCATACTATGAAATCATATCAAATGTGCCTATTTTGTTTGAATTGGCTACTACACTAGTCAAATTCCTTCGCTAAAAGGTAGAACTACTATGACCTAGGGACATTTTAAGATTATATGGGTCATGATAAATACTTTTTGAGGTCAACTCAGTTCCCCTTTCCATCACACTCTCATCATTTTTTGAGCAATATTCAAGTTTTCCATGTCCTCATTATTTTATGAGCTTAGACCATTTAGTGTCTTGTCATTCTCAATAGAATTGAGATGCTCTTGAAAATTATTTAGAAAAATAAAAAACATTGACCACTTCTTTTCCTTAAAGATTTTGGGAACTTGTTTCTACTCATTTTTGCTATTTACATTCAGATAAGGAAGAAACTAAAGATAATGGTCAGGGGTTAGATGATACCCGGATGAAGTTGCGCACCATATCCAGACATTGTAGGAGCTCCTCTTTGGATATGGAGGAAGACACATGTAGATAAGAAAGAGACTTAAACAAAAAAATGTTAGAGACAGATATGGTGGACTGCCAAGCAAAGCTCAGTCCCAGAAGTGCAAAGACTTCCTTGAGGGATGATAGTCCACTTTTTGATAAAAAGATTGTTATATGGAAAGAAATGGTGAAAGACTAAACAAAAGAAATAAAGATAATGCGTACATATATTTTGATGTCAGCCTCTCACAGTCTCCGATGTCGGTTAGTCTATCGGCATCAATTGGTCAGGGTTGCTGACATCGGTTATGCTACCAATGTCGGTAGGGGCAATGGTCCTTAGATGGGTCTCTGGGTTTTATCCGTGGTTGATAGAGGGATTCTGTGGGTTTAAAAGGTCTATGCAGGGTTTTAGGGAGATAAATAAGGTCTGTAGAAGGACAAAGGTGGAGGATAGGTTGTCAAAAAGAGCAAGGATAAGAAGAAGGATTTTCAGCCTCTTCAAGAAGAAGTCAGGGTCTGGTTGAAGGTCGGGTCTGGTCTGATAGTATTTAGAAATGATAAATAAAAACTAATTACCAACTTATTCTAAATTACTAAAATGAAAGGGCAGAAGAAATACTTAGCTCTGGTGAGATGAAGAACTAAGGTGTCAAACACTTTTGCCTATTATGGCTAATGTCCAAATCCCTGTGCAATGCTTCAGTCCAATCTGGAGTGACTGGTGTAGAGTTTTTGAAGCCTAGAGAGCATTGATTGAAGTTTGATACCTGGTGATGTCTCTGAGTCTAAGAGGAAGAGAGAGAGAGCTAGAGAATTTGTGATTTCAGAGTCGAAGAGCCCATAAGAGAGTCTCAAAACTGATTGATAAGAGCTAAGGGGGTTAACTCAACATTAGATGTCAGTTTATGTAACTGACGTTAGTGATCCCTCTAGCGTTAGCTGATAGTTGACCAACATCAACAGGTAAAGAATTGGTAATAGGGCTTAACAACCCGTTCTCCATTTGCCAAGTGCATAATCCATTGGAGAATTGTCAAAGGTCAGGCTAAATACACACGAGAGTTGGTTAGTGAATAAATAGGGGGTGAGAATAAGTCTTAGTTAGTTATGATTAGGATGACTTAGTCTCAAGGTGAGTCATAGGGTAGGAAATGGTCTTAGGGCGAGGTGTCCAAGGTGAGGTGTCCATGGTGAGGTGTCGAGGGTGATCTCATTAATGTAAAATAAATGGTTTATTTTAAATTAATGAAGTGTGTAAGGGTTTAGAAGGAAACCAAAGGGTAGACACAATGTAGGTGTTTACATTTGCCCATTTTTGTCTTGTTGGTTGTTCTTGATGAATTGCAAGACAAAAATAGGAGTTGTTGCCCCAAGTAAGGGATATGGTCTTTTTTATCTTGTTGGTTGTTCTGACAAACTATAAGACAAAAATAAGAGTGGGTTGCCCCAGGTGTGGTGATGAGGTATTCCCCCTTAAAGTGGGAGTCAAGGGAAGGTAACCTGAAGTTGGTTACCAATTTGATAAGCAGTGGATGGATATGGTGAAGTTGAAGTATGAACACTACAATAGTTGAGATTGCATGTATACCACTTCACGTGATAGGTAGGTCAAATTGTCGTAGGCAAGGTTGAGGAGTGCTAAAATTGAAATAACCAGTCTCCAGCTTTTAGTCATAGCTGATTGGGTTGAATGATCAAAGCTGTAGATGTAATGGTCATCATGTTCTAGGTATCTTGGGCTTGGGAAGTGCTCCTGGTCAACACAAAAATGCCATAAGTAGTGGGGATCAACTTGGATGCGATCCAATACTTGTGAGGGTCAAAATATGGGTGCCAACAATTTTGCTAACTATTCGTGAGGTAGCATACATGTAATCAAAACAACCAAGGCAAAGTTGTCTCAGAAGTGGTTGTGGTCGAAGGAGATAGTCACGATCTCCATGGTCGTTGGTCGAGTCAGGTTGAGATATAAGTGATCTCAAAGGTTGTGTGTTGTGGTCAGGGAGATATATGTGATCTCCAATGTGCCCCATGAGAAGTCAAATATGACTTCTACAATGTCAGGGCTAGTTGATTGGTCATGATTTTGGACTAGGTTGTCATTGTTAAAAGGTTATATGGTTGTCAAGTGTACAGACAAATGGATGGCCACCATCATTAGGGAGATGAATAGGTGAATGGCTGAGCTAACCTTAGAAGATTGAGTGTTGCCCACATTGCCCCTATTATAAGGGCCTCAGGCAAATGTAGTTCTTGCCAAAAGGGAGGAAGGGTCAAAGATGTTGATAGTTGTTTTGGTCAAGTTAGTGTTCTAGCATTTCCCATGTGTGTGATGGTACATGCTTGAAATGATGAAGGGTAAGATGATGTTACAACCTTTTCCATATTGTGTGATGGTGTATTTTGTAACATTGGTTATGTGGTCTTTCATCCCTAACAACTTTCCATATTGGTGATGGTGTATGCTAAAAATGAATTGAGTATATTTATGCCACAATGTTTTCCATATTGTGTGATGGTGTATGCTATAACATAAATTGTGTTTGGTTGTTAGTTTCCATGTGTATTGTTTACCATAGAAACTAATGTGAATAGGCTATGATAATTTATATAACACATTGATATTTGCATTAAATAAATCATGAGGTTATGTTAATGGTTAGAAAATCTTTTGGTTTGGTTTGGTTGGGTTTGGTTATAAAATGATTTATTTGTATGTGACTAAAGTGTATAAGAAGTGAAAGGCACATTGCTCTTTCATTGACAAGGACCATAATGATAGCATTGATAAGGTTTTTGGAAACAAAATCCCCATTTATGCATTACGTCATTGACCATTGGTTTATGTTAGAGAAGTATTTGAATTACTTGACATTAAGTGAGCTCAAAATCCCTTGAGTATGTTAGGGTAATAAGTGTGATTATGATATGTGTGGATAGGATAACCCTTTTTAGCAGGGATAGCTTTGCCCCTTTTATAGGTGACCCCGAGAATGACTATGGGCAAGTCCATGACTTAATAATTTGTCAGTCATTTTTTTTTGTATATATAGCAGACTGATCAATGTGGGAAGTTTACTTGGGGATGTTGTTTTGTTTTATGGTCATATAGAAGCTGATTGGTGAGAGAAGCTTCTGAGAGGGTGCTGTGTATATAGCAAAACTTAGGCATAGCCATCCTTCGAGGGAGTGGTCTATATTCTACTTTGTATGTTTTGAGGTCTTTAAATAGCTATCCTTTAAGGGAGTAGTCTATTAATTACAGCAATGATGTAGCTATCCTTCGAGGGAGCAGTCTACATTGATAGTTTATGACCTTTGAATAGGCATCCCATTTTTATATTTTGTTTTTATTGACTGAAGTTTTAGTCATGGACTTGAATATAGAGGTTTAAGGGTTCCCCTTTTATTAGGATAAAGTATTCATGCTTGACAAAAGGGTTGACTAATGGTTGTAGGGGAAAAGGGTTGAAAGGATGATGAATGACGATGACAGGGGTTGCTCAAGGGATGAGCTCAAGTTAAATGTCTAGTGAATGATTACTTGACTAACAATAAAAATGGTCATAGATGTAAGGCATAAAGGGGATCAAGTTCTGGTCAGCCTTTGAAAGAAGACAGATGATAAGTACCTGATCCATGCTTGTATTATGATGTAAGGTCTGAGTCAATTAGGAGCAAACTTGCCCCATTTGCTTCTTTCCAAATTGGTCACATGTTGGTCATTATTGTAGGTATGTTTTGGTCAATGTTGGTTGTGAAGTTGGTTGGTATGTTGTTGGCATTTGGTACAACGCCGAACATAGTTGTTGCAGTCTTGGTTAATAGTGGGCCAAAAATAACCCAGATGAAGGATGCACTTGGCAAGTGAGTTACCGCTGAAATGTCCCTCACAAATCCCATCATGGACTTGTTTGATGACATGGGAAGTCTCAGTGGTTGTTAGGCATTAGATAAGGAGGTCGTCAAGGCCTCATTTGTAAAGAAGACCCCCTAGCATGGTGTATTGAGTAGTACATTTGATAAAAGCTCATCATGTATTGCTAGAGAGATTAAGAGGCATGATAGAGTATGTCAAGTAGTCCACAAGTCGCTTATACCAAGCGTCATGTGGACTAGTGAGGTTAGGAGGAATTTTCCCTAGAGATGTTGGTCGAGACATGTCCAAGATAGAAATCTTGGGTTGTGTTGGTTGAGAGGTCTTGACGAATAATGGATATGTCAAAGGTGTAGAAGTCTAGTATTTTCCTTTATTCTTCATAGTTTGGGGCTTGGTGGCCACATCAATTGTGTTGATTTCAAATAAAGGGGTGGAAGGTGTTAAAGGGACCATAGTCTTGTATGGGGATCCTAATTTAGGTGAGGATGTTTGAGAGGCATGTGATGATGTCGAATGTTTGTCAAAAGAAGCCTCAATGTGAGGGGTGTCCTTTTTTAGGTGTCGGCGAATGACAACTTTAAGGGCATAGCAATGCTTAGTATCATGTCCAGGTGTGTGATGATACCAGCAAATTTTAGTGTCATCAAACCAAGATAGTTTTGGTCCGAGAGGTTGATATGGTTTAATAGGTGGAAGAGTGATGCTTAAAAATTGCAACAATTGGCATAACATCGAAGCATATGAACCCACTAATGGCTTTGCACATGTTGTTGCAGTAGGGGTTGTTTGTCGTACCACCTTTTTAGTTGGTGGTGTGGTCAAAGGTGTAGATGACACTTGCTTGGTGAGAGGTGCTAAATGTTTTGGAGGATATATGTTTTTGATGGGTGAAGGGAGTAATGGAGGTGATTTGCCTCTGTGAGGTGTTGAAATAGGGATCACTCCTTTTAAAGTGGAAGGATGTGGACCCAAGATAGATGGTAATGGTGAAGGTAGGGGAGAAGCTCTCTGATGTGGTTTAGTAGCCTTCTTTAGTTTAGTGCGAGGACTAATATTATGAGGGGTGAGGTTCAAGTCTACCTTCACCAGATCTTCTTCAGTCGAAGTGGGTGAGGTGGTAAGTTCCTCTCTCGACGGAGAAGGGATTGGAGATTGTAGCTCTTCGGTTGGATAGAGCATAGGGATGGTGATGGCTTCAACATGTGGTCTAGGAGTGGGGCAAGTATGATCCCCCATTGATGATAAGAAGGATGAGGGTGAGGCAACTAGCGTTGGTGCCATCAAAACATCCTCCAATATGGGAGAGGTCAAAGTAGACTCTCCCACATGTGAGAGGGGGCTGGATGGAAGACTATCCTCCATTTGTGGAGGACAAATAGGAGAAGAAGGCTCTTCAACCTGTGGTGGACAAATAGGAGAAGAAGGCTCTTCTACCTGTGGTAGACAAATATGTTGCCTAACCTGTTTAGACTATGGGAGAGGTTGGTTAGAAACCATGTCGACCGTGCGTATGTTATGCTCTTGAAGGTCATCGACTATGGTCTGAATGTTATTTTGGCTAGGGGGATGGTTAGGGAATGGTTGTCTAAAGATATCCATGTTTTGGTTGGCTGGCGCTTGTCCAACATGTCTTGAATGATGTTTTTGAAGGTTTTGTAGTTATCTGTGTCATGCCCTTTGACATGATGATAGTTACAAAAGTCATTTTCTCTATACCAAGTAGGGATGGCTTTTGAGGGGTCAAATTGGGGTGGTCAAATTTGAGGGAGATTGAGGACTCCCTACTTGACTAGTTTATCCAACACAGAAGCATATGATTCTCTTATTAGAGTGTATTGACATTGTACGTATCATTGTTGGAATTGTCATGTGATGTATTCTAATGTGGAAGGTTGAGATTGGTTGGTTGTTGTTGAAGATGATGGCCTAAGTACCATAGTATTTGCCACTCCTTTAGACTTGCAATGGGATGAAGGTTTGGATGAAGAAGGGTCATTGGATTTTGCATTGGTATTTTTACTACGCAATTGGGCCTTGTCTTCTTCAACTGCATGGAGTTCAAGATTTTGAGCCATGGTGAAAGCTTCATCAAATGTGTGGAATGTTTAAACCCACAAAGTAGATGAGATGTGCTTGGCACATGCTCATGAAAAGAGCTCAATGAGCTCAGTTTGAGGTAAAGAAAAGGAGAGTTGGTTAATCAAACCTCTCCAACAGGCAACAAAGTCAGTGATTGACTCATCATCGAATTGTCTAATAGAATAGAGGTCCATAATGGAGACCTTCTTGGTGATGTTGATTGAAAAGTGGCCAAGGAATAGTTGGGCGAGTTGAGTGAAGGAAAAGAGGGAATGACTGGCAATAGAGCTATACCAGTCAAGGGCAGTGCCAAAAAGTGACATGGGAAATGTGCATAGTAGTAACACATCATCGTGTGCTATAAGGTAGCAAGCGTGTCTAAATGCTCATAGATGTTGTTGTGGGTCCTCCTTACTCTGAAAATGAGTAAATTTAGGGAGTTCCCACTACTTAGGATATGGTCGAATGGGCATCGAAGGGTGTATAGGTTCATTGCATATTTTTTCATATGAAAAAACATTGCTTGAACCAAAAATGGATGTCTCAAGGTTATACATCTTATCCATCAACATCTTAATTAGATCAACTGATGGATTGGAAGGAGGGGCACCCCCTAGGTTGTAAGGTACCTAGAAAGTTCTATGAGGGGCGTATGATGTACTTAGTTGTGTTTGTATAGGTGCAACATATTGGTAGTTCATCATAGGGACTGATGTTGAGGCCAAGGGGGCTTGTGTTATGAAGTTGGAAGGCACAAGTTGACTAGATACTGCCAAAGGTGGTTGAATGGTGGCATTGGTAAAAGGATAGGTAGTCACTCCCACATTTATAGGCGCAAGAGTATGTGGAGTCGAGATAATCAAGTTTTGATAAGGTGTAAAACTTGGTTGAATTGATTGTGGTTGAGGGGGTACAGAAACCCCAATGAAGGTAGGTCTAGAAATGGAAGGGGAGGCCAAATTTTGAACATTGGCCATGGTCAGGTTGCTAGTTGAAGTGGTGGTCTGAGTGATTATGGGTTGGGTAGCAGATGGTGTTGATGTCATTGCCACTTCAACCAAGGTAGTTGGCATCCTGTAAATAGGATTACCTGAAGGGTCTCGCATTTGAATTCTTGTGAGATAGTGTTGGAGAGCCTTGACATTATGATCAAGGAATCTCTCAAAGTTATGATCCCCTTTGGGAAAAATTGGATGTTGGTCAGGGCTAGTCTGGATAGGAGTATGCTCAATATCTGCAATATACTCCATTTGGTGACTTGATATGAAAGGCGAGGGTGGAAGTGGTTATTGCCTTGCATGGTCAATAAGGGATTTGGTTTGACTGCGTGTCGAAACCATTGAAGGCAAAAAGGGTCAAGTTCTAGAAACTATGGATTTCAGTTTTAGAAAACCAAAATTGATTAGAATGTGTGTTTGATAGCAAAAAGTTTAGGTTTTAAGCTTGCTATTTTGAAAAAAGTTTGTCGACAGTGATCGACGTCAGTTGAAAAACTGATGTCAGTGGAGATATATTGCCAACGTCGGTGGAAAAACTAATGTCAGTTGATAAAAGTTGCTGACATCAGTGGAAAAACTGATGTCGGTGTCCGTGTGTTTTTAGAAACTCAAAAAACTAAAAGTTTTTGGATGAAAAAGAAAGTTCTGAGTTGTTTTTAGAGCTCAAATTAATGCATCCTTACCAGCTCTAAAAATAGATAAAAATAGCAAAATTGATGAAGGCAAGCAACCTCTAAACGTTAAATTCCTAAGAATAAATTTTAGAGTCATGGTGGCTTATGCCTTAGAAGAATATGTTTGGGAATTGGGCTTTTAGAATGGGTACTAAAAGAAGTAGTCTAAGGTTGGTTTCGGGTTAAGTTTTGGTACTCAAAATCTATATTAGGTTCCATACGTGGCTTGGTGTTAGGGGCTTACTCCCCTCACTTTATGAGCCTAGAGCCGAGCTGGGCCACTTAGCTAATATATACTTCACCTATAGTTTATACTCTGCCAGAGAACAGAGTGGGTCCTTGCCTTGGTGGTGAAATCCAAGTAGGATCACTGGGAGGAGTAAGGTATTCGCTAGGTGATGAAATCCTAGACAGGCCTTATCTCAGGTATGTTTAGATGTTTGATTGTGATAGTGGTCTAGTTGTGTAACATATGTGCACTACGATTTATTCATAATGCATTTTAATTACTAGATGAGCTAAAAATGCATTCAAGCAAGAATGAGATGCGATTAATTTTTAGCCCAAATTGAAATGTTTTGTTTGTTTAGATGCAAACAAGTGAGGAAAAGGTTAAGAGCATGAATTTTCACTACTCTAAGGTGCGGGCAAGAATGATAAGAAGAAAAAGAAAGATATTCTTTTTAACTTGTGCTTATGGTTTCTTTTTGAAATAAAAAGATAAAAGAAAAGGATGCAAGAGGAAAGAAAATTTTCCTAATGCACCTATATGAAAGTTTGATTTTAGAAGAAATAAACCCAAGGAAAAATCTAGAGTCCCACCAGGCATGCCAGAATGTTTCTACTCATTTTTGCTATTTACATTCAGATAAGGAAGAAACTAAAGATAATGGTTAGGGGTTAGATGATACCCAGATGAAGTTGCGCACCATATCCAGAAGTTGTAGGAGCTCCTCTTTGGCTGTGGATGAAGACACTTGTAGATAAGAAATAGACTTAAATAGAAAAATCTTAGAGACAGATGTGGTGGACTGCCAAGCAAAGCTCGGTCCCAAAAGTGCAAAGACTTCCTTGAGGGATGACAGTCCACTTTTTGATAAAAAGATTATTATATGAAAAGAAATGGTGAAAGACTAAACAAAAGAAATAAAGATAATGCATACCTATATTTTGCTATCAGTCTCTCACACTCACCGATGTCAGTTAGTCTACCAACATCGATTATGCTGTCGACGTCGGTAGGGGCAATGGTCCTTGGACGGGTCTCTGGGTTTTGTCCATGGTCGATAGAGGGATTCTGTGGGTTTAAAAGGTCAGTGCAGGGTTGCAGGGAGATAAATAAGGTCTGTAAAAGGACAAAGATGGAGGATAGGTTGTCAAAAAGAGCAAAGATAAGAAGAAGGCTTTTCAGCCTCTTCAGGAAGAAGTCAAGCTCTGGTTGAAGGTCAAGTCTGGTCTGATAGTATTTAGAAATGATAAATAGAAACTAATTACCAACTTATTCTAAATTACAAAAATGAAAGGGCAGAATAAATACTTAGCTCTGGTGAGATGAAGAACCAAGGTGTTAAACACTTTTGCGTATTATGGCTGATGTCCAGATCCTCGTGCAATGCTTCAGTCCAATCTGGAGTGACTAGTGTAGAGTTTCTGAAGCCTAGAGAGCGTTGACTGAAGTCTGATACCTGGTGATGTCTCTGAGTCTGAGAGGAAGATAGAGAGCTAGAGAATTCATGATTCCAGAGTCGAAGAGCTCGTAAGAGTCTTAGAATTGATTGATAAGAGCTAAGAGGGTTAACTCAGTGTTAGAAGTCAGTTTATGTAACAATGTTAGTGATCCCTTCAGCATCAGTTGATAGTTGACTGATGATGGTGGGTAGAGAACTGGTAAAAGGGGCTTAACAACCCATTATCCATCTACCAAGTGCATAATCCATTGGAGAATTGTCAAAGGTGCTAAATACACACGAGAGTTGGTTAGTGAATAAATAGGGGTGAGAATAAGTCTTAGTTAGTTATGATTAGGATGACTTAGTCTCAAGGTGAGTCATAGGGTAGGAAATGGTCTTAGGGCGAGGTTTCCAAGGTGAGGTGTCCATGATGAGGTGTTGAGGGTGATGTCATTAATCTAAAATAAGTGGTTTATTTTAAATTAATGAAGTGTGTAAGGGTTTAGAAGGAGACCAAGGGGTAGACACAATGTAGGTGTCTACATAACCCTTACTAAGTCACAAGAAATCACTTGTCACTTAGTTTCCCCATCTTTTTTGGCCTTTTATGCCACACATTTACCATTTTTCAAGACTATTTCTATTCTTCTATCACATTCATCATGTTTATTTTTCATCAATTATCATTTTCTTCCCATTTCCTAGGAAAACTACATTCAGCCTAAAGTTTTATTGGATATGTCATCCATGAAACTATGTAGGCAACATCCACCTGCCTAGTGCATATGGAGATATCTCAACCACCCTCTTTCTTTTCTTATATTCCCCCATCATGTTTATTTGTTAAGTTGTCACCTATTTTCTAAGGGCAATATTCATTTTGTTACATTTTTTGTACTAACATTGTGACTAACTATGTTTGTTTGTTTGTTTGTTTGTGTGCCTATTTATTTGAATTTATTTTCCTTGATTTAATCTATATGAATTCATTAGGTGATACCTTGTGCATTTATTCTTGAATCCATCCATTGTCACATGTCAATATTGTCATCATGGTTTTTATCATTGGTGCATTATTTTCCCTTGAGTAAACAATCATGAGAGTCAATCTTTATGCATAATTAGGCCAAGTCCCCATGGTGTTCTATCATGATTACTACCATTAAGTGCTATAGAAAAAATTAGCTTTGAGAGGTCTACACAAAAATGGCAGTATCAACATCTCCTCAACACTAACACCAAAAACAATCCCAATCATATCCCAAATAGAGTAATTAAACAATGCAATAATTTCAACCTTTGTTATTTTAAATAAGCATCTCCATAATAATATGTTACTCTGATTCATCTTTATCCTCTATCAAATTGTCACCATATTTTCAATTATTATCCAATAAATCACGTTTTCCATAATTAGGGTACAATGATTATAGCCACCTATGGGCAAATCATTGTACACTATTCCATCTACATTCTCAATGATTATAAATACCTTTGGGAAAATCATTATGTTTTCATCACTTCTAAATCATTTACTTTTTTCTACCCACTTGAGGCAGGTTGTTATCCTATTTATCTATCTTACATGGGGTAGCTCTGGCTTCTCAATGATTATACCCTCCTTCAGGCAAATCATTGTGTTATCATACCATGTTTCCAATATTAGGGTAAAATGATTATAAACACCTTTGGGTGAACCATTACACACCATTCCACCTGCATTATCAATGATTTTGCCCATCTTCATTTATTTGCATCCCTCATCTTGCTTCTTTATTTTGAGGGACCGTTTACTGACCCTTCTACCAACTTGTCCCTCAAAGGAGTAGCTACAGTTTATTCATCACCATTGAAGTCATAAGCACAACAAGATCATTTTATTCTTTGAAAAGATGTTACTATGCTTATAGCTTGTAACACATTCCCAAATAAGGAAAAATTGTAGACATCTAAAATTGGCCACCAATGGCTTTATACCTAAATTTAGAGTAATTATTACCAACCATTGGTAATCTAGCCTAATAATCTCTAAGAGTCTCAAATTTAGCTTCATAACCATGTGAATAAATCAACAACTTGCATAAATGTTTAAATCCCTAATAAAGATTAATTAACTTGAAAATCCTAATAATGAGCCTAATTGAATTCATCCATGAGAAAATAAATCAATTATCAAAAAGGAAAATTCAATAAATATCCCAAAGAACATCTCAAAAATGAATTAGTACCTTTTATGAGTTTTCCAAATGCAAAATATCTCAAAGCACACCTATTCATGATAATCATGAGATTTTTGACACCTTTCAACACTACTAGGGTTAACTAAGCCAACCAAGGTTAATATTTAACCCATTCCAATTAATTTAAAAGCCTATAAAATCAAGCCTGGAGCTCTTCATTTAGAGAGCTTAGAACATAGTAGAGTTATAATACAGGATTTGATTCATCAAGCAAATGCATTGTGTTATAATTTCAAAATTGATCTAAGCCATCAACATGGACATGGTGATAAGAAGATATGGAGATATCCAATCCCCATTGATGAAGATCTCTTGAGCATAATCTGAGCAAGCCAATGAAGAACCCTTTTGGAGAAATTAAGGATTTGGTAAGTAATTTGTATTTGTCTTTAAGTTGTCATTCCTTTCCATTTTTAGTTGTCTTCATTTTGTTTATTCACTAAGATTCGTATATGATCTAGCGATGTTAGTTTATTTAGTGTGTGTATTTCATTGTTTTTATAACTAACACCATACTAACCTCCTCTCTTGAGTCAAATTCTTGTATCACAATGATTGATTTAGAGCTAGAGATGTCATATCTCCTCAATAAAGTGTATGTTATATTTTAGAGACTTTTAAATAGACACGTCCATTTGGGATTTTTTCACCTTCTTACTCACTTTACCCATGACTACAATATAGAAGAAAAGGATCACACATTTTAATACAACTCAAAGATGATATGAAGTGTGTATTCTATGACACCATTGATCTATGGCCCAAAAGGAGAATTATTGGACAACCTACTTAAATAAATTTAAATAAATTATATATGGGAATGATGAATATAAAACTATTTAAACTAGAAATATATATTCAAAATAGAATTTAAGATTTTATAAAATGTAATGGAATCTAAGAAACAGTTGTAGAAACAACCATTACACATTTAATTCATGATATTGGAAGAATGGTGCCATTTATATTCAATAAAAAATAGGTTAAAGTACATATGCATACAATGTGTAGTAAGACACAGAATGTAAGTCCTTATAGTAAAAAAGGGAAAATATATTAACTTGTTTGTCTAGTCTATAATATCATTAGACATGGAGGCGAAAGTAAGTTCACGTGATCAGTGAGGGATAACCATTATAATTGATTTACTTAGTCTAGGAAGATATCATCTAATATGATATTCTTAAGGCATGAAAATATTTAATATGATAAAGACATGGTCTATTAGGGAATATGAAAATGGATACTTATATTATAGATAATTTTATATTATGAACCATGTTCAGTGTCTATATATCATTACAAAGAAGTGGTTACAATGAATAGTTAAAAAAGTGGATAATTATGGAATTGATTTTATTTATAATCCAGTGACAATTCAACTTACAAGTGTGGAGGTTACACATTTAGTGGTGCTATGTTTCTAAAAAGATCCTTGACATGGCACATACCTGAATAATGCCACTTAAAACATTGCATTGCAAAAAGGTTATAGTGTTAAGTCATGCATTGAGCTAGAATGATGTGAAGTATATTGTAAGGTACTATAAAACGTCACAAGGGTGCCACATGTTTCTATACTTATCATGAGATGATGAAAATGTGTTAAGTCATGTAGAGGGCTAGAGTTCCACATGTGTTTATCTTGACTCTGCACAATGCACAATGATATTGTAGAGGTTTTATGAGTGTTAAAAATTACCATGGTGATACATATTAGAATTATAGAAGCACATAAGAGTGAAAAGAGTATTTATGGGTTTATTTTACCATAAATTGGATTAATGGGTGAGATTAATCTAATTATAATATATATTTAAAATGGAATTTATATTTATACATATGGCATTCAAGCATAGATTTGAATGTAAAAGAATGAGATTGTTTTTTATGATTTGATAAGGGCATATGATAAATATGGAAAACACTAAAGAGATAAATATACTTAGATTTTATGGATTACTATCTGACTATGATTGTATTTTGGAAGAAAAAATCAAGGATAAGCATGCTTTTATTTTTTTAATTCTATAAGTGATCTTTTATCCATGTTTGGTCAATTTTATATGTTAAGGTCAATATCACTAGTTGATACTGACCTTATGATTGGTATTGACTTGTATGGATATAGGGAATAATGAATGTATGGTCACTTGAAACTATATTTGCTTTCTCTATGTTTACAATCCCAAACCCTAATGCACATGTATATATAAAAATCAACCTCATTAGCCTTGAAATCCTAGATGTCCTTATGAGGGATAGAAACCTAAAAAATGGGGGAAGTGTAATGGGATGAGCTAACCCCAATCACCCTTGCCCAATGATTGGTTGCTACATATGTCTCTAATACTATGAGAATGGAAATAAATCCACATGTAGTTTTTCAACCTACTATGATTATATAATTCTATTATTTTAATACATGTATGTGACTAATGATTATGATTTGATACTTGATAATGCTTAATTTGATAGTATTTAGATAAATTCAAACTAGGCTTGTGACTAATCATAGTGATAGATTAATAATTTGTAAATAATAGGAAAAAATTTCTCAATGTGAAATAATGCATGAATGTGCAGTAGGCAAGTGCCAAGTCCTTTTTGATTGAGACCTTGATTTATTTATATATTTAGATATTTGAATAATTATTCAAGCCATTAGAATGATATGATTATGGCCTGACCCTAAGGATGGTTTTTATTTTATAAAATAGCCATTACTAAGAGCAGGTTAGTTTTAACTAGGCTGATAATATTGATTTGTGGTACTAATCTATGTATAGGTGGATTGAATTGAGAGTTTGAAGATGTCTATGTAGGATATTTAGTTGGTTTAAAATAGATGGTGAGATTCCTAAAGGTTTTTAAAAAAATAAAAAAGGGTTGACTCAAAATAACATGCAAATATGTGAGGATGGTGAATTAGGATCTTGTTTAAGTGCTCATATCATGCATTATAAATGTGTGTCAAACTTGTTATTGTTAAGTAATGAATACTATCTTTTACTATCAAAAAATTTCTATTTTTATTATATTAATATAAATTCTAGAGTAAAAGATAAAATATACATGAGTGTGTACAACACACTTCACCATTTCTGAGATGGTTCCAAATGTACAAAATTTCTCCATGTAAATCTGCTATGAGAATGAAGTAGTTTATGTCCATATGTAAAATTTTAAATATGAATTTGAAAATTGAGAATGATGTAGTAAAATTATTTATTTTTTGAATTCATATTTCCCTTATAACTTATTAGATATGATGCTTCCTTATTGTATCACTAGAGAGTCAGGGTGATTATGCCCAAAAACTATGTAATTATGTAGGATCTTGAGTTGGGAATGCCCCAAACCACATGAACATAGGGAAAAATACACAATATAATTTTTTGTCACTTGAAATTTCACCCCTTAAAGATATTAAAAGTCTCTCCTCATTCAAGTGGCACAATGGAACCACTTCAGGGTTGTGGGTGACCTAAATTTGAAGTGGATCTCTAGATTAGGGCTAGTTCCTTTGATGTACCACTATAGATCAAACCAAATACTAAATTTTGGGAGGGTGAAAAGGGAGAAGGATAAATTAAAAAAAATCTAATATATTTGAGGTGATATACTAAATATTTTATATACTCACACCATTTATAATGCACTTGGAACCAAAGAGAAGCCTACACATACACTTCATCCAATTCAATACTCCTCTTTTACATCAATGTTTCAAGCATGGGGTCTTGAAAAGATATTAGGATAGGAGGAATTAGAAAATAGGTATTATTTATAGAAACACTAATTAATGAGATAATCATTATACATATAATCCACATTAGACACTTCTTTCTAACCTACAAAAGAGAGCTTTCAATTCACATAAGGCACTAGGAAGAGTAACAAGTGAAGGTAAGAAAAATACACTTGCATGAGACCAACAACCAAAGAATTCACTTTATGGAATTTTTAATGAGGTAAAAAAACATTATTTATTAATTCAAGTCAAAAATTTGGTAGGGATTCACCATACCCACGTGGAGTGATCCATGCAATAGCCAAAAAGGCCAATATTTATAGCAATTGTGAGAGGAGAGAGAGAAAGAGAAGCTCAAGAGTCACTAAGACCCTTATCAAGAAATGAGAAGTAATTATAAAATTAATGAAATATATAATGAGATAGGCCATATAATAAAAACAAGGACAAATTTCCCTCAATTCATCAAACTTTTCCATATATGGCGTAGATGCTCTTGTGCTTGCATAAGAAATTGTTTTCATGATTTGCCCTCATAAAACTAACTCATCAATATATAGGGTCAGGTATGATGATTTTTATAAAGGAGAGGGGTTACCTAAAATGCCTCACATGTATTTTATTGGTCCTTAATCATTCCTATTCCTCTATCCATGAGCAATCATCTCAAACAGTTACAAAGTGACTCCTTCTTATGCACCTCTCACACTTAGAACCCAAAACCTTTCCAATTTTATAATATGGTCCATAAACAAGGATTTATGAGACCTATAAGGAGTTTAAAAGTAATCAAGTTCATCAATCAAGCCTTAAAAGGCCTTTTAATTTGAGTTTCATTATTTTTTATTAAGTGTTCACTATCTACCCACTAGACTGGCTGAGATGAAAGAGATGGTAATCACACTTAGGATATTATTATCCTTAATAAATTATCATGGGGATCTGTAAAAAGTCCCACACTATCTCCAAAAAGTTGAAATTCCTCCACACCTACAAAACACATAAATTTGTCAAAGAAATCCCTATTAGACCTCTTACATATAGGTGTAGTACATATTAGTTACATGGGGAGGAGCCCTAGAGAGTCATACACAACTAAAATTTCATTTAATGGAATTTACACTGCATTTGGATGCTTTAATTGCCTTCTTTCCCAAATTAGGTCCTTAATGAGGGTTTTTTAGGGTTTTAGGGAGGTATCTAGTCTTAACATTTTTCATAGAGATGGCACGTTAGATTTTCAAAAAAATGACACTAATGGATTATTAGTAGGTACCCTACCTAACACATTTGAATTTTCTTAGGTCCCATGCAAATCATTGGAGAAGTTCCAAGCATTCCAAGCTATCCACTCGAGTCATTTTTGTACATTCTGTGAGGTCTACGTACCTTTAAGCTAAAAAATGGCTTCTTGAGGAACTTAACTACAAATAAAAGGATCAAAAAACTCTATAAACATCATAAAAACATTCCCAAATCATCATAATATATCATCAAGAGTTATAAATGAAATACCCCCCACTTTGGCATTAGGCCTAATGTTTCCTAATAGATCTGCCCTACACTCTTGAGCTAAAAGACCCCTATTGACACTTTCCATGAAATTATATAGTTTAAACACATAATTTACACCCCTATAAACATTATTCAAATAATCATAATGATTTTCAAATGCTAGGACTAGAAATGACTCCCTATTTGGAGTTAGGCATGTACCCTACCTAATTGGGTCTACCTATAGGTCTTGTTGCATAGAGCACCATGTTTGATTTTAGACATTATATCAAGGTTTAACATGTTTTATTGTATGTATCCCAGCTCCAAAAACCTTTTTGACAAGTTACCAATCCCTTTGGTTGATTCTTTGATCTCCTTTTCCAAGTTTGTAAGGTCTGGTGCAAGGAGAAAGAACTCTGCCTTTGAGACAAAATAGAGGCATATTTCTCTATTTGTCTTAAAAAATTGATAATTTAAGGAGATTATTTAACAAATAATGGTAATTTTTACCAATATAATCTCCTTAATATGTCATATGACCATCTAAAACCATAAAATGCAAGATTATACCTTTTCTTAGATAGAATGTGCACGGTATTAAACCAAGGATTGTGTAAGTGTGGTTTAAGATCCATTTTTTCTCAATATGCATCATGATATATTTATTATGATGTTTTAATAAACATGAATATATGATAATATTAAATAATATCTCCATATTTCATATGTTCCTCACACCCTACACTCCAAGACTAACCTTTCAACCCTTGACTATGACTGTATTTACCTAGACTGAGACATCTTGTTGACCCTGCCTATAGGTTAATGTTTGAAATGAGACTTGAAAACATGTTTTTAAACATTATTTAAATCTCTATTGTTACTTAAAAAATTTTACAACCATTCATTCTTTACTAGGTCCTTTTCATGCACATTAGCTCACAAATTGATTTTTGCCTCCAAACCCTATTGTAGGTTACTCATGGCCCTATGTATGCATTACTATGGTGCTTATGACCTCTTATATTTAGGTATCATACCATATATTCATATTTTAATTCAATTTATGTCCATTTTAGATAGTCAATACTATCTAATCTGAATGTTTAAGTTGTTGTTTGCTTTGTCTCAGTGGACTGAGACATTTTGCCCCTTAAGGGCCTACCTGTAGATGACCATAAACTCCTTTAGGTCATGTGATATATATTTATCACCTTTAATTTATAAATAGTGGTATATAATTACTTAATTTCACATTGGAACTCAAAAATTCATGATCTATCCAATTAAGATAAAAGCTTAATAAAGCTTGTTGTAGGTTGCAATTTACCCTGTGTATGAACAAAGGATGAATATATGAGGGTTTAGAACATAAGTTATGAGCCTCCTTGATAGTATTTAGGGTTAAAGCAATCCCCTTTCTTATTAAAAAACATCCAAGAATGTTTTTTATGGCATATTTTTCAACTTATGGTGAAGGGAATCCTTTCAAGGCCCAAACCTGTAGATGACACTAACTATTCTTAGTGTGTTTGAGAGCAACTTTGGGCATATTAAACACTCCTCTCCACTTTACATCATCCCTTAAAATTTTTTACATTCAATGTCCATGACAAGGGATACAAGGATAAATAATTAGGAACATCAAAGGGATTTTGAAACTATGAAATATGTTACTTCTAAAATGCTTATAGACCTTTGTTTAGTGTTTTTAGGGACAAAATCCCAAACTTAGATTAGATCCTTCAAACATGTTTCCACCTCTTGTATTTTCAATCTATTATCTCATGAAATTATATCATGATATTCCACCATGTCAAAAAAATAATATTCTCTTCAAAAGTTCCAAATTATCCATGTGACCTCTAAGTCCTCTACTTTGGCCACCTGAAGGTATGCATCTGATTGTGTACAGATAAGGAGGATGGAATTAAGCAAGAGAAGTTTGTTTAAATCCTCATAATACCCCAAATGGATTTATAAATCCTCAAATGGATTACCCTCACCAATATCACTTTGAAATAAACTTTAAACACCATCTTCCATGTGGAAATCACCATGTTATAGGTGAAAAGAGGAAACAGAGAAGGAAAATATGGGTAATGTGTCAAATTATGCCTCATGGGTAGGCCTATCTCTTTTATCAATCATTCAAGGGTTGTTTGCATCATGGGAATCTTGAAAACCCTCTCTAAATCTCTTCTCTCAATGTGAAAATCTCTTGTACTGATGCTTGCAATACACTCTCATGGATTCTTAGCTAAGATAAGTCTAGAAGAGATTCGTTGAGTTATTGAGACTTCCAAAATCCCAAATACAATGAAAAAATTGTGGATATGTGTTATAAAACCTTTATAAACCCCTAAAATAATCAATTCCATTAGATGAAAAATATATATTATGAAACATGCTCAAGAAAGAGACCCCTCAAGGATGAAGAAGCATAAAAAGTTGCCTAGATTCTTAGTGATGGTTCATAAAGGAGGAACATTTAAACTAAAAATTATTGACATGAAAATTAATTTGACTCAGATTCCTTTCAACCCCCAAGAACATTCCTCGTAAATCCACATGTACGACCTATACCAAGCATGCAAAGTTGACCATTCTTGTCTTGTGAAGGCAAAAAAGAAGAAGAGGAAGAAAAAACTAATTTATCTATTGAAATTTCTATACACTAGGTATGGTAAAGGTCTTAAGGAGATGAAGAGGCACATTCCCACATTTTTAGCTGAAGGTGAACTTCCCAAGTCTATATAAGTGTCATTAATGGCCTATTTTCAAGGATAAACTACCTCTTTCTACATAAAACTACTTATTTAAGTGACTTTTACCACTTACTAACATCTCCTAAACTTTTCCACATTGAAATTAACCTTTGTGACAAATATGATTCCTTTTAAAGTCTGTACAAGTCATTAAATGAACTAGAAATATGATAAAATGACACTTTTGCATATGAGACATGATAAAGGATCAATTTTATGACTTAGAAACAATTTAAAACACCTAAATGATGAAATTAGGACATTTTAACAATAATTTTAGCCTTTTACCATGTTTTATCAGGGTTGACTTTGGTTGACTAGATTATAATAAGGAAGCTAGGCTTAGACCAAAGCTAGAGCAGGGATGGGTGAGATGTTTAGACCAATATGAGACCTATATAAGACATATAAGATCCTTTGAAAAAAAATTAATACGTATGGGTTGACCTAATTTGACTAAAATTAAAATTTTGTCAATAGTACCAACCTAAATAACTATGCAAGAAAAAGATAGAGAGAATTATGTAGTGAGGTTCAACTACCAGAGATTATGACATAGGTAAATGAGAGAATTGATTAGGAAAGGATCACTAAAAATTAATCAACCATTATATATGGATTATAGATTCAATTATAACACTCCATGATAGTTCAGTCAAGTTCAATACACATGGAAACAAATGCATGATTGAAAGGGAATTATTGTCACTTGAACTTACACCCCTTAAGGAGATGACAAGTATCTCCTCATTTAAGTGGCACAATATAACCACCTCAAAGCTATGGGTGACCCAAATTTAAGATGGATCTCTAGATTACGGCTAGTTCCCTTGATGTACCACATAGATCAAACCTACTATTAACTTTTTTTTGGGTGGGGGAGGGTAAAGGGAGAAGGATAAATAGAACAAATATAATATAGGAGAGGTGATACACCAAATATATAGTCTAATCATATCACTTAAAATTCATTTGAAACCAAAGAGAATCCCACACATACACTTCATTTAACTAAACACTCCTCTTCTACATCAATGTTTCAAGCATGGGGTCTTGAAGAGATCTTAGGATAAGAGGACTTAGACAATAGGTCTTCTAGAAACACTAATGAATAAGCTACTCACTATACCTGCAATCTACTTTAGACACTTCTTGCTAACCTACAAAAGAAAACTTTCAATCCACACAAGGCACTAGGAAGAGTAACTTGTGAAGGTAAGTAAAATATACTTGTATAAGACCAACAATTATAACATGAACTTAGTGAAATATTTAATGAGGTAAAAAACATTATTTCATTAATTAAAGGAAAAAATTTGGTAGAGATTCACCATACCCAAGTGGAGAGATTTGTATAATAGCAAAAAAGGCTAGTATTTAAAGGACATTATTAGAGGAAAGAGAGAAAGGAAAGCTCAAGAGTCACTAAGACACTTGTAAAGTAAGGATAATGAGTTACAACATCAATTGAAACTAGCATGAGATAGGTCTTGAAAGGAAAGTAAGGACAAATGTCTCTTAAAATTGTCTAACTCCTCCATATATGGCATAGATGCTCTTGTGCTTGAATAAGAAAATATCTTCATGATTTCCCTCATTATACTACCTCATCACTGAGTAGGGTTAGGTATAAAGATTTATCTAAGAGGGAGGGGTTACCAATAATTTCTCACATACATTGGATTGGTCTTAAATCATTCATATTCCTTTGACCATAAGCAATCATTCATGATAGTCACAAATAACTCTTTCTCATGCACCTCTCACACTTGGCATTCAAAATCCTTTAAATTCTATAATTTTATCTATACATGAGGAATGACACCTATCAAGAGTGTCTAAGTCATCAAGTTCATGAATCAACCCTTAAAATGCTTCTCAATAGGAGTTTCACCATTTTCACTAAGTGTCCACTATTTATTCACTATGACTAGCTAAGATGAAGGAGATGGTAGGCACACTTGGGAGATTAGATAGCTCAATATATGGACATGAGGACTTAATAATAAGTATCAATCTCTCTCTCAAATTTGGTTGTATCTTTTATAAGTTCTCCATGCCTACAAAACACACAAATCTATCAAAATAATCTCTATTGTACCCCATCCATATAGGTTTAGTACATCTCAATTGCATGGAATAGGATCTTGGAGATTTCTCTATAGCTCCAAGTTGGTTTCATGGCCTTTACACCCCCTATGGATACTCCATTTTCAATCTTTTCCCACTCGGGTCCTAGTTGGGGTTTGTGAGGGTTTTAGAGAGGTTTTAGGTATTATCCTTTATTCATAAAGACCAAAAATTTGAATTCTAAAAATATTAAACCTATGTATTCCTAATGATCCTCTCTAACATCCCTAATCACCTTGGGCCATCATGTAAAGTTTCATGGGAGTTCTAAGCATTTTAAGCTCGCTATTCATGACTTTCCTATGCATTCTACAAGGTTTGAGTGCATTTCATGCTAAAATTGATTCTTGGAGACCTACCCTACATAATTAAGTCTTAAAAACTTCTATATAGATCCCAAAGACATTCTTCCATCATTAGAATAGATCATTAAGAGGTAGAAAAGAAAATGACCCCCCTTTTGAAACTAGGCCTAGACCTTTTCAATAAGTCTATCTGCACCTTTGATAAAAATGACCTTTTTTGAAAATTTCCATGAATTTAAATAGTTTTAACACATTACTTATACCCTCATGAACATGATCCAAAGCATTATAATTATTTTCAAATGCTATAATTGGAAATGGTTTCTCATTTGGGGTTAGGCTTACATCTTGCCTAACTACCTTCCCTATAAACCTTGCTACCTAGAGTAACATATTTGGTTTCAAGCCTCATAGATTGGTTTACCATGTTTTTTAATATTTTTTTCAAAATTTTAAATCCTATTTCAAGGATCCTTCAACTTCTGGTCTATGTTCTTTCCTGTTTCTCAAGATTTACAGGGTTTGTGCACCTGAAAAGTGCCCTACCTATGAGATAGAATAGAAGCATATTACTATATTTTTTCAGATAATAAAAGTGATGGAGGGGATTATATAACTATAAATGATTCTATACACAAATTTTTATAACCTAAATCCAAGTATATGACCTCTTACTTCCTCAACTTCTCAAATAGACCTTGCTAATTAGCTCTGTCTGCAGGGTTTTGTAAGACTGACTATGTTTCATGAAATTGGAGGATATTTGTTTTGCCATATGCTCATGTAAATTACATATATATTTTTATACTATCACATATATTTCACAAAAAAAAATTCCAACACCCTACCTTCTCAAACTACCTCTATACTTCTAAAAACATAAGCCTAGGTTTATAAACTATCCAGACTGTGACAAACCATGTTGCCTAACCTGTAGGTATCCATGTAAATATTTAGATTAAAAAGAGTATATAAAACCTCATATGAGACTATTATAATCATATTACCTTATTATATATCACTTTTATCCCCTTGAGTGACTCTAATCCATCACTTAAGCATCACTGTTCACTTATAGTCACCTTCAGCAGGGTATATGTGTGTATGGTCTATAGTTTATCTTTGGTCATGTGTTTAGAAGTCCTTATTAGGGATTTTAAAATCACTTAAATTATGCTCAAGTTTTTATCCACCTTAAAATGGCTCAAACATCATTTATATCCCAAATTAACACTACTTTGTCTCCATATCTAGCTGACTAAGATAACTACCCTTAACCTTGTTGTACGTGCACATTCATGGTTCTAAAAAGGTATATAGGCCCATATTTACTTGATAATTATGATAATTAATATTTTTGAAAAATCCTTGAGGTTAAAAATGTTCATCTCATCTTTAATTAATGTATATGCTCCATTTCGCCTTTTACTCTTGACTGGGACCCTTTCTCTTTGAGACCTTACTATAGGTCATTATTTGGCTTTATAGGTATGTTAAGCCCTTTATAAACTCCTATAGAGTTTCCAAATCTCAAAATTCAATAAATTATCCTCTTATAACCTCTCTTATCCCTTCTCAATCATCTTAATCCTCATTAAAGGAGTCTATCTTGAATGACTGAGACACTTTGTAACTGTCATACCTGAAGATGGGTGTTTCATGACCCTCTACAGACTGTAGATAATCATAGAATGAATAAAAGATACACTTCAAACCTTTATTTTTTCATTAATATTATTTTTTCCTCTTCATACTATTTTATTCATTCTATTCTTGGAGTTATGTTTAATATTATTCCTTAAGATATCAAAAGGCCATTTACTTTTTTATGCCTATAAATACTACTGAAGTTTTTTAGTGTGCTAAAGCATGTTTTTTAGGTCTCCAAACTTGATGTTATCCCAATTTTCCATCTTCCTCATTTTGTAAATATGATCTCCCATGATAAAGATATAAAGTGGAGATCTTTATCCTCAACAAAACTTGATGTTTTCTTTTATTTCAAATCCCCAAAAGGGGTAAAGCTCTTTGTTCTGTCAATTTAGGGGAAAAGTTCACAAAACTCAGATTGGCTATCAAGTTGGTTATATACTCCCATATTGACATTATAAGATATTTTACGAGCCTATCAAAACTTTATTGTGATGGAAACAAAAATGGGAACATGACATTGTTTTACCCTTCCATACACACTCCTCTCTAAGACAATTATAGGTGACTACTTGCATGTATGGGTAGTAAACATGAAGTATAACAAGGTAAATAAAGAGCATTGTACATAGTTCAAACTCATTTTAAAAGTTATTAAAATGCATTATTTATATTAGTATCTCATTGAAACATGTTTCAACATCTTCCCTTCAATGTGAAATCCACTATGAAGAAGGGAACCATATGCAAGTACTAACAAGCCTAGAAGAGGCTTATTGAGTTCATGAGACCTCAAAAACCAAAAATATTATGAGAAACCTATGGAGAATAATTGAGACACATATTAAACCATAAAATTCATCAAACCAAAGCAAACTGTTCTAAAAATATCTCAAATAATGACCCCTCTTGGATGAAGCATAAGAATCTACCTAGCTTCTTAATGATGATTCATAAAGGAAAAGCCATGAAACTAAAACTTATTTCAATAAAAATGAAGCTAACTTATATTCATTTTAACCCTTAATATCATTCCTCCCAACTATACATATATGGCTTGCACCAAGCATTCCAAATTGACCTTTCTTGGCTTGTAAAGGCAATAAGGAAGAAATAGAAGTTGAAACTGATATTTTTGACCTTTATTCCAAAAACCAAGCATGTTAAAGACTTTATGGAGGTGAAGAGTCACATTCCCACATTTTTAGCTAAATATGGACTTCACAATTCTGTACAAGTGCCATTAAAAGCCTATTTTTAAGGAAAAACTACCTCTTTCTACATGAAACTACTTACACTAAATATAACTACCTCCTAACATATAATAACCTCTTCCATGTTTAAATATTCTTTGGTGACAAATTTTATTTTTTAACAAACTGTACAATTCATTAAATGAGATAAAAATGTGACCAAAAGGCCTTTTTTGCATATGAAATTGTTGAGTTGTGGAGCTAAAAGCTTCACCAGATGAGCAAATGCAGAGGTTACTAGAGTTACATAGTCACCGACATCGGTCAGGACTGACCAACATCAGTTAGGGATCGGCTGACATTGGTCATATGCAAACAAACAAAGACTGGCATTAGTCATCTGTGCATTCCTAGAATTCTAATTTTGAGGAGAACAGTGAGTTTGCATGTAAAGATTAATTGTTAGTCTTGAGTCCGCTTTTCTATTTTTGGCAGGACAAATTTGAACCTTTGATTAAGAGGTGCATCTAACGGTGGAAAATGCATGGCTCATGAACCCTAGTTCTATATAATAGGGTTAGATCCTCATAGCTTGTAAGGTGGATCAATTCAAGTAGTGGATTTGGTTGTAATTAAGAGAGAGATAACTCTTGAGGGAAAGAGATTTGTACATCTGAGAGGTGTGAGAAGAAGAGATTTCTTCATTGTATTTCCTTTTGGAAGATTTTAATAGAAGATTGGTTGTTTATTGTATCTCCTATTATTTGTTATTTCTAATTTCTAGTTACTTATTATTTCTGGTTTAATTCCATGTTTAGTTGCTTATACAAAAGTAATCAATTGTGCTGTAAGATCCTAACAAGTGGTATCAAAGCGTGTTAGTGTTTGTTGATTACATAATTCACTCATAGGGGTTTCTAATTGAGTGGGAGTAAAGCAATGGAAAAATAAAGTAAACTAAGAATGGAGAAATTCAATGGCAAGAATTATCAATTATAGAGGATGAAGATAGAAGATTATCTGTATCAAAAAGATCTGTACTTACCATTGGGTGGGGTTTCAATAAAGCCCATAGATATGAAAGATGAAGAATGGAATGTTCTTGATAGAAAGGCTCTTGGATCTATAAGGTTGACCCTAGCATCTTCTATGATTTCTAGCTTATCACAGGCAAAGACAATGGTAGAGTTAATGGATACTTTGGCAAATTTATATGAAAATCCCTCAGCTTCAAATAAGGTATATTTTATGAAGCAATTATTTAATTTACAAATGCAGGAAGGTGGATCAGTATCTAGTCCTCTTAATGATTTCCATGCAATAGTAAATTAGTTAGGAAGGTGGATCAGTATCTAGTCCTCTTAATGATTTCCATGTAATAGTAAATTAGTTAAATTTAGTCAAAATAGTTTTTGATGATGAAATTAAGGCTCTCTTAATCTTATGCTCTTTACCTAAAAGTTGGCATAGTTTGGTAATGGCAGTTAGTAATACTGCATCTGCTTCAAATATCTTGAAAGTTGATGATGTTGTTAGTGTAATCTTGAATGAAGAAATTCACAGGAAAAGCATAGAGGAAACATTAAGTAATGCTTTAAGTATTGAAAGCAGGGGAAGGTAAAGAGAGAAGGGCAAGCAAGGGAGATCAAGGTCAAAGATGAGAAGTAGATCCAAATCCTGAAATGGAAGAATAACCTGTTGGAATTGTGGAAAGAAAGGGCATGCAAAGAAAGATTGTTGGTTGAAGGATAAATAAGAAAATCAGCATGAAGGTAATAAAGAAGAAGCAAAAGTTGCAGGTATTGTTGCACAAGATGCTCTTATATTTTCTTTGGATAATAAAGTAAAATCTTGGGTTTTAGATTCTGGTGCCTCTTTCCATGCAACCTCAAATAGAGAAATTTTCAATGATTATGTCCATGGAGATTTTGGAAAAGTTTATTTAGGGGATGATGAACCTTGTCAAATTATTGGCAAAAGAAAAGTGTAGCTAAAATTGCAGAATGGCAACACATGGGTGTTAAAAGATGTCATGCATGTACCCATCCTAAAGAGGAATCTAATTTCTATAGGAAAGTTGGGTGATGAGGGTTACACAGTAACTCTCACAGCTGAATCTTGGAAAGTTTACAAGGGTGCACTTGTATTAGCTAGAGGTAAGAGAGTAGGTATAGTTTATCTATCTACTTGTATTACTGATCATTCTTCTTCTATTTTATCTACTTCAGATGTAGATGCAAAGTTGTGGCACTGTAGGCTTGGTCACATGAGTGAGAAAGGAATGAATGTTCTTAAGACAAAAGGTAAGCTTTCTGATTTGAAAAGCATAGATCTAGATTTTTGTGAGCATTGTGTTTTTGGAAAATAGAAGAAAGTGAGGTTTCTCAAAACTAGGTCAACAAAGAAGAAGCACAAGTTGGAGCTTGTTCACACAGACGTGTGGGGACCAACTCAGGTAGCTTCTATTGGAGGATCATGATATTATGTTTCTTTCATTGATGATGCTACAAAAAAGGTATGGGTTTATTGCATAAAGAGGAAATCTGATGTTTTTGACACATTTAAGAAATGGAAAGCTTTGGTTGAGAACGAAACAGGTTTGAGATTGAAGTGCCTTAGATCTGACAATGGTGGTGAGTATTGTATTAATAAATTCAATAGTTATTGTTCTATGAATGGAATACATAGGGAAAGGATGGTTCCGAGGACACCTCAACAAAATGGAGTTGCTGAAAGGATGAATAAAATAATAATGGAGCGTGCACGGAGTATGAGGTTGCATGTTGGTTTGCCCTTATAGTTTTGGACAGAAGCTATAGATATTATGGTTTACCTGATTAATAAAGGACATTCTACTACACTAGATGGTGGAATTCTAGAAGAGGCATGGATAGGTAAAAAGGTAGATCTTTCATTTCTCAGAGTTTTTGGTTTTGAAGCTTTTGTGCACATTGATAGAGAAAATAGAAAGAAGCTGGATGTTAAATCTATGCAGTGCACTTTCATTGGTTATGGTTCTAGAGATTTTGGATTCCAATTGTGGAATTTAGAAACTAACAAAATTATTAGAAGCCATGATGTAGTTTTTAATGAGAAGGTGATGTACAGTGATTAGCTCAAGAGGCTGAATAATTATGAGTAGGGCAATCATGATTAAGATGAGGTTATGATCCAAAATGAGCTCATGGGTAAAAATAATCACTCATAAAAAAACATAGATACCGACGTCGATCAGGCAGGAATCGACATCGATCATGCAGGAACCAACATTGGTCAAGTGGAAATCAACATCGGTCATGTGAAACCGACATCGACCAGAGATGACTGAGATCCATCACTAACAGAAAGAAATTTGGGTGGAAAACAAGCCATGAATGAGTCTCAAACACCCATGAGGAGGTCTAAAAGGGTAAGTAAACCTCTAATTCATTATTCCCCTTCTTTATACTACTTGTTGCTCATTGATAGTGGAGAACCAAAAAGTTTTGATGAGGCAATGTAGTTAGAATCTAGGAAATAGTGGGAGCATGGCATGAATGAGGAAATTGATTCCTTGGAAGAGAACCAAATGTGGGATTTATTTGAGTTGCTAGCTGGAAAGAAAGCACTAAAAAACAAATGGGTTTATAGGTTAAAGGAAGGAAAGAATGGACAAATGAGACGTAAGGCCAGGTTGGTAGTAAAGGGATTTACACAGAAACTAGGTATTGATTTTGGTGAAATTTTTTCTCTTATAGTAAAAATGACTTTTATTCAGACTTTATTATCTTTAGTTGCTATTGAGGATTTGTATCTTGAGTAGCTTGATGTTATGACAACATTTCTTCATGGAGATTTGGATGAAGAGATATATATGGATCAGTCAAAAGGTTTTGAGGTCAAAGGTAAGGAGAAACTTGTGTGCAGGTTGAAGAAAAGCTTATATGGTCTTAAGCAAGCTCCAAGACAATGGTATGTGAGGTTTGACAAGTTTATGATAGAGCATGGCTTTAGTAAATGTCAATCTGACCATTGTGTTTATTTTAACAGATTGGATAATGGTAGTTATATTATCCTGTTACTATATGTAGATGATATGCTTGTTGCAGGTTTACACATGCAAGAAATTACTGAGCTTAAGGTAAAATTAGCTCACACATTTGCCATGAAGGATTTAGGAGTAGCAAAGAAAATCCTTGGCATGAGTATTAAGAGAGATAGGAAAAATCACAGTTTGATTTTCTCTCAAGAGGATTATGTGAATAAGGTGTTGGAGAGGTTCAATATGCAGGATGCAAAATCGGTAAGCACACCTATGGTTAGACACTTCAAGTTGAGCAAAGAATAGTGTCCTAAATCACATGATGAGGTTGAGTACATGAGTAGAGTTCCATATGCTTCATTACTTGGGAGCTTGATGTATGTAATGGTATGTACTAGACCTGATATTGCCTAAGCAGTGGGAGTTGTCAGCAAGTTTATGGCCAATCCAAGAAAGGAACATTGAAAAGTAGTTTAGTGGATTCTCAGATATCTGAGAGGGACTAGTAGTAGGCATTTGTGCTATGGAGGGTCAAACACTTCTCTACATGGGTATGTAGATGTGGATATGGTAGGTGGCTTGGATGGCTGGAGAAGCACCACAGGATATGTGTTCACTGTTGGTGGAACGATGGTTAGGTGGATTTCAAAATTATAGAAGGTTGTTGCCTTGTCTACTATAGAGGCAGAATACATTGTAGTCATAGAGGCTAGCAAGGAAATGATTTGGATGACTCAGTTCATGGAAGAGTTGGGAAAGGAGCAAAAAAGTTGCAAATTGTACAGTGATAGTCAAAGTGCAATTCATTTGGCAAAGAATTCAGCCTTTCATTCAAGAACCAAACATATATAGCTTAGGTACCACTTCATTAGATAGGTATTGGAGGATGGACAGTTGAAGCTAGAAAAAATCCATACGGATAAGAACCCTGTTGATAGGTTAACTAAGCTAGTAACAAAGGAGAAGTTGAATCTTCATTCAAATTTTGTTGGTCTTCAAGATTGAACTTGAAGATGGAGAAACAAGCTAGAGGATGTTGCTGTATAGGTACAGGTGCAGCTATTTATCTCCAAGTGGGAGATTGTTGATTTGTGGAGCTAAAAGCTTCACTAGATGAGCAAATGCAGAGGTTTCTGGAGTTACACAATCACCAACATTGGTCAGGACCAATTGACATCAGTTAGGGATCGATTGACATTAGTCATATGCAGACAAACATAGACTGGCATCGGTCATCTATGCATTCCCAGAATTCTAATTTTGAGGAGAACAGTGAGTTTGCATGTAAAGATTAACTATTAGTCTTGAGTCCACTTTTCTATTTTTGGTAGGACATATTTGAACCTTTGATTAAGAGGTGCATCTAATGGTAGAGAATGCATGGCTCATGAACCCTAGTTCTATATAATAGGGTTAGATCCTCATAGCTTGTAAGGTGGATCAATTCAAGTAGTGGATTTGGTTTTAATTGAGAGAGAGAGAGAGAGAGAGAGAGAGAGAGAGAGAGAGAGAGAGAGAGAGAGAGAGAGAGAGAGAGAGAGAGAGAGAGAGAGAGAGAGAGAGAGAGAGAGAGAGAGAGAGAGAGAAATCTTGAGGGAAAGCGATCTATACATCTGAGAGGTGTGAGAAGAAGAGATTTCTTCATTGTATTTCCTTCTGGAAGAGTTTAATACAAGATTGGTTATTTCTTGTATCTCCTATTATTTGTTGTTTCTAATTTCTACTTTCTTATTATTTTTGGTTTGATTCCGTGTTTAGTTGCTTATACAAAAGTAATCAATTATGCTATAAGATCCTAATAGAAATATGGTAAAGGACAACTTTATGACTTAGTAACACATTAAAACATATAAATGACCATATTAGGACATTTTAAAGATAATTTTAACCTTTTGCCATGTTTTAATAGAGTTAAATTTGATTGACTAGACTAGTACAATGAAGCTAGGCTTAGACTAAAGCTAGAGTAGGGATGGGTGAGGTGTTTAGACACACATGAGACCCTATTAAACATATGGGAACTTGGGAAAAGTTTCAATATGTAGGGTTTGACCCAATTTGACTAAAAGTCAAATTTGGTCAACAATAATGAACAATGTTTATACCCCCCTATATACGTAGGTTTTGATTTTGTGGTTTTTATCAATGTATAATATAAGGCAAAATTGAAAGAGAATGGAACATGCCCATTCCCCCATCATGATAACATATCTAATATGTGTAAATTAGAATTAAAATAATTTTCCATTCAACTATAACTTTATTATTATGTATGTGCATGAACCGGTTCATGCCCCTAAATCTATACCAACTTATATAGAATGATATGAATCTACATGTTAAATTTAAGAGCCTACATATTAAATATATATGGCTATGAAACATGTGATTATGTTCCTATAATTTTTTTTCATATGCCCATGCATATCACCCAAGTGTGTAGGAATATTCACTCAAGTATTTATAAACTCAATGCATATGTAGGGTATATACCCATGTACTAAAAACAATGTGCCAATACATATCATTTATTTGAATAATATAATATATAAATTACTATGAATCTATGAAATTAGTGGAGCTTGTATTATGATTTTATTTTATTTATCATGGAGGCTTATGTCTCTATGACAAGCCCTAATTCTTTATTCTGAGATGAGGGATGCATCCTGTAAACACTCATCTCAAAAGAAGAGTTAGTTATATCATGTCATGTTTAAAGATAAAATCATGTAATATCATTTGATAATGTGGATAATATGTCATCATATTAATGTGTGTCAATCAATGCATGCATGTAACATATGTAATTTAGGGCATAAAAGTGTCATGTCTAGACAAATGTATCAATGAATCATGTATTATAAGTATCTATGAAGAAGACTATGTAGTAATAGTGCATAATATAGATCATGGTACCCCTCAATGTCAACAATCTTAGCAAGTAAAAAGTTCAATGTCATGGACAAATACAAGGGCCTCATACAAGGGACATGAATTTTTGTACTAAATAAATCCAAGGGTCACGTATAAGAGGACATAGAAATGTCATAAATAAAGAACATCAAGGATGTTTCATCAAGCAAGGACAAGGGACACACACAAAACAATCACACACAAAGTAATCTATAATGTAAAAGAGTAACAACATCAATGGAGCATAAACCAAGAAACTAGTCTATACCATCCATATATATCAATGTCACAATGGAGTAAAATAGCAAATCATATGTCACTATGTAATAAGTGAGTAACTACCAAGGCATGTGTCTCAAAATGGTAAAAAGGTCATATAAAAATATAACTTGTAATAGTGAAACCTATGGAAAAAGATACCCCCGATATTAGAATAACCATTGGATAGAGAGAAAACCAACATTAATATGTCCATGTGTAACCTATATGTATTACATAACACCCAAATTCTATGAAATGCATGTGTGTATGTAAATAATATGCCATATAATTAACATGCAATAAATAGCATATGTAAATAGTGTAAACTAGAAATCATGTCATGCTTAGGTCTTGATTTTGATTTTTTATTGAATACTTGAATGTTTTTCCATTTTATGATTATTTGATTTATTTGTATTTTTTGAATATTTGAAATTTGAAATCATGTATCTGAGAGTAATTAATCTATGTTAAGATTAAATTTGACATATCCTAGCTTGTCCTTGAGGTTATATAATTAAATTTTTTCTTATTTTAGTTTTAATTGATCCACAAATGTATCTTCTATTTTTTCTTAAGGTCATATAAAAATATAACTTGTAATAGTGAAACCTATGGAAAAAGATACCCCCAATATTAGAATAGCCATTGGATAGAGAGAAAACCAACATTAATATGTCCATGTGTAACCTATATGTATTACATAACACCCAAATTCTATGAAATGCATGTGTGTATGTAAAGAATATGCCATATACATAACATGCAATAAATAACATATGTAAATAGTATAAATTGGAAATCATGTCATGTTCAGGTCTTGATTTTGATTTTTTATTGAATACTTGAATGTTTTTCCATTTTATGATTATTTGATTTATTTGTATTTTTTGAATATTTGAAATTTGAAATCATGTATCTAAGAGTAATTAATCTATGTTAAGTTTAAATTTGACATATCCTAGCTTGTCCTTGAGGTTATATAATTAAATTTCTTCTCCTTTTAGTTTTAATTGATCCACAAATGTATCTTCTATTTTTTCTTAAGGTCATATAAAAATATAACTTGTAATAGTGAAACCTATGGAAAAATATACCCCCAATATTAGAATAGCCATTGGATAGAGAGAAAACCAACATTAATATGTCCATGTGTAACCTATATGTATTACATAACGCCCAAATTCTATGAAATGCATGTGTGTATGTAAAGAATATGCCATATACATAACATGCAATAAATAACATATGTAAATAGTGTAAACTAGAAATCATGTCATGTTCAGGTCTTGATTTTGATTTTTTATTGAATACTTGAATGTTTTTCCATTTTATGATTATTTGATTTATTTGTATTTTTTGAATATTTGAAATTTGAAATCATGTATCTAAGAGTAATTAATCTATGTTAAGATTAAATTTGACATATCCTAGCTTGTCCTTGAGGTTATATAATTAAATTTCTTCTTCTTTTAGTTTTAATTGATCCACAAATATATCTTCTATTTTTTCTTAAGATTATACTTCTAGATGGTAAGCATAACTAACAATAAAAATCAAACCACCAATTAAAATTGACATGGTAGCACCTAAAACCCAACATATCTACTCAAAATTGGTATCTACTTAGTTTATTGACAATGCTTATTCATTAATTATCAACCAGAGGATATATACTTTGTTAAGGTATCATAAATGTATATGTGACATTATAATCTTCAAATATATGAGGTACTACTGGTTACATATAGGGATACACACTTTGAATAATGTCAATAATAGAAATGAAATAAAACTTGTAAAAATAAAGGACACACTTGATGGAATGCAAATTAATATAATGAAATTGTTAATTTAGATTCTAGAAGCTTCCCACACTGAAATGAACGTGATTACATGAATTTGATAATCACACACATAAGAATATATTGCTTGAAATGAAATCAATATTTAACAAGTACAGATATTTAAAATAGAAAATGGAAATGCTTCACACAAACAAAAAGGACTAATTAATAGATGGAATAATCAAAACAAATCCTTATGAGTGGGTCCTCTTTAACTATACTTGTGTTCAGATCCACTCATTAATTAAAGTAATTTATCTTAAATCACCTTAGTTGAATTAACTAGTTTTTTAGCAATAAATTGATCGATACAAAAAGTTAAAAAATATTATAATAGCTCTATCTTAGATTAATTATTGCTTTTTTATTTATCTACTAGTTACCACCGACAACTCTTATTCTTATATAAGGGAGATAAGTGATTCTTAAATAATATCTCATATTATAATGCAACCATAAAATATTACAATGTAGTTTAAATCATAACATTCCAAAAAGGATGTAAAATGGTTGAAACTAAATGGATGTACAAACATAAGAATGACCACATAATCTAATGGAGTCCCTACATAGTTACACAAATTTCTTGGCACATTACATTATATAAAATAGTTTTAATATGATAGTTGATGATTCTATGGCATTATATAAAATGTTCACCTATAGTTATGTCCACAAATAGTCCCAACTAATTATTTTAGGTGGACACTGTATGTAATCAAAATTCATAATGTCTATAAATAAATCCTAACTTAGAGAAGATAGATGATACCATACACTAATGATTAGGGATACATTTGTTAAGTGGGAATATGACCAATATGGGGATCTAGTAGACCTAATTAGGGGCATTTTACCATAATAGACTGTGTTAGGGAGGGTTCTAATGCCTTCAGTCTAACACAATCATAAAATGACCCTAAGGGGGTCCTAAGTTTGATAATTTACCTAAAGTTATAAGTAAGTCTAATCTAGTGCTCACCAAAGCTTATGGCACAAAGTGGGGTTTACAAATAATAAAACTAAATACACATAGAATATATATATTCACATCAATATATACAAAATACTAATGAATAGAAGAGAAGTACAAATGAATATCTATCTAATCTTACAAAGAAGAAATAAAGTTAGGAATCCTTACCTTTAAAGATGAACCTGTTGAGCCTCAATCTCTCCTTTGGTCAAGGTGCTTCACAAGAGGTTGTTATGGTATGTAAGTATGAAAAAAACATATCAGATATAGGATACACAAGACTTATATAAGACTTCTCACAACACAAGATCCATATCTCCAAAGAAAGTATGAAACCCTAATTTTTATTTCTCAAGTAGAATGCTCAATAAATAGATGTTTGTTCATTCTTACTTATTCTTCTTCTAATATTAAATGATGGAAATGAACTTGTATATATAGGAAGATTTGAACCTTAACCCTTACAAAAATCCCAACCGATAGGGTCAATCTAGTCAACCTAGCACAATTTTGGACAATTATTCACTAGGTCATGAGCTAGGTTGGCCAAAATCCAAACTAGTTCTTAAGTGAAAATAACCTGAAATTATACAGGGTCAACCTAGTCAACCTAGCATAGCTAACTAAAAAAATGGATTAAGGTGAGGAATAGGAGGATAAAATTTAGAAAATTACTAGAAAGGGTGAAATATAGAAGAACAAACTTAGGGATAATGTTTTCAAGAGATAAGTGTGTAGATAATAAGTGACAAAAGGGATACCAATCCTAAAAATCACCAATGGTCTACCTGTCCCTTTCCTGGGGCACCCCTTAAGACATGAACTTAGAGAGATTAAGACTCAATGGGTTCCTTCAAGATAAAAAGTGTCAGTAATTTATAAAATTTTGAAAAAATTATGTGTATACATATGTCCCAGTAGAAGCTCATCACATGTCATGTGAGTGCAACACATGATGGTACTTTAGGAAATAGAACATGATAACACATAACACTAATGCTAAGTAAAATACAGTAAGGAGAAAATAAGATAAATGAAAGGACAAAATTGAAAAACATTTACCTTTACTTACCTTATTGTTGTAGATAAAGAATTAGATTTCAAGAGAGGTGAAGGTATCCAAAAGTGAAGAACATTTAGGTGAACCTATAGAAGTTAGTGAAAAAAAGCCACAATTCAAATTTTTTTGGAAGATAAACATATAGTAGTAGAAAATATTCACTATGTCATAATGATTCTATAAAATTTTATGGTTTTAAATATGGATGAGTAAAAACAAAGATAGAGGCAAAACAAGGAATTTGATAGAAAAGATTTGAAAGATTAAGATTTTTGAAAAGTGATTTCGAATAAGTTGAAGTGAAATTCATTTGTTATTTTTGACTTGTGAAGGAGAGAAAAAGAGCTATGAGAGAAAAAATGAGACAGGATGACAAGGATACAACAAGCTATATGAGGACCCCTAGTGATAGCAACAGTTGTACTACAGGTAGGCAATTGAGAATCTTAAGCTAGTTTTTGAATATTTTAATTATTTTGTGTATTTTATAAATTTGTATTTTAAATCATTTCTAGACATCATAATGAAATGAAATAAAATAAGATGATAGAGGTAGGAAAAATAATTTAGGGAAATGGGTTGGAAGGGTTTAAGGAAACAACTACCAAAAGGCATTTTCATAGAATGTAAAGGGTCAGTAGAGAAAAATAACTAGGTTGACCTAGTTGACCTAGTAGGCTAAAAAGTGTCAAAATCCACATTGCCAACCTAGTAGGTATGTTCTGAAGTAGTTTGTTTTCCATACAATCAACCTAGTACATTGTTTCTAACCTAGAAAAAAAAGTTACTATGACAACTCAAAACTAAGAGGGAGAAAATAAAGGGGTTGACATAGATATTTAATTCAACCAGGTCAAACTATGGAAATTTTGGTTGAACTAGTGTTTGACAAAAGACCCAAAATAGTATGAAAATGCATGCAAAAGGCCAAAAGAGTGTTTGAATGGCCCAGAATGATTGAGTGAGGGATAAAAGGGCCAAGTAGGCTAAAAATAGGTCCAATTGATTAAAAATGAATAGATTAAAACAATTAGGCTTGTTTTTGTATTTGAAAAGAATGTATTTTGATTATAAATGACATGGAGGATCTAATACATCTTTTATTATTTCTTGGTTATAGGGGAATATGAGATTCTATAGTTTGGTAGATGCATCGTGGCTCCTAGACTTATTAGAGTCTTTGTCTATAGAGGATAGAGCCAGAATTATTGTTGTAGGTTTAGGAAGTATCATGGAGATGTGTAGGATACCACTTAGTTTAGATTTGTTAGTCATGTTACTTAGGTACTAGGAATGATTGACTAACACCTTTAGGTGGGAGCTAGAATGGGAGACCATAGCTATGGGTATCACCTTTGAGGATGTGTACTCCATCCTAAGACTACCAATATTAGGGATACTTATAGTCACAAAAGTACCTGATAGTAAAGAGGAGGGGAGAGCTTTAGCCATATGGGCAACAAGATCAAAGACAATGCACCTTGGATTAAGGTGAATATGTTTGATGTATATACATCATAGATTTTATATATCGAGAAGGCTATGATAAGACTTGTGATAGTATGGGTGCTATGTCACAAGTCAGATGGCAAGATACCACTATTTATGATAGACTTGAGCCAGGTGATTTTGGAGTAGAGGGTACTATATGAATTGGTATCTATAATCTAGGTAAAACTCATGCATGACACGTATGAAGTGTTTTTTAAGGACTCAAATTACAACCTAGCTAAAAGTATAAGTGTTCAAGTCTTCTCAAATTTGGTCCAACATGGGAATGACCCTAGGGTATGGGTTACCTAAACTTGGGTTAAACCTCTAGGATTTTTAATGAGGCTAGCTCCTCAAATATAAAAATATAATCCATACTATTGGGGAAAAAAGGAGGGATAAATATAATGAATAAAATATATACTAAATGTGGTGATGCACCAAATGTTCTAAGATCCACTTTTAGCTTGGACACTTTTATGACTACTAATGAATCCAATCAAGATAGGGGCCGATTAGAATCTATGACAAGGTTTCAAGCATGAGTGTTTTATATGAAGGTTGAAAATAGACTTGAAAATTAAATTATAGGAAGAGTTAGGTCTATGTGAGACACTATGGACTTATAACTAACACTTCAAGAGGGAAATCACTGGCTAACACTTCACACAACCTACAAGAAACTAACATAGTTGAAGCAAGGTACATGAAAAATACATAGATGATGAATAGAAACATACACTCTACACATTAAAAATTAATAAAGTAAACTTAGAATTAAATAAAATCTAAAAATGTTTTATATTTCTTCAAAATGGTGTTAAAAAGTGATTTTGATAGAGCTTCACTATCCCCAGCCCAAGGGTCTCTTCTTTAATCAAGGGTTCAAGGCAAGTATTTATAGGATGAAAAGGTGAGGGACCAAGAAGAAAACTATACTCGGGAAGCCATTTATGAGATTTATCTTATTAAAAATAAACATATCCACCATTTTATTCAAGATTGATCCTATATTAAAGTCATTTCTCTTTTCTAGTGTGGTTAGGGTAAGTTATGGGGAGCAATCCTTGTTAGTACATCAGCGTTTCCAAAATTTTATATGTTATTGTCCTTTATTTCCAAGGTGAGGTCTTTTGCGTGATTTGGGGGGCATGCCCAAGTTTGGTTTTAGTAGCTATTTTTCATGGGCATGGCTGAGTCCAAGGATGATAAGCCTTCTCATTAATGCATGGATTTACCCCAACTACTTATTTTGAGCACTGATCCAATGCAGATAAAAACCAATCTAATTAATTGATTTTCCAATATTTTTGAATTTTTAGAGATTTTATAAAACCATGGCCTCACTTCATCATTTAAACCATTGATCCTTTACCTATATTAAGCCTGAGAGACTTAATTTTGTCCTTTTAGAGCTTTAATGATGATGACTAGTCTTTACTGTTATCTTAGTTTAACTCAGGTTAATATTTGAACTTAGTTTCTATGCTACCATCAGATTGATTTAAAATCAAGCTTGAATCCATTATTTATTTCATTTGGGTTGAGTTAGTCTTGGCTTCCTCAACATGCCCCAGCTTGGTCTTCATTCATTGGTTGTCGGTAATCTAACTCAACTCATTGACACACTAACCTCATCTCACTCTGTCAATCTACTTATGCATAGATGTTCATGAGCCATTGATCTTCTACCTAAGCCACATGATTTTGACACTTGTCCTTGAATTATTCACCCTTGATATTCACTGACTATTTTGACTCTACCTCACTCGGTCTAATCTTGATGAGTAATTAAGTGTGAATACTTAATTTAGCTTTGAATCATCAACTTTGTCTCCACTGGTGCCACTTGTCAATCTTGCATTGATTATTAGGATCTTATCATTATATCAATTCATGCACTTACACCATGTGTTAAATTTTCATGCTCTCTAATGTCTTGACCCATTTCACTCTATTGGGTTGAGATGTACGACTGAGCGAGGACCATTAATCTCATCAAGACCCACATTTTGAAACCTAATGGCTAGTTCATGATCTTAAATGTGATGGTCTATAAGATGTCAAAATACATTCATGCAACTATCATTGATGTTCTCATGATCATCAAATTTAAGTTTAAAGGACTTAATTTGTTTGCTCTTGAACTTGACATTAATGTGAATGTCTCACTACATGGGTTTAACTTTGAAATCTTCTAACTCAAACTAGAAAAGCTTATACGGGTCCAAATTTTTTTGAGGATGATCCTAACATGTATAAATATAATTGTGCATGATCTATTGGTCATGCAAGGATTTTTGATCAAAGATAAAAATTATGCAAGTGGACTAGTCCATTTGTTCTTGCGTGACATCTTAGTGATGGTATGGTCCCTTAAATCTTGTTCTTAATACATTTGCTTGAATATTCAAGGATTGAATGGGCCTTAGGGATTTATAAAACTTTCTTAAGACCTTGGAATACCCTGACCATCATGAGGACCAACTCTTTTAAAACTTGACAAACTACACTTTAAGTAAACTTAAAGTGTTTCAAAAGCTTTATAGGTTGAGAGTAATCTTAAGACCACTTATTCCATCTAGAAATTGGTTCATATGTTCATTCATTTGATCACTTTATTTAATATAAACTATGTCTAGCTAATCCAATCCATGCTTGACCTTCAAAAAATTCATTGTAATTAGGCAAGCTTGGTATGTTAGCCAAAATGGCCAACATTTCTAATGATTCTATTGGTTTGACTAGCTTGCTAGTCATGGAACCTGGAACTTGACCAAGCTCATTCATGATGGTTAGACAAATAAATCATTATTTATAAAAAGAATCTGTCTATTTATTTAAAACACATTGAAGCAATGAGACACATGTAAACAACTACTTGAAACAAAAATAAAACAACAAATAGAATATTGTGTAAAGGCACTTGGAGGGAAAAGAGACCTATCTACATATATACAAATATCATGACACAATATTAGCATAAAAATTTGAGATACCTCCCATTAATAGGGATAGGAATTATCTCTCCACTCAACCTCAAAAGATCAAAGGCATTTATCTCCTTAAATTTTTTGATGATATAAGGTCCACTCCAAAGACTATCAAACTTGGAGTGCTTTCTTGGTTTTACATTGTCCTTATCCCATTTGAGGAATATATCACCTTGTTGAAATGTCCTTGAGGAAGCTCTCTTTTCAAATTAATTTTTCACTTGATGCTAATTGAACCACATAATATGCATAACAATGTCCCTTATCTCCTCTATCTACCTTAGCTCATTCAACCTTACCTGTAGAACATTATCCTCTAAAAGCTCAAGTTGAAGTGAAATCTCTAATAAAGGAAGCTCAAGAGATATAGGAATTCTGGCCTCTTTACCATAAAATAGAAGTTATGAGGAGTGTCTAGTAGCTATCTTAGGCTTTGAGCTCCCACACGCTTGACACTTATCAACTGCATTCTCTTCCTTAGGTTCTCACTAAGGATTTTGGATCCAAATGGTCATTTTATGGGTCCTAAAAATGATGTTCATGTAGACATATACCATTTCTTAACCAAATTTGTAATTTTATAACTTGAAGTGCAAATATTATTGGGGAACCAAAATTATAGAGAAGGGCCCTAATGCTAAAAGGAATAAACCCTTTTGATCCATTATCTATTTGAGCTTTCCACATGCTTCTGTAAAAGATTGAATTTGACTAGCTCATATGACCTTACATGATGTCTTGATGACAGTTCAGTCTAAAAGGGCTAAGTATGGAAAATTAGCAAATTCTATGAAGTATATAACTTTGCTAATGCATATCTCTCATTGTGTTACATCGTGTGAGCTATAACTTGGTACATATAAACTAGAATCCAAAATGAACACACCCATATGATTTTTTCTTCTTGAGACTATCACATGTGTAAGATATTACCTCATCAACATGCTCACTTATATCTACTTAGACCCTTTAAAAAATGGTTAAGTATGGAAAATTAGTGGATTTTTTGTTGGGAGCCCACTTTGTCACCTTAGATCTTATGTTGTGCTTAGGTAGATGAGATTAAGTGTGGCACATAGAAACCTTGGTCTAATGTGAAGAAACCTATATGACAAATTCTCTTTGAATCATTCACATGTACAATATCTAGTGCCATGACAATGCCTGATCAAATTTTTTGTCACTATAACCAAATGTTTAGAAGAGCTCTAGATGGTGAGTAGACCAGATGAATTCCATGTACTCTATGCTTATCCATAGCACTCCATAAGGTCTCCATAACTTTGGACCAATATTTATAAATTGATGAATTACACTTTACGTGAACCTAAAGTGTTTTAAAATATTGAGAGCTTCATGGTGTCTCTAGTCCACTCATTCCATCCAAAACTCATCTATCCATTTGATCAATTGATCAATTAAGAACTCTGCCTCAAGACCTTTAGCAACTGGGCACATGCTTGGTATGTGGGCCAAATATGTTCAACATATTTGGTGACTTGTAGGGAAACATGCCTGTTATGCTTGAGAACCCAATTTATTCTATCTTGACTAATCCATTTGGCATGGAGTCACTTCTCTAAAACTAAGATGATCATGAAGAAGATGGAAGGTTACCTCTTTCTAGAACTTCCTCTTAAAACAAAAAGGAATAAAGAAAAAAAATAAAGGCAAATACATGGTGGAAAATTCCAATAAGGAAAAATAACTAACCTACTAAACAAATGTGCATAAGGGCACTTAGAGAAAGCATAAAACCTACTCTAACCTATACACAAGGTTATAATTGATAAGTAATTCCCACGTGGATCAAATGGAAAGGATTTTGAATCACTTACTTATGATGAGCTAGGATGGAAAACACTTTGAATTTGAGAGCTTATGATATATGAGCTTAAATGCCTGGATGTTGATTCCTTTAACACATTCTCAAGTGGATAAAAAGGGGAAAATATGTCTCTAATGTAGATATATTGGTCCATTTCTTCAATGCTTTCTACAAATTAGATTATAGGGGCCCCTAAAAACTCTTCTTTCAAACTGGTGCTTGGTTGATTATCTAAACTTAGGCAAAACTCTCTAAGTCATCCCAAAAGGTAGCTTCTTCTTGGTCATTTGAGACAATGCTAATTTCATCACCATCTTTACTCTATTTTGTTTGAAAGGGGCCATATGATAGCTCATCAATCCACCTTAATCTAAACATGTCAAATCCCTATGGCTCTAAATTTGACCATTTTCCTTCATTTATTAGGGTATCAATACTAATTTCAAGTAACATCTCATCTTGAGATTGGTTATCACCCTCAACCTGATGGATGAGTTCTTCTTCATGTTATAGAGGAGGTATAGGTTGGTTTATAACTTCTACTTGATATATTAATTAATATTCCAACTATTTTCATACTTCATCTTGATCTTCTTTTTACTCTATTTCTTCCTCAAGCTCATTTATGACCTCTCCAACATGGTCAATTGACTGATTGACTTATCAATCTCTGCATCTTTCTCATTTCCATCTACAACCATAATAGATAAAATCTCTTGGGACTAAAAAAAATCTTCCCACCTCTCACCCACATCTTGGGGTTCTAAATTATCAAATCCATACCATTAAGTTAGATTAAAACTTGACTCCTCTCTTTTTGAAAGAAGTGAACTACCTATTATGACATCTTCATCATAGACACTTGTGCTATCTTCTTCAAGAAAATTTTTAGGGAAGGATGGAGAGTCTTAGAACTCTTGTATACCAAGATCATTGAGTTGAACTATGGTTGTTTGATTCATCTCTTACAAAACTAATCCTTCTCCTATGAATATTGGCTCCCAGACCTTTTTAGATAACATTTCCATTTTCTATTTTATACCCTCCCTAATTGATTTCCATGAGGAAAATATGGTGAAATATTTGGCCACCTCCTCCCTTTCTTTAATTTGTATATGAGGGGGACGTTTCATAATAAAGGGTATGAAATATTTGGGGTCATTGACATAGGAGAGGATATAAGATGGAAAGACTTCATTTTCCTCAATTGATAGAGATAAGGCTCAACAAGTTTGACTAGAGGGGAAAGTAGGTTGATATGGATGGTAGATAAGCTTAATGTAGGGTTGGTAGGAATGATTTTATGGCTACTACACTAGAATTTGAGGACCACTTGGGGTGAAGCCATGAATAATGCTAATTTGATATGAAGGATAAGGAATGAATGAACCTATATTTTGATCAAATGGGTGGTTATTGTACAAACCAAATGGTGGTGATCAAGCACCTAGGATGTTTAAACTAATTTATAGATGTTCAAAGTCACAAATGATGTTTGTCTAAATGACTTTTAATTTTGATATACATAAGAACAACAACAAAAATTCTTCCACTAATTTCAACCTTAGTCCCACCAGGTACACCAAAAATTGTTATAGGCTCAATTCACACCCTTGGAGAGGGTTCTTTAGGTTCTCTCTAATTGAGCTATAATATTGGGACCTAGGTTGTGGGTTACCTATGTTGGGGCTAAACCTCTGAAGTAGGTCAGATTCCTCTTTGATGCTCACATAAAACTAAAGCTAAGCCTAATGCTTCAAAAGAAAAGGGTTAGAAAGAGAGTAAGGGCTCCTAATAAAGTTAATAGGGTGATACACCAAACTTATGAGGGAAAATACCATAAGCTTGAACCCACACTAGATCAACAAAGGACAATACTAGCTTAAACAAAATCAAGATCAAGCTAATTCACATAACTATTTCATAAAATAAGCTTAAAATAGAACACTAATCTAGACTTGCAAATAAAATTAAAATTCCCTAAACAAGGTCAAATAGAAGGATCATGAATGAGGAAGATTCTCCTTCACACAATGCCAAAAGCCATGACTTTGCAAACATAGATTCAAGGCAAAAAATAGGCAAATAAAGTCCTTGTTATATAAAGAGGTAGTTCTTACAAATGCTTGATAGGGTCAAGCCTAATTAAGCTAAGTATACTTTACAATATCTCAAGGAATGTCCCATATCTCAAAAAGATAAAAGAAGTCTAAAATCTAAGAACCCTTTACAAAATGGAAAGAAAGGGTTAATATAGCAGGAGGGAGGGGAGAGAGAGAAAGGGAGAAGCATGTTGTTTATGATAATTAATGAGTTGTTAGCTCTAAGAGATGTTTCACTAGGCTTTTTGGTCCAATCAGAACAAGTTATAATATTCATGAGTTGCCTATATAGCCTTTGAATCATTCCATCAGTTGAAAAAGCTACACTAGAAGATAAGAGTTTTCCAAAAGTGGCAAGTCATGATCCTATTGAAATTAAATGATGTAATTACTTTCCAAATCCCCAAGTCATACTACTTTTGATCTTCTATTACATTTTATTATGAAGACAAAATCACCATATCTTCAAACTACTAAGGACATGTCATGTCTTCTCTGAATAATGGTTTGTTGAGGTCATAACTTGGGATGATCTCCTCATTAATCATATATCTAATTTATTCTTTGGATCCTAGACTGCGATAACTATGGGTGAAAAACAATTTAAATATATTGGTTTCCATATAATTTTACATACAAATGGCACTCTATTAAATGTTAGGTCCTATCTGAGTTTTCATTGAGCTCATTTCCTTTACTTCTTCCCCCTAAATTAGGTCAGGCTTGAGTTTAGGTCTTTTGGCTCTACTTACCAAGTCAGGTCCATTTTGATTTATCAAATTCATCAAACATCTTGTCTTATCTCCTTTGATATTGGTTATCAAGACCACCTTAGATTATTGACCCTTTTAATTTTATTTCATTCTATTGGATTTTGAAATTTGATTGAACATAGATCATAGATCTTTGGGACCCACCACCCTGAGCTCAGTCTCTCATTGGTCCTTGGGATTCACTAATCATTTGACTTACTTTGAGCTCCCATGTGCTTAACACTTATCAACTGTGTATTTCTCCTCAATTTTCTACCAAGGATTTTAGATCTAAATGGTCACTTTATGGGTATTAAAAATGACATTCACATAAACATCTACCATTTCTTAACCAAATTTACAAATTTTATAACTTGAAGCACAAAGATCATGGGGATACCAAACTTGTAGAGAAGGGCCCTAATGTTGAAAGGAATAGATTCTTTTGATCAACTAGACATTTGATATTTCCACATGATTCTATAGAATGTTAAATTCGACTAGTTCATGTGACCCTACATGATGTCTTGATGATGGTTTGGTCTAAAATGGCTAAGTATGGAAACTTAACAATTTTTTTATAGGATCCAACTTTTCCCATGTATATCTCTCATTATGTTATGGCATGTGATCTATAACTTGGTGCATATGAACTAGACTCCAAAATGAATAGACCCTTATGATTTTTTCTTCTTAATAATATCACACATGTGAGATATGACCTCATCAACATGCTCATTTAGCTCTATTTGGACCCTTTAAAAAATGGCTAAGTATGGAAACTTAGTGGATTTTGCATTAGGATCCCACTTTGACACCTTAGATCTATTATACTAAGGTGGATGAGATAAATATTGGTACATGATAACCTAGGGATAATGTGAAGAAACCCATGTGACCAATTATCCTTGACTTATTTAAATGTGTGAGATCTAGCACCATGAAAATGCATACTCAGATTTTTTATCACTATAGACAAATGTCAGACAAGTTTTGGATGGAAAGTGGACCAGATGAATTCCACTTGCTCCATGCTTAAGAGAACTCCATAGGGTATCTACAACTTTGGAAAAATATTTATAAATGGATGAGTTACACTTTAAGTGAACCTAAAGTGTTTCAAAATATTGTGAGTTTCATGGTCTCTTTGGTGTACTCATTCCATCCAGAGCTTGTCTAGCCATTTTTTTGATTGATCAATTAATAAATTTATCTCAAGACCTTTAGAAATTGGGCACATGTTTGGTATGCGGACCAAATATGGTCAACAAGTACTTGCATGATAAATTAGGTAGCACTAAAAGATTTTTTTATTCTCCTTTTCTAATCTAATGGCCTACCACACCCTAATGGATCTCAGTTATATCATAAGGTGAACTATGGAGTTTGAGATTTGACTAGAAGAAGGAGATGTGCTTTGAATTACATCTTTTAGTGTGATTTGAATTTTAAGAAGTTTGAAATGTTTTTTCATTTTATATCATTTCCTTTTTTTAAATGATTTGGCTTTTAAATGTTTTTAAGGATTTTTGAGATTCCTCCTCCATACGAACTTGGAATGACCAAACATGAGAGATATAGTGATACGAATGAATGAGATGTAGGCTTAGGATCAAAGAAGATAAGTAACTAGAGATAAGACTAAATATGACACTTAAGGTTGATAATGAACCAACATGCTATCTCAAGTCTCAACTATGTATATGCTTAGTTTTTAGAAGGGAATAAATGAGATACAAAGTGGACCAGTAAAAGGAGATTATAATGAGATTACTTATTTATTAAATGATAACATGGTAAAGAGGGAATGAATAAAGGGAACCAGGTTTATATAACCAAGTCACAATGGCAATTATCCAAGAAAAATAGAGATAAGAAAACAAACCATAAGGAAGAGAAAATAATGGAGTTTTTAAGAAAGAAACTCAAGAAGTAAAATAAATAAATGATAAAGAAGACATCCATAAGTGAACATAAATGATAGTATAAGAAATATATAAAGTGAAAAAATTAAATTCACCATGTAAGATAAATAACAATTTGACATAATGTCATATGATATAACAAGTAGATAAAGATAAGATTGGATCACAAGTCTAATCTAAAAATGAAAATGTAAAGAACAACATGAATGTGTTAATAAGTAATGATAGATTTTTCCACACACATTATCCAAAAAATCTAATAAGTCTCTATGAATATGGACATGAACTATTTCTAATGTCTCATCTAACTTCAACTAAAACTAGGAAAATACTTCTCATCTAATCTCCTTAATAGAAAATATAGGAATGCTTTATGGATCATGCTTAGGAGGGATAATAGGCAAGGGCTGATCAAAATAATGCATGGGAGAGGAATCTATGTGAGATGGAGGAATCACTAGTGGGGAAGGATCCACAAGTGATGGAATCATAGGTGGAGAAGGATCTATAGGTGAGGGAAGGTCCCCGAGTGAAGGAGTCACATGTGGAGGAATAAAAGGTGATGAAGGGACCATAAGAGGTGATGGAACCATTGGAGGTGGAACCATGGGAGATTAATGGGGATATTTATTACAATAATTACATATGGGATTAATGATAAAAGGTCTAATAATAACTATAAGGTGATATTTAAGGTGTTTTTGAAGGATGCATCAATGATCAGTGTGATGGGTACCACATTGGTGTGAAAGATAATACACCTATCCATACTTAGGTATATACTTAGGAAGTACCTTCAGGGGAGGTATGGAATTATCAAAGGAATGAAGGGTATAAGGATTTAAAGTAGCAATATTTTTTTTAACTTACAATAATGTATGGAAGAATGATTATTTATGTTGTAGAAGCAACATATACGCCTATGAGTAGGTTTAGTAGAATAAATCACAAGAGGAGGTATATTAATAATGGAAGGAGCTTGGGAAGGCTCATTAGCTCATTTGGAGGATAAAAAATCCATCTAAGGTAAAGTAATTAAACCATCACCAAGAGAAGGTGGTGGTGAAGAAGGAATTATATTAGGCTCAATGGAAGGAGCAATAAGATCAGAAGAAGGGATAAACTCAGTAATAGTGGGAAAAAAAATGGACTCAACTATAGTGGGATAAATAATGGGATTTGATGTGGGCTCTAATAAGGGAGGGTCAGGGTCTATAGAAGGTCAAATAAGGGTTGCATGCATCTTAGGGATAAGCAAGCTATAAGGGTTAGGGTATCTAACAAAGAGGTAAGGCCCAGTCAAATCATTATCCATGAGCTTTCTCTTATGAGGTTCCTCAGAACCTAAAGGTGTCAACACCATATCTACCCTATGATAAAGAGGAAAAATAATAAAATTAGGAACTGTAAATGATGGAATATGGGAAGAATCACTCAAATACTGAAGCAAAGAAGAATGATAATGAATAATATTAGCATCACAAACATGAACAAGATTGCCTAGGAATGGATCATCTAAGGTGTAACCATAATTATATTTAGGTGTGTGAAGATAAATGAAAAATATGGGGATGACATTATCATCTAGTGAAGTGAGATGAATAGAATTTCAAGTCTTAGTTAAGATAATGGGAATATCATCACAGGGTGGTTTACAAGAATGAGGCTATAAAGAAGTAGGAATCTAAGAGATGAGATGAGATGAGAGATCAAAAGTTTTAATCTTTAGTTTGATCTCATTAGGCTCATCATCATCAAATATAATATGTTAAGGGGAATATTATGAATGAGTTTGGGATGCTTGTTGTAACCTAGAGTGGAATTGATGGGAAATTTGAATCATTGAGACTCAAATAATGGAACACTGGGCAAAGGTTCAAGAGTAGGAATCTTGAAGACACCATGGTTTTGGAATTGTTCAAAATTCTAAGGGTTAGTGTCACTTTGAATCTTATATATGGATCCATTGTGAGGTAATTTAATGCATTGGTAGGTGGAAGAAGCAATATATCTCATACGGTGAATCCATGACATACCAAGAAAGATGTTATAAGAGAGAAAAAAGTTAAATATCATTACCTTCACATGAATGGTGATAGGTGGGATGGTAATGGGAAGCCACATATAACCTAAAGGAGGAATTTGCCTTTGATCACATCCTTAAAATGTGTTACATGTGGATTTGAGATTGTAAATAGAATATCTAAGAGTTTTGATAAAATCAAGAGAGGCAACATAATATCTAAAACCCTTATCAATCAAGGCATGCTTGACTTAGATATCACCTATTTCGATGCTAATGAATAGAGGAATATCATCTGCATGAATCAAAATGTCATCAAGAATCATAAAAGTGATGGAAAATTTTATAGAAAGAGAAGTGTCCATTTTTTTTTCAACATGGATGGACATCTCTTCACATTATTTTAATATGCTATCTTTAGATCCAAATAAGTTTGCTTGAAATCCTACTAGGTGATGACAAGGGATGTTCATTTTGAACAATAATTACATAAGATGGTTTTGATGATGTGAATAGGTCCTCATAAGCTCAAGGAATGGAATTTGGTATGGGATATAAGTGAGTTCCATGATGGGATCCCACTCATCATAACCCATGAGGAGATTGTTAGAAATAGGTGCATAGTGATTATTAAGGTCCTCGAAAGGAGGATATGAAGTGCATTAAAATTTGTGTTGATAATAAGGAGAAGGTTTATAACAATGTTGTAAATTATGTTGATAAGGTGAACTATTTGGTTTAGGTATAGGTTGAGAGTTAGTAAAGAAAGTGTTGGTAGAAACTTAATTATCATTAGTGTTAATTAAATAAGATGAAATGAGAGTAGAAATAGAATGTGAAGTGTTATCCAAAGGAAGAGTTGGAATTGCTTCATAAAAGGTTATAAGGTCATATTTCCCCAACTCATTTAAGTGATTTAGAGAATAATATTGCATAACATGAAATGCTCAAGACAATGGAGGAGTGTAAATAAGTTGAGAATCAATAAAAGTAACCACCCTTTACATATTAGTCATATTAACCACATTCTCTTTAGAAGTGGGGTCAACAAGACTTTATACATTTTTGGTGGAAGGGGTGGGCTTGGGGTATATTTATTAGGCTTATTATTAGGAATAGGGTATTTATAGATAGCCGAATGAGTATTAGATTGATTCAAGGATTGAGATTTAGTATGCATTTCATTAACCTTAAAAGCACTGTAAAGGCTATTGATGTTTTAAAATGATAGAATCATGATCAAAATTAAGACAAAAAAGAAAATCCATAGCTAAACTATGAAGTTTCCTACATGTCTCATGAGAATGAACCTAACTAGCATGAAACCAATAAAACTTGTTAGGATCATACCAAGATTTCATAAGATAAGTGGGATCAAGTTCTTGTGGTAGAGGCCTAGGTAGACACTTAAGTAATTTAGTTGAGGATAAAGTTTTTTGAACATTAATGTTATTAGGTGAAGATAAATGAGGATTGGTATATTTTTGAGAAGTGGGAGCTGGTTTTAAAGATTGGTTAGGAATAACAACTTGAATAGTGTGAATAGTGTCATAAGAGTTTGTAACACAATCATTGGTAGCATTATTATTTTTATTCTTGAGTAAGATGCAAGGATATGTATAAGGTTTGGGTGGCTCAAATTGATGCATAAGAAAATCTTGACATTTATCTTGGTCAATAGCTTCCTGTAAGGTACATGGAGAGAGAGTGTAGACTTGATATTGTAACTTGGGAAAAAGAGCATTGGTAAAGAGATGGAAAAGGTTATCATTGTCCATGTTATGTTCACATTTGTTAGGCAATGTTTTCCACCTTTTAAAAAAAGTTTGGGTAGTGTCATTTTCAAGTTGTTTATAATTTATAAAGTGGGCAAAGGTATTCTCAAGAAGATCATTAGTTTGGAACTCTTGAACTAGAGCATTTACTAAATCTTCCAAACTAGTAATAGAATGAGTTTTAAGTTGGTTGTACCAATCTAAGTCATCACTCATGAGAGTTTTGGCTAGGATTTTAGTAGTGGCAAAGGTGTTTAGTTTGATCCAATATTTATAAATATTTCTAAATGTTTTTAAATGAAGGGTAGGATCAGTTGATCCATTAGATGAAATGGTAGGAGTGATACCTCCTATATCAATATTATCAATTTGAGTGGTAAGAGGCACATTTTGAAGATACTTAATGGTTTTGTTGACCAAAGGAGGTTAGGGTATGAAATTTCCATGGGAATATTGAAAAGGAGGTGGGGGAACATTTTGATTATGCATGCCCCAAGACATTGGTTGAGGATGAGTTTGAATATGGATAAGGTGATTTTGCATTCTCATCATTTGATTTATATTATGAGCTTTAAAGGTATTCATTTGATTAAGTGTTTGTAATAAGAGTTGATGGGTTTGATTGGCATTATTAAAATTATTTGAAACATTAGTGTTGGATGGAGTGGCTTAGGTACCACTATTAGTGTTGATAAGAGTTTAAGAGGAATTATTAGAATGTGAGGCACTAGTGGAAATTTTTTCTTGTGTGGAAAAAGATGGACTAGTGAAGGGATGAGAAGAGGAAGCACTAGAAGCATGATTTACTTAGGTAGCAAACAATGCACTAGTGGAATGATTAAGAAGAGACGATCTTAGGAGAGGTCCACTAGATGTAGAACCTATCATGTTAGTGGATATATTAGGCATAGAGGTATAAGAAGTTAAAGAAGAAGAGATCATGGTATGAGAAGGGGTCATAATAGAGGGAAAAGGTTGAGAATCAAAGAAATTAGTACCCCCAAATCCATGTGAGAATGTGGGAGAAGGTGAAAAAGGATCTTCAATTTTACCACTAATCATGAGATGGTAAATGGTAGAAAGATCCTTTCCTTAATGTTGAGGAAATTCAGAGATAAAGAAGAGCATTTCAAGGGTATACTCTAATTTTGGTTTATCTTCTAGTGAGAAGAGAGGATTACACTATGAAGAGGAATGAGGAGGGTTACCATAATTCATTATGGGAGTGGTTATATGAACATTAATTTTATCCAAGAGAGGATCCTTACTCTACTTATGGGAAACCCTAAAAGGGTTGGTAAAACTCATCATGTCTATTGAATTCAACTTAGTATTGTATTCAAATAGAAAGTTCATGATGAAGGATAATGAATAAAAAAGGTAAGAGGTGTTATCCTTGAATTTAATCAGGCTCAATTCATGGGATAACCCTTATGAAACTTGTCCATTTCACATCCCATGAGCTCTAAGCATGTAAAACAAAGCCAATCATTGCCTTATTATGTTAGTTTGTCCTAAAAAATTTAGACTTTTTGAAGGATTTTTTTACCCTGTACAATTTAGAGAATTTTATTTGAACTATACCAAGTTCATTTTAGTGTAATTCAAAGAATTTTATTTGAATTTCACCATTTTGTGCAAGGCTAGAGAATTTATTTGACATTGCATGTGCAAAGTCAAAAAAATTCTCTAACCCTACACCCATGTCCACCACTTATGGTAATTAATACTCATTAATTACCTCACTTATATATAATTACGTCTCATAATTTTTATTTTTACCATTTGTGTTTACTCTTACTTTTCACCATTTTGGAGCTCATGTGCACCTCTTATCATTCTCCATTTTGGCACTTGTGTTCTTTCTTATTTTATCAAATTTGTGTTCAATCCCCTCTAATTAACATCTATAGATATTCATTTCAGGTATTAATTTTTTTTATTTTGATTTATTTTTCATTTTGATTTTGGGGTTTTATGATTTGATCTCTTCAAACATGTTTTCATTTATTTTCATCATTTTTATTTATCCACCCATGTCTTTCCATATTTCCATTTATCAATTTATTTTTTGTTAAAAGGTTAATCCATCTGTAACTATTCCCCATTCAAACAAACATTTTTCTTTCATACCTTGAAGTGCTTGCTAAAATTCCAAACCCTTCTAGGGGTGCCTTTTGGAAAATTTTCTCTAATGTGCATGGCCTTTTTAAGGCTTTGTGTACTTCAAAGAAATATTTTTGAAGTACACCCCAAGATAGACCACCCATTGACCATTTTCTCATGCACCTCAGAGAATTTTCTCTGAAGTGCATGAAATCAAGAAAAATTGATGCAAGTTAGAGAATTTTCTCTTACCTACACCAAATAATTGCACCAACCCTATTATCTTCCCTTTCAGTGCACATCAAAGAAAATTCTTTGATGTGCATGACCTACCTTATGGTGTACATCAAAGAATTTTCTCTAATGTTACTAAAAACCAAGTTGCATGTCAGAGAAAATTCTCTGACCTACACCAATGAGATCCAAGGTGCAAGTCAAATAATTTTCTTTGACTTACACCAAAACTTACATAATTCAAAACTTAAGGTGTAGGTCAAAAAAAATTCTCTGACCTACACCTAAAACATACAAAACTTTGGTGTAATTTAGATAATTTTATATGACTTACACCTTCCCCCAAAATTTTACCAACTCTTGTGTAATTGAGAGAATTTTCTCTGAATTACACCAAAAGACTAGTTTTATCCATATCTAGTGTAGGAACATGGATTTTTTCCACTCTAGAATCATCAAAAATGATTGAAAATGCTAACTCTATCATAATAAAAATTTCTTATAGTTAATTGACAAATGTCAGATGATTCACTCACCAAGAAAACCATGAATTAAAATTTCCAAGGGGTGTTTTTGGTATCTATAATGGAATCTAATATGGATCAAATTCAAGACACTAAAATTGGCCATGTTGACATGGAACAATTATTGCATAGATTAGGGAGGGATCCCATTTATTCACACATTTAAGATATTTTAAATAGTGAGATTCATTTGGTAGTTGCTTTCCCTATCTTAGCATAAGACCCAAAACTTGTTCTAATAGTTTTTACCCATTTTGATAAGGAAACCAAATCAGTCAAGGATGTTAGTGGGAAGGTGATAATTTATTTAGATGCTAAGTACTTCGATAAAATATTTCATCTTTTAGACATCAAAGGGTACTTGGATATAAGTACCAACTAAGCCCAAGAATATTATGATAGGAATTCTGATAAATACAAGAGGCACAACAATACACATTGGCTCAAGACTCCTAGAAATTCAATTGTAAGATGGCCTAAATACTTATATGGCAGTGAATTCTTAGAAGAAGTAGGAGATTTGATTACTCTCATGAGTAGAGTTAAGGGACTCCCAACATCAAATGTGTTCCAATAATGGATGTATCATTACATCTTCATAATCAAGAAGGAAAAATAAAGAATTTATTGGGGGAGCCAAATTAGTGATGTTATATGTCACCAACTTTCAGAGGTGACTTCTTCCCTAAAGTTTTATATGAATTCTTATCTAGTTTATGTTGCATATAGAATGAGATCCTTCCCATATTTGACTAGTAGTGGTGAAAGGAAAAAATTCCTAGTTCATGAGTATTATCCATAATTAACTCTCAAGGAAAGTATTAAACATTTTAGGAGAGTTAATGATGCTTTCTTCTACAAATTCATTTGCATCTTTGAGCAAGATCTTGAGAATAAAAGAGATTCAGATCAGGCATGAGAAATAGTAAATAAAATTGGTTACATCTTTATATAGTTCCCAACCTTCACCTAATTAGGGTAGGAGGATTTGATGAATAATCATATATGCTACTGAGATATCCAACCAATAAGTTAATATTGATGGAGATGTGCAAGCAAATAATAAGTGTACATAAGAAGCAATCAAATGTCCATAAAAGAGGTTTTAAGATTCCAATCAATATTGGGTGGTATATTTTTACCACTAATCCAAAGGCCAAATCTATGGAAACTAAACTATAGTGGATAGATATTAAGAGATTTAATAGTAGAGAAGACTTTGATTACAAACTGATGAAGGAGAGACTCAAGCATAATTACACTCATGTACATAGGATTGAGGACATCTGGGTAGAATGTAGGATTGATGAAGATGTAAGGAAGCTAGATTATAGCCATCTTATTGCAAACCAAATTGATAATCTAAACTTGTTTAATATTATAGTAGATTTGTTAGTTGATGAGGATGTATTAGACCCCTCATATGAGGGTAACCAGGTAGCTTCTACTCCTCTTCCTCTAATCTAATGGTCAATCAAAGAATCCATATCAATTAGGCACATATTCCAACCCATAATAGAAAGGACTAACACCTGGCTAGAGTCCAAAGGTATTAAGTTGAAACATTTCAAAACTAGTTTTGAGGAAGAATATGATGAGGATACTACCAAGAAATGAGAATAACTTAAGATAAAGAACAAAAAAGAGGCCTCTACTTCCAATTAGAATCCAAAGTTTGTATTTTTAAGTAAAGTTAAAGAGAAAGATAAAGAATCTAGTGTCAAAAAAAGTGCTCAAGTAGAAAAGGAGGAAAATTCAGCTACAAACAAAGTACCATCTCAATCAACAACTTCACAAATGCCTCAGCCACTGATTCAATAATATATACAATCAAAGGCTATATAATTTGAGGTTCCTTTGGTTAAGGTTTCTCAAGCCACAATTTTGTAGGTAACATTTTCCATAATTTCACCTATAGATACAATTATACCAATTTATTTTGTTCCCCCTCAAGTTGATCTTTCATCTCCACCTTCGTGTCCTAGTGCCACACTCTTTCAAGTTCCCTCACAAAGAATTTTGGATCAAGATTTTGATTAATTATCAAATTTATCTAGTCTTTTGAATTCATTGGGGTCCCCAACTAATCTATATTTTACTCAATAGGATATAGATAAATTCATGTCTGTATCTTCCTCTAAAATAACAACCCAAGCCCCTATCACCCTAATGTCTAAAATACCATCATAACCTAAAGTGTCATTGACACTACCCAAAACTCCAATCATTACCACAATACCATTTGTGTCAACCTCACTACCAAATATATCCACTATCTCACTTTCCATTTCACCTACTACACAAACCATTGGTCATCCCCAAACATCATAGCCCCTAGTTTCCTCTGGACTAGAAGATTCATCTCTTCTTCCTCCTTGGATCATGTCCCAAACCCCCAAAAGGAAGAAGAAGGATGTGTCTCTTGATTACTTTGATTTTGGTCAACTTGTGTTGATAAAATCCAAAATAACAAAGAAGGCCAAAATTATGTCAAGGGTAATTTTGAATCTAGGCATAAGTATGATAAAGTTGCAATGCCTCCTGAACATAAAAGCATTGAAGATATTCAAGTGTTAAATTATGTAGTTGCACAGATAAACTTGGGGAAGCAAATGCATGAGGGTGTAAAATAATATTTGCAAGAAGCTATGGCATCTTTGTTAGAAAGATATGACAAAGACAATAATATCAAGGATCAATTCAAAGTACAAGTAAAACAACTGACCTATATTTTACTAAATATCACTCAATATTTTAAGTTTATTAAGCCTATTGTACATGAAAACACTAAAAAGGCAATTCAATAGGTAGAGAAAATTGGATCTTGAGGTTAGGCAGTCAATGCCTAGATTGAGAGATTAATATAGGGTACTCAATGGTTACGTTATACCATTGGATTTTTGAAGAACTTGTGTGAATAAAAAATAGAAATTCAGAAAAAAATTAAAACACTCACTCAAAATTTGGAATTATCTGAGAAAGACATTGATACATGGACTCAACTACGTTAATTCAAGTTGGATCTCCTAGCTGAGCAAAAACTCATTCCAAATAGAAAATTTTCATTGAGTACAGGGAAGCCATGAAGAGTAAAAGATAAGTTCTCAAAAATATATTTAAAGATATTGAAGAAGTTGAAGACATGTGAAATAATAATATTTTATATCTTGTAGATAACATTGGATAATTTCCCTATCATCAGGTTAGAAATGGATCCTAAGAAATTTTTCTTATGAAGACTGTGGTTCAAGAGTCTACATCTTTGCTCCAAATAGAGATTGAAATAGGAACATTCACATTGGATTCCATTGATAGATTGATTGAATTTTAAGTCATTATGGATAAACTATAAATAATCTTAGACAAAATCAAGGATTTACCAGTTATCTTAGAAGATTCTATCATAAGAGTCCTTGTTATCTCCAAGAGTACATCAAGCCCAGATATTAGTGAGGTCCAAGCTATATTGAAGAGATATGATGATATTTAGAGAAGAATAAAAATGAATAAATTCCTATGTCTAAGGGCACTTAGTTTATTTTTGTAACTTTTCACATGTAATTTTGTTTGGTGTAATTTTCATGTAGGAAAAGAACACAGTCCTAAGTCAAATAAATAGGACTCTATCAATGAATAAGTCAATGTATTTGCTATGTTTATTCATAACTCCTCTCTATAAATAGGAGGATGCTCTTTATAAAAAGGATCACCAAGAGATATAAAGGGGAAATGCTACTGAATTGATAAACAATTTTGAAACTTTGTGTTCATATTGTAAATCTTGAATTTCATTCAATATAATAAAATCAAGTGATATTTCAATCTTTGTGTTGAGATAAAATTGTGGTGTGTTGGAGATGTTCTTATGTCTTTTCCATTACACTTTCTTGTGCTTTGATTGAATTGTGGTGTCAAATTTTTATAAAACAAAAGGTGCCAGGAAGTTGATTTTAAAGTCTTTGAGCTACTTTTCAGTTACTAGGTTTGTGCTCATCATTGAAAGATACTTACGATGGAGACTTTGGGTTATAAAATATTCTTATTTGGTGATTTTTAATATTTATTGGAAATAAGGTGAATTCTTTGGGTTGTACTTTATTCCATCCATTCACTTTACTTCTCTAGTATCATTCTAATTATTCTTTTGATTAACTAATCTGAATATCACTGACTATTGATCTATTTAGTGATTTTACATTTTCTCAATATATTGTAGAAAAAGGAAAAAAAAATTAAGAAAACATCAATTCTAAAAAAAGATAATTGGATATATGACAATACCCACTATGATAAAATTAGTGTAAATAATAACTTTTTGTTTTAGTTAACAATAGGAAGGGAACCTCCCCTTGTCTTGAGGAGAGATTTTATCTCATCACACAATGGATAAAATAACAATTTTCCTACCATTGCATTGGTAATAAAATATTCACCCAATAGTTTTTAGTGATTTTACAGGGAAACAAAAAGATAACCAAGTTCTATAATCATTCAATTGACATAGGACCATTAATTCATTATTTACTACTATTTTTATATAATTAATATCTTTTCCTTTTAGAAACTTTTAAAATCTAGTGAAACAAAGCTAAACTCATGGTAGAAGGGCAGCAGGACACATTGATCCAACATTTAAGTTATTGCAAGCGCATAACTTTGATCTTTTTTTGTCACATACAAGGTCTCCTCTTAAATATACAAGAAGTTTTCCACATACCAATACAAGATCTCCTATACTTGTGGAAACTTCCAATGTTTAGAGGGTCTTGCCTATTTTTCCTTTGCAAAAGTTTGTTATTCCTCCCTTTAATCCACACATAATGGCTGCTCAAGGTCCATGGGGGACTTCTTTTGGTCCATTGAACTTGACATCTCCATATCATGAACCTCTTCATGGTTCATAGAAAATTTTCCCAAAGTTTTATGGTGATGGAAAGCAACATTTGGATGAACACATTGTTGCATTCTACATTTCATGTAGAGTTGTTGATTTAGAACATGAAGATGTTTCTATAAGGTTATTTTTAGAAACACTCTAAGGTGTTGTTTCTGATTGGTTTTATCATCTTACAACTAGAAATATCACAAGTTGGGAAAAGCTTAAGGTTAATTTTGAGACAAGGTTCAAGACTACAGAAGATGCTCACACCTTATTGGCTCAACTTACACAAATGAAGAAAAAAACACATGAACCCATGCATGAGTTCATAAAAAATTTCAAAAAGTTGAGGAATAGGATTCTAATAGTTGCTCAACCTACACCTAAGAACTTGAAGTGCTTCTTCATAAATTCTCAATTGCTCAAAGTAAGGTTTATTTTATGAAGAGTAGTCCTAGTTGATATTGATGTTGCTTAAAGCCTAGCCACTAAAGTAGAAGATGATTTGACCTTAGTAGGGAAAGTGATAAATAATTCCATCAATCTTATAGGATAGTGTTCTACAACTTCACCTTATACTAGCACTATGGATCATATGGTTTAAAATCCAGCAAATGAATTGTTAGCACTTAAGAAGCAAATGTCTCAAGGTATGTCTTTTTATCCATACAAGGATGTTTTAAGGAGGACATACTCAAATGCTTCTAATTATTCTAATAATACTACAAGGAATCAAAATTAGAATAAGCTTCCTCTACCACAAGTAAGGCTTGTATTAGATACACCTTTGGATAATGCAGTAGTTAATTAGTTGGAACTTAAAACTGATGATGTTCCAAAATTAGAATATGTTCTAGAAGAAGATGCAACTCCCTTCACATGAGATGAAGAAAGAGAAGCTAGTGAATTTGATATCAAGTTTCTAAACTTTGAAGAAGAAGTTGAATAAGAAAAAGACATACAAGGTGAGTCTTATGTCATCTTTACTTGTTCACAAATTCAAACAAATCAACAACAAAAGGTTGATAAAGCTAAAACTAAGGATGAACCATATAAGTAATTTACTATTTCTAAAAGAAGAACTCATTTACCAATTCAACCAAAATACATAACGATAGATAAACAAGTAATCCTCACCATTCTACTTCTTCTCCTTCTACATCTAGACCTAGTGCCCAAAAATTGAAACCTAAAAATGAAAATACCTTATCTTCCTCAGTTGTCCCATATCTAGCTTTTGATATCATAGACCATGTCAAGAAGACAAAAATCCAAATGTCAGAGGCTGAGTACCTCTAATTTAGTCCTAACCAATTTGAAAGATTGGTAAAATTTATAAAGGGTAAATGGATCAATCTTGATCAAATCTCATCTAAGAGTGTACCAATTAACCCAAAGCCAAGACCAAAGTAAAATAACTTGGTTGTAACTCATGTATATAACTCTACAAAAATAGAACCTTTTTATATTTCCCTATTTGTCAATGGTTATAAGCTTAGTAATTATGTTATTAATTTGGGTGCTTCCAATAATGTGATGGCTGCCAAGATGGCTAATGCCTTGGGATTAACCTTGACAAAAACTTTTGGCTATTGCTTTTCAATGAAAACTAAGCAAGTACCTCTCATAGGCCAAATAAAGGATGCACAATTTGCATTTGCTACTTTTCCAAAGAAAAATATCAAGATGATGGTTCTAGTGGCTAATGTTCTAGCCTCATATATAGTTTTTTGGGGATGTAGCTTCTGTAAAGATGTTGGTGGTGAAATCAACATGGATTGGTTTGAGGCTAAGATATATGTTAAAGGTGTTATGAAGAAACTTCACCCAAAAAAGCAAGTGAAGTATACTACGATGAAGACTGAGGACAAAAAATCCCATATTATTTTTGAAACTTTAAAAATGGCTACATATTTCTTAACCATAGATGAAGATCCAATATCTTCAAATGATATTTCAAAAAAGGATTAGGAAATAGATGAGCCACCCACTTTAGATGAAGATGTTTCAGATTTTGAGACTATCAAAGCTGAAAGGTCAAATGATGCTTGGAATTTAAAATTTGCTGGTAGTTCTTTACCTAGATTTGGAGCCAAAATAGTTCTCATATCTTTGAAAGGAAAGATTATCCCTTTTTATTTCAAGTTGTAGTTTGATAACACTAACAATATTTCTAAATATGAAACCTTATTATTAGGAATGGATGTTACAAAAAAGATAGGAATTAAAAACCTTTATACTCAAGGTGATGTCAAGATAGTCATTTGTCAAGTTAGGAATTTATATCAAACAAAAATGAAAAAATCAAGTAATACCACAATTGAGTTTGGGATTGCATCAAAATTTTTTATGCTTTTAATATATCGGCAGTTCCAAGAGAATATAATGATAAAGTTGATTCATTGGTTGTTTCAGCCACTCTCTTGATTCCTCACAAAGATTTCTAAGGAAATAAGTATACCATTGAGTTGGTTTTTTAGCCCAATTGTCTTGATAATGTTAATCATTAGTAGGTTTTAAATAATGATGAGCAAGTAATCTCTTTCTTGGAGAAGGTGGAAAATTTTAGTGAGTTATATTTTAAAAGGAGTGACTCTATCCCTTAAGAGTCAATCTTTGAAGTTAATAAGGAAACTAGTGAAGAAGTCTTATAGCTAAAAGAGAATAAGATTCCTAAAGGATTTGTCTCATTGGAGAGACTTTTTTGATAAACATGATTGATTCATTAAACGTCAGTAGTCAGAATCATAATCAACAACAAAAATTGAGAAAGTCAATATAGGGACATAAGATGATCCCAAAATGATAAATATTGGGAAGTATTGCTCACCTAAATAAAGAGAGAATTTGGTGGTACTTCTTCATCAATATATTGATGTATTATCATATTCATATCTTGATCTAAAGTCTTTCTGACCCAAGGAAGTACAACATGATATTCCTCTCAAGCTAGGGTTTCAGCCTCACAAGCAAAAATAATGATAGTATAATGCCAAAATATTAGGTACCATTCTCAATAAAATCAAAAGATGTTGAATGCTAGGATTATCTTTCCTATACATCATTCCACATGGATAGCTAATATTTTTCTTGTGAGGAAAAATAATGGAGAAATCTGCCTCTGTGTTGATTTTCATACTTTAAACCAATTATCACTTAAGGATAATTACCCATTACCAATAATGGATCATTTAATATAAAAAGTGATAGGTTCATAAATTTTATCCATGCTAGATGGATTTTTAGGATACAATCAAGTGAAGGTCCATGATGAATATCAACACAAGACAACCTTCACTACTCCATGGGACACTTTTACATATCATAGAATGCCTTTTGGATTGATCAATGTTGGTACTACATTCTAGAGGGATATGGATTTAGATTTTTGAGATATTATTAGTAAGTTTATTGTGGTCTACCTAGATGATCTAACTATTTTCTCAAAAAAGAGCCAAGATCATTGTGACCATTTTTTTTAAGTGCTTGAAAGATGTCATGAACATGGAATATCTCTTAATCCCAAGAAATCCATTTTTGGGATTACTAAAGGTAAGATCCTTGGACATGTTGTGTCTAAGGAAGGAATCAAGATTGATCCTAAATGAGTCAATTCAATTTATAATCTTACTCTTCCATCAAGTAAGAAAGAAGTCCATTCCTTCTTTGGGAAAGTTAATTTCTTGCAAATATTTGTTTTAGATTTTACTCAAAAGACACATCATATTGTTGATATGATGAAAGGAAAATCAATTTTCCATTGGAATGCAGATTGGAGGGCTGCCTTTCATGATATTAAACAAGTAATTGCACTTTTTCCCATCCTAGTTTGCCCTGACTATACCAAGAATCTCATCATGTATAGTTATGCTTTAGATCATACATTATATGTAATATTGGTATAATTAAAAGAAGAGGGGGTTGAATCTCCCATAGCTTTCATGATCTACCCTCTGAAGGCTCATGATATTAAGTATTCATCCATGGAAAAACATAATTATGTTGTTGTGAAAATAGTTAAGCATTTTAGGTATTACATCCTTAACTCTCACATAATTACACTAGTACCAAATTCTATAGTTAAGTCCATTTTGACTCAACAAGAATTTAGCAACAAAAGAGGTAATTGGATCACCAAGATCAAAGAGTAAGATATGGAGATCAAGCCTAAAAATCTTGTGCAGAGAAAAGGCTTGTGTCAACTCATGGCAGAGACCAAACCAGAAGAGATAAACAATAATGAGGGAGATACAAAAGAACTTCCCATGGTCTTGCTTGTGAGCACAATGAATGAATGGTATTCTAACATTGATTATTTCCTTATGTACAGAGAGTGTCCAGAACATTTTTCTCTCAAAGAGAAGAGGACAATCAAGCTTAAAGATGTAAACTTCATTCTTTGGGACAATGGTTATTTATAAGTCAAATATTAATGGAATTTTTATATGATGAGTAGATAAAGCACAACAAAGAAAGTTTTTAGAATATTTTCATGATTTGGCTTTTGGAAGACATTTTTTAGCTTTGGTCACATCTCACAATATTTTGTAGGCAAGATACTACTATCCAACACTTTTTTAAGATGCATATGCTTGGGTGCATAAATGCAAAAAGTGTCAGTAGTTTGTGGGGAAACCCAAGTTAGCAGCCTTACCTCTCAAGCCAGTAGTCATTGAAGAACCTTTCTAGCAATGGGGTGTTGATTTCATTGGTAGGGTAAACCCATTATCAAGTCAGGGCATAGTTATGTTCTTACAACTACAAATTACTTCACCAAGTGGGCGGAGGTAATTCAAACCAAACATGCCACTTAAAAGGTTTTTTACAACTTCCTCAAAGAAAATATCATCATAAGATTTAGCATGCCAAAAAAAAATTGTAATCAATAATGCTGCTTGTTTCACATCTCAAGAGATAACTCAGTTTTGTTTTGAATATGGAATCATTATGTATCACACCTTAGACTACTTCCCTAAATGAAATGATCAAGCTGAGTCAAGTAATAAGAACTTGGTAGCTATCATTAGGAAGTTAGTGGAAAACAATTAGAGAACTTGGCATAAGGCATTATATGATACATTGTGGGTTGATTGCATCACTCTTAAGCAAGTGATTGGTATGTCTCCTTTCCAAATTTTATATGGATTGAATGCAAAACTACCTATGATATTGGAGTTGCTTGCACTCAATCTAACAAAGGCAATTGAAGATGAAACATTTGAAATCTCTTTAGACAAGCATATTATATACATTTCTAAGATAGAAGAGCAATGCACAAAATTAGTGGACCACATTATTGAATATCAATCATGTTAAGGAACTTTTTGACAAGAAATCTAAATCATGAGATTTTTGAGTTAGAGATCTAGTTTTATTATGGAACAAAAGGAGAGAACTAAAAGAGATGCATAGAAAATTATATTCTCTATGGAGGAGTCGTTTTCTCATTCACAACCTTAGTGAAGAACATAGTTTCCTCTTGGCATACCTGGATCAAACACCATTACCATTTCCCTATAGTGGGCAACATCTAAAGCTTTTCACTAAATGAGGTTTCAAATAAGTTTGTACATCTTGTAAATATATATATATATATATATATATATATATATATATTATTTGTTTTTGTTTTTTTAGTCACCTAACTCCATGGCCCAATGGAGAAAGGCACTTAGAGTTCTAAGATTCTATTTCCTTCAAATATTTTTAAAGAATGCTTGAAGGAAATTATCTCGTCAGAGCCAACTATTATCCTTGAATTTAAATAAGTTCAATTCATGGGATAACCCCTATGAAACTTGTCTATTTCATAACTGATGAGCTCTAAGCATATAAAATGAAGCCAATCATTACCTTATTTTGTTATTATATCCTTAAAAAGTTAGATTTTTTAAAGGATTTTTTCACCTTATGTAGTTCACAAAATTTTCTCCGAACTACACCAAGTTCATTTTGGTGCAAGTGAGAGAATTTTCTCTAAACTGCACCATTTCATGTAAGGTCAGAGAATTTCTTAAACATTGCATGTGTAAGGTTGGAAAAAATTCTCTAACCTTACACCTGAGCCCACCACCTATGGTAATTAATACTCATTAATTACCTCACTTATATATAGTTACGTCTCATAATTTTTATTTTTACCATTTGTGTTTACTCTACCTTTCCATCATTTCAAAGCTTGTGTGCACCTCTTATCATTCATCATTTTCATGTTTGATCCACTCTAATTAGCATCTACATATCTTCATTCTAGGTATTAATTTTTTTTATTTTGATTTATTTTTCATTTTGATTTTGGGGTTTTATGTTTTGATCTCTTCAAATACATTTTCATTTATTTTCATCATTTTTATTTATCTACCCATGTCTTGCCATATTTAAATTTATGAAATTTTTTTAAAGGGATAATCTATCTTTAACTATTCCCCATTTAAAGAAACATTTTTATTTCATACCTTGAAGTGCTTGCTAAAATTCCAAACCCTTCTAGGGGTGCACTTCATAAATTTTTCTCCCATGTACACGGCCTTTCTAAGGCTTGGTGTAATTTGAAGAATTTTTTTTGAAGTACACCCCAAGATAGACCACCCTTTAACCATTTACTATGCATCTCAGATAGTTTTATCTGAAGTTCATGAAATCAAACACCAACGACTTGCACCAACCTTGTTATCCTCCCTTTCAGTGCACATTAGAGAAAATTCTCTAATGTGCATGACCTACCTTATGGTGTATATCAGAGACTTTTATCTAATGTGCACCATGAGACTAACAACCAAGTTTCATGTTAGAGAAAATTCTTTGACCTACACTAATGAGACCCAAGGTGCAAGTTGGAGAATTTTCCTTGACTTACACCAAAACTTGCATGATTCAAAACTTAAGGTGTAGGTCAGAGAAAATTCTCTAACCTACACATAAAATATACCTAAATTTGGTGAAAGTTAGATAATTTTTTTTGACTTATAACTTCCCCTAAACTTTTACCAACTCCCATGTAATTTAGAGATTTTTCTCTAAATTGCACCAAAAGACTAGTTTTATCCATATTTAGCATAGGAAAGTGGATTTCTTTTGTTCTTACTCCAAAATGAATGAAAATTCTAACTATAGAATAATGAAAATTTCTTATAGTTTATTGACCAATATTAGATGATTCACTTTCCAAGAAAACTATGAAGTACAAGTTCTAAGGAGTGTTTTTGATATCTACAGTGGAATCTAATATGCATCAAATTAGAGACACTGAAATTGGCTATGTTGACATGAAAAAAATATTCCATAGATTAGAGAGGGAGCCTATTGATTCACACATGTAATCTATTTTTAATAGTGAGATTCATTTGGTGGTTGCTTTCCCTATCTCATCACAAGATGCAAAATTTATCTTAACAATTACTGCCCATTTTGATAAGGAAACTAGATCAGTCAAGGATGCTAGTGGGAAGGTGATTGTATATTTAGATACTGAGTACTTTGATAAAATATTTCATCTTTCAAAAATTAAAGAGTACTCAAATATATGTACAAACTCAACCCAAGAATATTATGATAGGAATTTTGACAAATGCAAGAGGCACATCAATGTACATTGGCTCAAGACTCCTAGACATTCAATTGCAAGATGGCCTAAATACTTATATGGTAGTGAATTATTGGAAGAATTAGGAGATTTTATTACTCTCTTAATTAGATTTAATTTCCTCCCAACATCAAATGTTTTCCAAGAATGGATGTATCATTACGTCTTCATAATCAAGAAGGAAAAATAAAGAAATTACTAAGGGATCCAAATTAGTTATGCTATATGTCACTAGCTTTTAGAGTTGACTTCTTCCCTAAAGTTTTATATGATTTATTATCTAGTTTATAATGTAGCTATCATGAGAGCCTCCCCAAATTTTACTAGCATTGGTGAAATGAAAAAGGTCCTAGTTCATTAATGTTATCCACAATTAACTCTAAAGGAAAGTATTACAAATTTTAGGAGAGTCAATGATGTTTTCTTCTACAAATTAATTTGCATCTTTGAGAAAGATATTAAGAAGAAGAGATTTTTAAATCAAGCATGGGCAATAGTAAATAAAATTTGTTGTATCTTTTTATAGTTCCCAACCTTCACCTACATCAAGGTAGGAGGATTTGATGAATAACCATACATGCTACCAAGATATCCAAGCAATAATTTACTATTGATGGAGATATGAAAGAAAATAATGATTCTACATAAGAAGAAATTAGGTGCCCATAAAATAGTTTTTAAGTTTCCAATCATTATTGGGTGGTATACTATTGCCACTACTCCAAAGGCCAAAACCATGGAAACTAAACTATAGTGGATAACTATTAAAAGATTTAAGAGTAGAGAAGATTTTGATTATAGGTTGATACAGGAGAAACTCAAGCTTAATTTCACTCATGTACATAGGATTGAGGACATCTAGGTAGAATTTAAGACTGATGAAGATGTAAGGAATCTAGATTATAGCCATCTTACTACTAACCAAATTGAAATCTAAAGTTGGCTAATATTCTAGTAGATTTGTCAGATGATGAGGATGTATTGGACCCTCATATAAAATTAATTAGGTAGCTTCTACTCTTCTTTCTCCAATCCAATGGTAAATCAAATAATCCACATCAATTAGGGATAGATTCCAACCATACTGGCAAGGACTAATGCTTGGTTAGAGTCCAAAGGTATTAAGTTAAAACATTTCAAAACTAGTTTTGGGGAGGAATATGATGAAGATACTACCAAGAAATGAGAAGAACTTAAGACAAAAATCAAAGAAAAGGCCTCTACTTCCACTTAGATGCCAAAGTTTCTATTTGTAACTAAAGGTAAAAATAAAGACAAAGAAGCTAGTGTCAAAGAAAGTGATCAAGTAGAAAAGGAGGAAAATCTAGCTACAAGAAAGGTACCACCTCAATCAATAACTTCACAAATGCCTCATCTAGTGATTCAACAAACTATACAATCAGAGGCTGTATAATCAGAGGTTCCTTTGGTTGAGGTTTCTCAAGCCACAATTTCATGAGTAACATTTTCCATAATTCCCCTAGTAGATACAACTATACCAATTGATTATGTTCCTCCTCAAGTTGTTCTTTCATCTCCACCTTTACCTTCTAGTGCCACACTCTTTCAAGTTCCATCACAAGGCATGTTAGATCAATTTTTTAATTCATTTTCAAATTTACCCAATCCTTCGAAGTCATTGGGGTCCCTAAATTATATGTATTTCACTCAATAAGATATAGATAAATTCATGTCTATAACTTCCTCTAAAATAAAAACCCAAGCCCCTATCACCCCAGTGTCTAAAATACCATTAGACCCCAAAGTGTCATTCACACTAACCCAAACTCCACCAATAATTACCACAATCCCATTGGTGTCAACCTCACTACCAAATACCTCCAACATCTCACTTTCCATTTCACCTACTACACAAACCATTGGTCCTCCCCAAACATTAGTCACTAGTTTCCTCTAGACTAGAAGATTCATCTCCTCTTCCTCCTTGGTGCATGTCCCAAACCCCCAAATGGAAGAAGCAAGTTGTGTCTCTTGATGACTTTGATTTTGGTCAACTTATGCTGATAAAACCCAAATTAACAAAAAAGGCCAAAAATATGTCAAGGGTAATTATGGAATTTGGGCACAAGTATGTTGAAGTTGTAGTGGCTCCCAAAGATAAAATTATTGAATATATTCAAGTGCCTGATTATGTAGTTACACAGATAAACTTGGGGAAGCAAATGAATGAGGGTGCAAAAGAAGATTTACAATTAGCTATGGCATCTTTATTATAAATATATGACAAAGAAAAGAACATCAAGGATTAGCTCAAAGTATAAATAGAATAGATGACCTCTATTTTATTGAATATCACTCAATCTTCTGAGTTTATTGAGCTTGTTGTAAATGAAAACACTAAAAAGGCAATTTAATAGGCAAAGAAAATTGGATCTCGAGGTTAGGCAATCAATGCCTAGAATGAGACATTAACAACACATGACACTTAATCGAAGCAAAAATATAAATTTATCAAACAATTAAAACACTCATTCAAAATTTGGAATTAACTGAGAAAGACATTGATATATGGACTCAACTACGTCAATTCAAACTAGATCCCTAGTTGAGGAAAAACTCATTCCAAATAGAATCATTAAGTATAATGAAACCATTAATAATAAACGAGAAGTTCTTGAAAATCTAGTTAAATATCTTGAAGAAGTTGAAGACATATGCAATAATAAGATTTTAGATTTTGCAGATAAAATTGGAGACTTTCCCTATCAAGTTAGAAATGACTCCCAAGAAATTCTTCCTATAGAGACTGTGGTTCAAGAGTTTACATCTTTACTCTAAATAGAGATTGAAATAGGAATGTTCACATTGGATTCCATTAAAAAATTGATTTAATATGAAATAACTATGAATAAACTAAAATGAATCTTGGACAAAATCAAGGATTTGTTAGTTAACTTAGATGATTCTATCACTTTATCATCTCCAGGAGTACATCAAGCCCAAATACCAGTGAGGTCCAAGCTACATTGAAGAGATATGAGGAATATTTAGAGAAGAATAAAAAGGAATAAATTCCTATGTCTAAGGACACTTAGTTTAGTTTTTTAAATTTTCATATGTAATTTTGTTTTGTGCAATTTACACCTAAGAAAAGTATAGTCCTAAGTCAAATAGGATTTTGTCAATGAATAAGTAAATGTATTCATGTATTTCCTATTTTTGTTCATAACTCTTCTCTATAAAAAGAAGGATGCTATTTTAAAAAAATGATCACCAAGAGATATAGAGGGAAAATGTTGCTGAATTGATAGGCAATTTTGAAACTTTGTGTTCATATTGTAAATCTTGAATTTCATTCAATATAAGAAAATCAAGTGATATTTCAATATTTGTGTTGAGATAAACGTGTGGTGTGTTATAAATGTTCTTATGTATTTTACATTACACTTTCTTGTGCTTTGACTAAATTGTGGTGTGTAATTTCTATAAAATGAAAGGTGCCAAAAAGATAATCTTAGAGTCTTTGAGCTACTTTTTAGTTACTGGGTTTGTGTTCATCATTAAAAGTGACTTACTATGGATACTTTGGGTTAAAAGTTATTATTATTTGGTTATTTTTAATCTTTATTGGAAATAAGGTGAAGACTTTGGGCTACACTTTATTCCATCCATCCACTTTACTTTTTTGTTATCATTCTAATTATTTTTTTGGTTAACTAATCTGAATATTAGTGACTATTGTTATATTAAGTGATTTTACATTTTCTCAATATATTGTAAAAAAAGGAATAAATTTTGTATGAAAACATCAATTCAGAAAAAAAAGAATTGGATGATATGATAACACCCACTATGATAAAATTAGTGTAAATAAGTGTAAATAATTTGTTATTTTAATTAAACATAGGAAGGGAGCCTCCCCTTGCCTTGAGGACAGATTTTATCTCATCACATTGTGGCTAAAATAACCATTTTTATACCATTGTGTTGGTAAAAAAATATTCACCCAATAAGATAGATGCAGACATAGAGAAATAAGAAGTGACAAAAATAGTATAGAGTTGACTGGGTCGACCTATCATAGTAGTCAGGGCCTAAAAATTGTACAGAGTCAATTGGGTCAACTTAGCACAAAAAATAGAGGATTAAAAAGTGTATAGGGTTGACTGGGCCAACCTAGCACAATAGATAGGAAAAAATAGATAGTCTATAAGAGATTGTGTCGATAGAAATGATTGTATACTGAGATAATAATTTTTTTACAAGTACTTAAGAAAGTAAGAAATTAAAGGAAACACATAATCAATTAGATCAATGAGTTTGATCTAACTGAGGTAGATAACACAAAACCTTTCACCAGCATTGGCTAATGCAAGTTTTTATAATACAACATACAATTGAGAAAAGAGAAAGTAATCAACTTGAAAATTAGAAGCTAATTAAGTGGTCAAATTTAATGTTGTTAGATTATTAGAGTATAATTTTAAATGTGATAATAAGTTTGTTGTAATCAAGGAATTAAAAATCAATCTAAATATGGTTTTAGGATGTTTGGGATGAAAGGGATCTATATTGGCAATGGTACATGCTTGGTATTGGGGCCTACCCCTCACTTCACACATTGTAGTGATAAATGTGTCAGGGGTTTAGCCAAAATATACCATTAACCACATATTTATACTTTGTTAGAAAACCAAGTCAACTTCCCCCTTGGTGATGAAATCTAAGTAGGTTGGCTTTCGGTAGACAATTTTTAAAATTCTTTTTGAGAATTTGTGATTTGGTAGTGTGTACAAAAAATAAAAAATAGTGAAACTAAATAGAATATTGAAAACCACATAATTATATTATGTGATCTATTATAAGCATGCAAGAAATAAAAATTGAAAGTGTAAGCCAATTAATAGCATATAAGGGTTAGTTCCAACTTTGAAAGACAATACAGTGTCAATTTAGTCAACATTGTATACAAAGAATATAGAACAGGGTTGATAAGGTCACCTCTATACTACAAAAGAAAAATATTTGAAAGTGAACTACATTGACATAGTTGACCTAGCTTTCTAGACTGTACACAAAATATAGAACTAAATTGATAGGGTTGACCTAGTTTTAAAGACTATAAACTATGAAAAATAGAACTGAAATAAATGTTATAAAGACAAAGAAGGATAGAAAGGAACCTTTGGTGGGTTGGACGATGTAGAGAAGTGAGATTTCTATTTATGAACCTTACTTTATACTTGAAAATTATGATAAATATGTCAACTTGGTCAACCAAGATTTATATAAACCTATTATTGATAGACTTAAAATGTACATGGTCAATTAGGTTGACCTAGTAGTCTGAATCTGATGCTTGAAAGTATACAGGGTCCACTAGGTCAAACTAGTAGTCTAAACTAGAAGTCTAGAAAACCTACACAAATAAAATAGAGTCATTTTTATGTGATTATGTGTTAAACCTATGCATATAAGTTAGTATTATATCAATATAGTCAACCTATAATCACAAATATATGAAAAATAAAATGATACAATAATGAAATAACTAAAGAAAAACTTGCAAGGGTTAGATTCATGTCAGGTTCACCAAAATTTATGCAATCAAAAATGCATCATGTCTATAAATTAATCCTAACTTGGAGAAGATAGATCATACCATAGGTTGTTCCCCAAAAATAACACTCATTTTTGGGACAACATTTAAACTATTTTGGTCCTACAAACCAAAATTGTCTCTTCTCTTTCTAAAATTTGTCCTAGGCATTCAAATTCCTCATTTTTCAAGCTTCTCAAGAATCTATGGGCTTTACAAGTTGATTTATACGAACTTGGTTTCTACGGACTCTACAGGTAGGTTCATTTCTATAGGTTTAAAGGCTTTTACAGGTGGGTTCAATCAAAAGAATCAGTTTCCAACACTTTTTCATTTTTAGGATTGGTTCAGCACCTTGGTTCAATCAAAAATGTCCATCGGTAACATCTAAGCAAGGATCAAAACATTAAAACATTAAACCATTGAACCTTGAACCATTTTGGTTCAATGGGTTCAACAAGTTTAAAGGTGAAACATCATTGGCAAGAGTTAAGCACTTCATCAAGGTTCAAAGTTCAACCGCCTAATGGTTCAATGGCTTCAAAACACTTATCAAAGAGAAGAAGGCTTGAACCATTGAACTGTTGAACCGTTGAACCATTAAACCACTTTGGTTCAAAGGTTCAATGGGTTCAAAGTTCAACACTTTTGGTTCAATGAGGATCAAATAAGACTTAGCCAAATTAAAGAGAATGAACCCATTGAATCGATGAACCATTGAACCACTTTGGTTCAACGGCTTGGTTCAAAGGCGGGTTCAATCAAATGGTTCAAAGGTGGGTTCAATCAAATGGTTCAAAGACAAGTTCAATCAAATAGTTCACTCAGTTAGTTTAAAGAAGGGATCTTTGGCTTGGTTCAAAGCATGGTTCAAAGCTTGGTTCAAAGGAGCGGTTCAAAGCGAAAGTTCAAAAGAGCCGACAAGTGCCCTTGCAGAGGGAACTTGGTTGAAAAAAACACCATTTGAAAGGGTTATTTTCAAGTAAATAGTTAAGGTAAATTCTTTCAAAATTTTGTTTAAGGTAGACAAAGGCATAATTCTTTTAGGCTTTTGTCTAAAGGAATTCCTTTGGATAAAAAGTCTGAAAGAATTCAGAAAGACTGCAGGAAGAAAACCTGAAGGAAATTCTCAAAGCCAAAAAACAAAGCAACAATTCCATAGACTTTTTGTCTGCAGGAAATTGTTTGTGGACTTTTTGTCCATGGGAATTTGTCTATGGAAAAATCCCAGGGAAAATACCTGTGAAGAAATCTTGGGGAAAAAGTCCACGGGAATGTCCGTGAGAGACTCCAAAGAAAAGGCCACCGAAGGACCCCAAAGGGAAGGTGCCCTTGTGGGGGACTCTCAACTGCCAACTTAAAGGACACTCCCCCAAAGCTAAAAGGTCACCTTCCCTTTGGGAGGATGCAAAATAGGAAAGCCAAAGAAGGACCAAGGGGTGATGCGCTTGAAGATTTCAAATTCAAGAACAATGAACTAGTCGTTGAAAATGTAGTGACGGGTGTATGAACCTCAATTTTAAAGCTCATAAAATAGCCATTGATCCTTGTAATCTATAGACCTAAATGCATTCATAGGATTTAAATCCAAGATCAATAGGAAGTAATTAAGGAATAGAGTATCAAATTCAACCAAGGACCTGATTCAATTAACCAAAAAAGGAGGAATGATGAAGAAAGATCAAATCACCAGGTGGATATTGAAAGATGCAAACTTTCAATAATGTGACTTATTTCTCTGCATTGAGAAAAGCAAATGGGTAGATGCCCCTAAATTCCAACCTATCTTCTTAACAAATTTCAATGCAACATGATGTGTTACTGTTCCCAAGTCCTTCTTGAAGAGGCTATATAAGGGACTCTCTTTTATTGTAAATAGATCTCTTTTTGACAATCAAAAATGAAACTCTGCCCAAATTGAAAGGCATTACTGAGACTTTGAGCTCAGATTGTTGATCATATTTTGTTATTGGAATAAGAAAGCAAGTGAATTTTCAAACTTTGTGCTATAATATCTTTGTTGTTGGGGAAACTATTCTTATGTCTTTTTCATTGATATATTTTCTGTTCCTTTAATTCAACAAGCAGAATTAGTGAAAGTAGTCAGGAAGGTGTCCTGAAGAGTCAACTGTGGAGAGACTTTGTGCCCCCATAATTTCCTTTAGTGTGTTTTCTTTTCATTTTTATGTAAAGGACTTTGGGATGACTTTGTGACCTCATTTTCCTTCGTATCTCACTCTTGAGCAATTCAGGTGGAGACTTTGTGCTACATCTCAATTTGCTAGTTACTACATCCTTGTTTACCTTTTGCAATTACTACTAGGAGTATTCTTGTGGTTTGTTAAATAGTACTTCTGAAAGAAGAGGAGTGCTTTCTATCATTTCCCTTGAGTTTCTCCTTTTATTTGCATGCATCATCTCTAAAAAAAGAGAGATGGATGGTTTGTCCTACCCTTGAGTATTATTTTTTGTTATATATCTATATATATATATATATATATATATATATATATATATATATATATATATATATATATATATATATATATATAGCATATCCATAGGGAACCTTCCCTTGATGAGAGGAGTGATTAGTCCACTTTTGATGTGGTAAACCTACACATTTGGATGATTAATCTTCCTACTTTGGCTTATCAGACCTATTTTGTTTATCAGTACGCTGATTGACAAAATATTCAACCAACAATTTTTGGCGACTTTGCTGGGGATATACATAATTTTGTGTAATTTGGAACCTCAAGTTTTAGATTGAAACATCGCCTGGATATAACCCATTATCATTATAACCCTTATCCATTATAGACTCTTGCAACTTTGTTACTTGTCTTACCCATTATCCATTTATAGCCTTACCATCTTCCTCCACCTCCGTTATTTTATCTAGTCTGCAAAACTAGAGTTGCTAGGAAAGAGTGTGCAATTTAAAGCCTCAAGCTTCAAACTATAGCAAGGTCAATTCTTTTCCATTTTTGTTTCACAATCTGGTAGATTCAAGGTATACATGAAGCCAAAGGGCTAAAGGTATTGTTGACCCTATATTCGAGTTGGTACAATAAAGTGATTTTGATCTGTTCCCTTCACCATCTTGTCTCCAATGAACTAAGAGCTTCCTCCTACTAAAGTCAAATCTCCATTGCTTGATGAAGTATCTACTTTTGTTATTGATAAAAACTTTGCCAATAATTACCCCTCTGAGATTTGTTATTCCTCCTTTTCATAATCCTATAATGGCAATTCAAGGCCCCTGGGGTAATGCTTTTGGTCCTCTCAATCTTACTCCAACTCTAAATGAGCTTCCATGTAGTTTAAGAAAGAATTTCCCCAAATTCTATGGTGATGGGAAAGTTCATCCTGATGAACACATTGTAGCTTTCATCATAGCCTATGGAGTAATTGGAGTAGAATTTGAAGATGTAGCAGTCAGGTTATTTTTAAGAAACATTACAAGGTGTTGCTACAGATTGGTTTTAACATCTATAGGCTCAGTCAGTAACTAATTGGAATACCCTCAAAGATAAGTTTGAAGCCATATTCAAACCTATAGAAGATGCACTGCACTTCTAGCTCAACTTACATAGATGAAAAAGAGCCTTATGAACCAATGAGAGACTTCATAGCCAAATTTGATAAACTAAGGAATAGAATTCTTGTAATTGCTCGACCTACAGCTGAGAATCTCAAATACTTCTTCATCAATTCTCAATTACCTAAAGTATGTTTTCTTTTGAGATGTGTTGGTCAAATAGATCTTGTTGTAGCTCAAGTTTTGGCCATTGAGGTAGAAGATGATCTCATCTTAGCAAGGAAGATAAGAAGAGATCTAAACAAAAATAGATCCTCATCAACTTCTGAATATTCATCTACAAGCACCACTGATCCAATGGTGCAAATGCTGACAAATGAAGTGCTAGCCTTGAAAAGAAAAATGGCACAAGGAATGTCTTTTGCTCTTTCATATAGAGATATGCCAAGAAGGACATTTCCAAATCAATCATATCAAGGCAATGCTGCTGGAATCAAGGGCAACCAGATCGTCTTCCTCCCCCATAAGGAAAACTTGCCTTGGAAGCTCCTCCAACCAACTCGGTAGTTGGATATTTGGAAATAGAACATGCTTTCTCTTTCCAACTTGAGTTTGAATAATAAAATGACGCTGATCTCTTCATGGAGGATCAAGAAGAATCAATAGGCAACTCCCACATTAGTTTCCTGAACTACCAGGATGAACTCAAAAGCAAAGGAGAAGCTATTAATGGATCATATGTAGTGTTTACTAGGTCTAAGAACCAATTAGTCCAACAAGCTAATAAAAATAAAATAGAGGAGTAACCTCAACCAACAATTAAAATTGCTAAGCGTGGAACCACTCTGCCTTTTCAGTCAAAGGATCCGGTGATCACCCAAAATGTGAGTACATCAATTTCACCTTCACCTTCTACTTTAATTTTTCAAACCAGCCCTCCTCTTGTCCCTCCTAAAACCCAAAAGGTTGAATTGCTTCCTCTATTCCTAATCTAATTCAGCCATTTGACATAATTGATCATGTCAAAAAGACCAAAATACAAGTGTCTGAGTTTGAATACTTGCAGTCCAATCCTGATCAATTGGATAGGTTGGTCTAATGTGTCAAGAACCAAACCATCCCTACAAGATAAGAGGTTAAGAAAATAATTCTTGATTCCCCAAAGAACATGCCCATTCCAAATAATCTTGTCATTACTCCTCCAACTACCCCTCAGAAAATAGAACCTTTATATGTTTCCTTATTGATAAATGGTTATCAGCTCAATAATTGCATCATTGATTCTGAGGCATCTGACAATGTCATGCCTACTAAAGTAGTTGAGTATCTAGGTCTCACACTGACCAAGGCATTTAGGAGATGTTTCTCCATGGAGAACAAGCAAGTACCACTACTGGGGTAAATCAAAGATGCCCAATTTGTATTGGCAACCTTTCTAGACAAGAGAATCAAGATGGTTGTCTTGGTGGCTGACGTCCTAGCATCCTATGGAATTTTACTTGGATGAAATTTTTACAAGGACATGGGAGGAGAACTAAGCATGGATGTGTCTAAGGTAAGGATCCGTATCCAAGGTGTGATGAAGAGATTGCTCCTTGAAAAGGAGGCAAAATTGTGGTCACCCAAACATCGACCCCTATAGCACAAATTTTGTTCGAGTCTTTAGGCAGGGGTAATTATTTCTTAACCATAGAGAATGTTCATGTTTCGACAAATGAAAGTCCTATAGCTAAAAATCTAGGAATTGATCCAAACAAGAATTTAGGAGAATTGGTAGGGCATAGTATAAATAAGGAAATATCTTCCATCTCTAATGAAGAGAAATATGATAGGAGATTAGATTCTAATGATGCTTAGATCTTGAAATCCAATGGCAACAATTCTTCTACCAATGATGGAGTTAGGACTGTGTTGATATCTCCTCAAGGAGATATTCTTCCTTTATGCAATTTTCAAGTTAGCAACACCAACAACACAGCTAGATGTGAATCTCTTTTGATCAGATTGAAGAATGTTCAAGATGAAGAGATCAAACTCCTTCACATCAAAGGAGATGCTAAGCTGATAGTTTGTTAGGAGTTTGATGTGGACAATCCAATCATGTGCTGGACTGAACTAGAAGAATAACCAATTATGGTAATGGACCATGCTACTGCAAATCAAAATTAGGCAAAGGAACCCTTTGCTAAGAAAGCAAGGAGTTATGGATTTCGAATTGAAGATCACATCCTACCATGGGGCAAGAAGAAGAAAAAGCCAAGAGGAAGACACAAAAAATTGGTTTCCTTGTGGAGAGCTCCATTTTCCTATCACCATTTCTAGGGGAAAAATGGTTTCCTACTGGTTTATCAGGATAGAGCACTATTTTCACTACCTCTTAAGAAGTAGCATCTAAAACACTTCAACTCTTGAAGTATCAGATCATTTCATCTGTACATATGTATATTTGTATAGTTTTTTATTCTATTTTGTTTTGTTATTTCCTTTTTTGATGCCTTCCATTTTTGGGTAGCATGACTCCATAGCCCAATGGTACACATGAAGACACTAGAGATTCTGGATTTTACTCCCTTCAATTCTTTTTGTAATTGATAGAAGTTCCCCCATCTGGAGCTAGCTGTTGTCCCCCAAAAATAGCACTAATTTTTGGGACAACATTTGAACTATTTTGGTCCTACAAACCAAAATTGTCTCTTCCCTTTTTGAAATTTGTCCTGGGCAATCAAATTCCTCATTTTTCAAGCTTCTCAAGAATCTATGGGCTTTACAGGTTGATTTCTATATACTTGGTTTCTACATACTCTGCATGTAGGTTCATTTCTATAGGTTGAAAGGCTTATGCAGGCAGGTTCAATCAAAAGAATTAGTTTCCAACACTTTGTCATTTTCAAGATTGGTTCAGTGCCTTGATTCAATCAAAAATGTCCATTGGCAAGCATCTAAGCAAGGATCCAATCATTGAACCATTGAACCTTGAACCATTTTGGTTCAATGGGTTCAACAAGTTCAAGGGTTTAGCATCATCAGCAAGAGTTAAGCACTTCATCAAGGTTCAAAGTTCAATCGCTTTATGGTTCAACAGCTTCAAAACACTTATCGAAGAGAAGAAGGCTTGAACCATTAAACCACTTTGGTTCAAAGGTTCAATGGGTTCAAGGTTTAATAGGTTCAACACTTTTGGTTCAACGAGGATCAAAGAAGACTTAGCCAAATTAAAGATAATGAACCCATTGAACCGATGAACCATTGAACCACTTTGGTTCAATGGCTTGGTTCAATCAAATGGTTCAAAGGTGGGTTTAATTAAATGGTTCAAAGGTGGGTTCAATCAAATGGTTCACTCAGTTGGTTCAAAGAAGGGATCATCAGCTTGGTTTAAAGCATGGTTCAAAGCTTGGCTCAAAAGAGCGATTCAAAGTGAAAGTTCAAAAGAGCCTCTTGAAGGACAAGTACCCTTACAGAGGGCACTTGGTCGACAAAAACACCCTTTGGAAGGGTTGTTTTCAAGGAAACAGTTAAGGTAAATTATTTCAAAATTTTGTTTAAGGTAGACAAAGGCATAATTCTTTTAGACTTTTATCTGAAGGAATTCCTTCAGATAAAAAGTTTAAAAGAATTTAGAAAGACTGTGGGAAGAAAACTCGAAGGAAATTCTCAAATCCAAAGAACAAAGCAACAATTTCATGGACTTTTTGTTCATGATAAATTGTCCACAATCTTTTTGTCTATGGGAATTTGTTCGCAGAAAAAGCCTAGGGAAAATGCCCACAGAGAAAGCCTAGGGAAAAAGTCTGTGGGAATGTCTGCGAGAGACTCCAAAGAAAATACCACCGAAGGACCCCGAAGGGTAGGTGCCCTTGCGGGAGACTCTTGGTTACCAACTTAAAGGATACTCCCCCAAAACCAAAGGGTCACCTTCCCTTTGGGAGGATGAAAAATAGGAAAGCTGAAGAAGGACCAAGGGGTGACATGCCCAAAGACGTCAAATTCAAGAACAATGAACCAGCCATTGAAAATGTAGTGATGGGTGCATGAACGTCAATTTCAAAGCTCATAAAATAGTCGTTGATCCTTGTAATCTACAGACTTGAGTGCATTCACAAGCTTTAAGGCCAAGATTAGTAGGAAGCGATTAAGGAATAGAGTATCAAATTGAACCAAGGACCTAATTCAATTAACCAGAAAAGGAGAAATGATGAAGAAGGATCAGATCACCAAGTGGACATTAAAAGATGCAAACTTTCAATAACGTGACTTGTTTCTCTGCATTGAGAAAAGCAAATGGGTAGATGCCCCTAAATTCCAACCTATCTTCTTAACAAATTTCAATGTAACATGTTGTGTTACTGTTCTCGAGTCCTTGAAGAGGCTATATAAGGGACTCTCTTTTATTATAAATAGATCTCTTTTTGAAAATCAAAAATGAAACTCTACCCAAATTGAAAGGCATTACTGAGACTTTGAGCTCAGATTGTTGATCATATTTTATTATTGGAATAAGAAAGCAAGTGACTTTTCAGACTTTATGCTATAATATCTTTGTTGTTGGGGAAACTATTCTTATGTCTTTTTCCTTGATATATTTTTTGTTCCTTTAATTCAATAAGCAAAATTAGTGAAAGTAGTCAAGAAGGTGTCATAAAGAGTCAAATATGGAGAGACTTTGTGCCCCCATAATTTCTTTTAGTGTGTTTTATTTTCATTTCTATGTAAAGGACTTTGGGATGACTTTGTGCCCTCATTGTCCTTCGTATCTCACTCTTGAGCAATTTAGGTGGAGACTTTGTGCTACATCTCAATTTGTTGGTTACTACATCCTTGTTTACCTTTTCAATTGCTACCAGGAGTATTCTTGTGGTTTGTTGAATAGTACTTCTGAAAGAAGAGGAGTGCTTTCTATCATTTCCCTTGAGTTTCTCCTTTGATTTGCACACATCATCTCTGAAAAAAGAGAGATGGATGATTTGTCCTACCCTTGAGTATTATTTTCTCTCTCTCTCTCTCTCTCTATATATATATATATATATCATATCCATAGGGAACCTCCCCTTGATGAGAGGAGAGATTAGTCCCCTTTTGATGTGGTAAACCTACACATTTGGATGACCAATCTTCCTACTTTGGTTGATTAGACCTATTTTGTTTATCAGTACGTTGATCGACAAAATATTCAACCAACACCATACACTTCCAATTAGGGATATATTTGTTAAGTAAGAACATGACCAATATGGGGATCTATTAGACTTAATTATGGTATCTCTTATGGTAATACATTATGATATAAAGGGATCCAAAGCCTCCAATCTAACATGATAATGTAATAACCCTAAAGGGGTCATGAGTTTTGATAATTAACCTAAACTAATAACAAGTAAAGTAAATCTAATTTAGTGTTCACTAAAACTTGTGGCACAAAGTGGGGTTTAGAAATAATAAAACTAAATATTCATAGAATACATATACTCACATCAATTTATACAAAATCCTAATGAATGGAAGAGAAATATAAATGCATATCTATCTACTCTTACAAAGGGGAATTTTTTTTATGAATACTTACCTTTGAATACGAACCTATCGAGCTTCAATCTCTCCTTTGGCCAAGGTGATTCACAAGAGGTTATTTTGGTAAGTAAGGATGACAAAGACAAATCGGCTCTACTATACATAACCTATCAATACATCCAAAAGACTTCTCCATAAGATAAGATCTGTATCTCCAAAGAAAGTATGAAACCATAAGCTTTGCTTCTCAAGTAGAATGGTCAATAAGTAATGTTTATTTACTCTTACTTATTCTTCTCATAATAAATGATGGAAATGAACTTGTATATATAGGTATATTTTACCCTTAACCCTTTAAAAATCTTGACCGATAGGGTCAACCCAGTTGACCTAGCATAATTTTAAACAATTATTCACTAGGTCATGAGCTAGGTTGGCCAAAGGCCAAACTAGTTCCTAAGTTAAAATAGCCTAAAATTATATAGGGTAGACCCAGTTGAAATAGCATAGTTGACTAAAAAAAGGATTAAGGCAAGGAATAGGATGATAAAATGTAGTAAATGACTGGAAAGGGTACAATAGAGAAGAACAAGCTTAGGGATAATGGTTTTAGGAGATAAGTGTGTAGATAACAAGTGGCAAAGGGGACAATAATACTATGAAGCATGAATGATCTACCCACCCCTTTTTTGGTACACCCCTTAAGACATGCAATCAAATATATTAAGACTTGATGGGTTTCTACAAGATACAAAGTGTCAGTAATTGATACAAGTTTGAAACTATTATGTGTATACATACACAAATGGTTATTGTGAACACTTTATGTATCCAATGTCTAGATAGTTAATGGATATAAATGCATTTTATAGAGTGGTTATAGGTGGTAAGAATAGAAAACAAACATCTTTTCTATTCTTCCTTAGCCATTACAATAGTAAACCATCATAAAATCATTAAATACATTAGGAAACTTAGAAAAAACATATTAAACTCAACATTAGTTTGGATATATATTATCTACATTATATGTGAACATTATTATATTATGATTATTTGAAATGGAAAAAATGACAAAAAGGGGAATTTTAGGAAAATATTATATTTTTATATGAGGCCATTTTTAGGTCTCATCACACCCACAAACTTAAAGTTTTACACATATTTGTGAAAAGAAAATTACACCAAAAAGGTCCATAAGAAGAAGACATGATGTAGGTATAAATATTTATAAAATAATATGGGTTTTCATCCCCTATAATCTATTGAGGAAGATAACATCTAGTTTTCTTCATAAATTCCATTTCATGTTCTCTTATTCATTCACTAGTTTAGTTCCAATTTGAATGGGGATAGGAAACCATAATATAAGCATTCCTAACCTCAACCTAATCCATCCATCCATATTTTCCCTAAAAAAATCACCGAATTTAAAACTCTAATATTTTTAGCTTTGAAATTATAGACAAAGTATGGTTCCCTTTATTTTAAATGAGGAATTAAATATCCCCATCTTATTTGACAAGCAAAAATGGACTCTTTACAACTTTTATTAGAAAGATAAATGAGTTGATTATGGATTCCTTCTTATATAAATGAATTATTGTGTTAAAAACAAGGTGATGAATTATTTTATCCCATTATTTAATGATATGAGTGGGGAAAATAAAATTTGGCCTGAGTTTTAAGGTTGTATATTCATATAATGTAGAGTAGGCTGCTATTTATTTCCCTCTCCTCAATTCATTTCTCATATATAAAAATATGCTCTCAACTATATATCACCCACTATTGCATTGGGATTCCATTAATTATATAGAGTTACTATAAGCCCATGTTAATAAAAATCATAAAACAAATATTTATACTTTATAGTATCACTAAGGTACTGATTACAAAAACAAAAAGGAAACCCTATAGTGTCCTCTCTAAAGATCAATATTCCCATCTAAAATTGAGTCCAATATTATTGGAGGTATAAGGCATATATTATAGAAAGAGGTATACACTATAACATTTTTAAATAACACTAATAGATCCTAGGAATCAAGTTTTCAAAACTAGAAATAATTATCTTTCTCTTCCTCAATTCCTTATCCTCTTCTTATAATTGTTACTTTAGGGCATCGCTATCTTTTATCAATTGGTGGATTATTTTTTTTTCCTTTTTCGATGAAAAACCATCTCAATTTGAATCTATCAATAATGTCTTAATGTACTCTTATATTTTTGTAATTTATATGGGTCTTATCAATCTTCTTTGACATACTTGTCTAGGAAACATAAGATTTAGGTTCCACTCTGATATTGGAATCTGTAGGCCCATATGGAAATTTTTTGTAATTACTTTAGGTGCATTTGTTTCAATATTTTCAAGCATAATTATTATATGATCCTACAATACAACTACTATAGGTGGTGGTATATTAAATTATATAAGACTTAATTACTCATTTATTATTCCTATGATATTTATGCCAATATGTCCAACCTACTTATTATTAATTAAAATTATTGAATTTTTTCCTCCAAGAACTCTATTTCTTCATATGCAAACATTATCCATTCATAGTCACTCAAGTCTGGACTAGGAGGAAAGAAGATTTGTGTTATTTTTTCCTCTTTTGCTACTACATATTCTTCTCTCTTCTTTTCTTCTACTTCGGTTTATCCCTCTATTTATTCCATAGATTATAAGATTTCACTATTCTTTTCTTCACTTATGTCTTCATTTAAATCCTCTTATTCTCATGCTTCTTCATCACTACTACTCAATCCTTCCTCTTTAGATTTGTCTTCTTCTAAGGAGACTTAAATCATCACTTCCTTAGAAGAGGATTGAATTTACCTTACCCATATTTCTATTAGTATATATGAACATCTTTTAGGTCTACTAGAAGAGGCTTTTGAGGTCTTCTACCTCTTTCCAGGATGAGAGGAAGATATATATATATATATATATATATATATATATATATATATATATATATATGGTAATTTAAGGTATACTACATTAAATTTTTTTTGTGTTAAAGATGTGGTATTGAAAATAATCTTCCATGGGATGCCTGGTCTATTATTGGAAAAAATCCTATTAACTATCATGGTTATTAGACAATAATGGGCTAGGGTTACGGGTTTCCATTTTTAATACTCTTAGGCCATTTTTATTAGGAAATAAAATAAATACTTAATAAAATTTATAGTAATGCCATGTCAAATATGAATTAAGAGGTCTAAATGAGGGGTATATACTAAGGATAATATAGATTTAAAAGTGAGATAGTTGGTTTTTAAGATAGTTACCTGGTGCTAAGGGGAGGAAGTGATAATATTTATGTACCTTGTGCATCATATTCAAGCTCCTCTCCTTGCATACTAAATTTGGATATAGCATAAAAAAATACATGGTGTTCTATCTACCTCTCCCTTATCATAGGTCAGTTAGTGAATTTAAAGATTAATTATTTCATTAAAACCACCTAAAGGCCCTTGATGTTATCTTTATCATCATAAATTGTGTAATAAAAATATTGGGATATATTCAAATCACAAACCATGATTATTTATATAAATACAATCCATACCACATCTTAAAAAATTGCCACCACCTATAGGTTATCATTTAATACTGTGTGATCACTTGGCTCCATTCACCATTTGTCTCCTCCCATGTTTTTTACTTATATGGTTTGGTTAGTGGATACTATATGCAATCAAAAATATATCATATCTATAAATCAATACTAGCTCATAGAATATAGATCCTACTTATACCAATCAAGAACAAGACCAATATGTGGATCTGCTAGACCCAATAAGGGGATCTCTTATCAAAAATAATATCACTAGGGAGGGTTCCAAAACATATAGTCAAGTAAAACCATGTAATAACCCTAACTAAGTCCTATGTTTTCATATTTAATAAACTAATGACAATTAAATCAAAATCTAATATGGTGCTCACCAAAGATTGTGGCACAAAGTGGAGGTAATAAACAAAAAAAGTAAACATGCATAGAAGAAATATACTCTCATCAATGTATATTAAATATTAATGCATAAAAGAGAGGTGAAAATTCATATCTATCTACTCTTATAAAGGAGGAACAAAGTTAGGAACACTTACCTTTGAAGATGAACCTATTGAGCCTCAATATCTCCCTTGGCCAAGATGCTTCACAAGAGGTTATTGTGCTATGTATGGATGACAAGGTTAAATCATCTCTATTCTACACAACCTATAAATGCATCTAAAAGAATTCTCCACAAGATAAGAACTATATCTCTAAAGAAAGTATGAAACCCTAAGCTTGTTCCTTAAGTAGAATGGTGGATAAACAAATGCACAATAGCTCTTACTTATTCTCTTATCTAAATAATGATGAAATGATCTTGTATATATGTGTGGATTTAAACCTAATCCATTCCAAAAAATTTAGCTTAAAGGTTTGACCTAGTTGACCTAGTATCATTATTGAAAAAAACTCACTAGGTCATGAGCTAGGTTAGCCAAGAGCTGACCTAGACTCTAGATGAGTTTCACCAATAAGATTACAAGGTTGACCTAGTCTACCTAGTCATGTAAACCATTGAAAGGGGTTTTAGGTTAGGAAAAATGGTACCAAATGTGGTAAAATACTATAGGAGTGTATAAGAGAGAATAAAAACTTAGGGGAATGGTTTTCAAGAAATAAGTGTGTAGATAACAAGTGGAAAAAGGGATAATAATCCTATGAAGTACCATTAGTCTACCCACCCTTTTCTTGGTACACCCCTTAGGGTGTGCACTTAAAGAGATTGAGACTTGATGGGTTCTTAAAAGATAGAGAGAATTATTAATCGATAAAAGTTTTAAAATATTATGTGTATACATGTGCCCTAGTCAAAGCTCAACATATGTCCCATAAGTGAAACATGGGATGGTGCTTCAAGAATAGAGCATGATGACACATAACATTAATGCTAAGTAAAATTTAGTAAGGAGAAAATAAGATAAATGAAAGGACAAAATTGAAAAATACTTACCTTAGTACTGTAAATAAATAAGGAGACTACAGGAGATGTGAAGGCATCTATTGTGAAGAACATTAGGTGAACCTATAGAGATTAATGCAAGAAAGAGTGAAAAATCAATATTTTTGAAATATAGGCATATAATAGTGGAAAATATTCTCTATGACATCATGATTCCATAACTTTTTACAATTTTAAAATGAGTTATTAAAACAAAAATATGATCAAAACAAGGAATTTGATGGTAAATATTTGAAAGGTAAATAATTGTGAATAGTAACTTTAAATAGGATGAAAATAAAGTCATTTGTTATTGTTTGAATATTTTGAGAGAAAAATAGAGCTCTAAGATACCTATTTAAAGATAAAAGATCTAATATGGTGAGGAGATGATAACTGAGAGGAGGATGCCTAGCAGCCACAATGGGTGCAACATAGATAGGCAACTGAGAATTTTAAATTTGTTGAGTATTTTAATTAAAATTAAATGCTTTATTGAAATTTGTAAATTATATCAATTCTAAAAACTATAATGAACCCCAAATATTTGCTAAGGGAACTAGAGGTCAAATGGGTAACTGGGTATGAAAGGGATTAGAGAAATAAGTGTCAAAATTATTTATCATAAGAGGTCAAAGGGTCAGCAATTTAAAATAACTAGGTTGACCTAGTCAACCTAGTAGGTTGAAAATGAAGTTCTAACATGGATGACTTAGTAGGTATGGGTAGACTTAGTACCCCTTGGTTGACTTAGTTGATTAAGCCAAATTGTTGACTTAGTACTTATTAATGCATGAAAGTGTATCATAGGGTTTATATAGTGTTTAAAACACTTATCATTTTTAGATTAAAATAATATATTACATGAGTTACTAGTTTTGATATTCCTAATAGCTATGGTGGAGTAGTGTCTAAGCTATATAATTATCTCACAAAATGAATATGTAAATGATTGTTGGGAGTAGTTGTGGTCTTAAATATTGTTTGTGAAAGATGAAATTAATCTTAACTAAGTCTAATAAATAATGATCAAACCCTAATCTAGTATGAATATATATATATATATATATATATATATATATATATATATATAATGAAAAGCTAAACTACATTGATTTGATCAAAGAAAAGAGAAAATAGGTAGGATAGGGTAGAAAAGAAGGATGTTTTTGTTATAAGTCTAGACATCATGACAAAGCTTGAATTTCATTGAAGACATGCATTAAACCATCATATGAAATGAAATTACCAAAAGCATAGATCCTATCATATACCAGGAAAATGTCTAAGGATATTTAAAATAATGCAAATAAGAAATCAAATTCACTTTAATGATTTACTTCCACAAGAAAATTGCATTAGCACATCTTCAATAAAAATAAGAAAAATGAAATGAATCTGAAACCTTTCAATCAACTTAGCATAAGCTCAAATTGATAACTCTACATTAATCATATGCACATCTAGAATTCATGAAATAAATTCAAATCTAAACATCAAACCTAATACTTGAAGAAACAGCCATGTTAACAATCACACAAATAAATATGAGACAATCTTTACAGAATTTCCTTACTTGCATTACTTGCTCCAAATTTACACCATTTTTTTATCTAAAAACTTCCTCCTCTTTTTATAAATGATAATACCCCTTTTATAGTCCACCTATGAGGTATACCAATCAATCATATCAAATATAAACTAGACAAGTGTCAAGGATAGGTATCCTTATACAACATTCTAGAATTCATGATAGTTGTCAAATGGACTAACCTATAGGCCATGTGCATTACAAATTTCACATGCTTATATAAAAAATAATATTATTTCTAATGATTTACAAGGTTTTTTAGTACAAAAGAATATACTAGTCAACTCAGTTGACTTTGAGACACTCCTGTTGTTGTATCCTTTTGTTTTTTTAATAAAATATTCATGGATTTTTCATATTATATATCAATCATTTTGAGATTTATGACTAGCTCTATGAACAATTACTCTTCTGGCCCTACCAACTCATTGAAGTCTTTATTAACTCTATCCAAGGCTTCCTTAATACTTCTAATATTGCCTATCTTCTCCTCTTTTGATATGATCATGTCCAAGATGTGATTATTATCTACCCCAATGGTGCCTTGGATTTTATTCTTCACCTTTTGGATGAATTGAGTAGCCTTATGTTTGAACTCCTCATCAGTTATCAAGCCCATAGGACTAAGTATGGTTGGATCTTTAATTAGGCTCTCTAGTACTTACACCATTTTGTTCTCTAACTACTTGTAGTCATTTGAAGTCCATCTATGACTTTGGACCATTTATTTACATCCCTTATCTTCTCTAAAAATATAATCATTTCTGTGTTGAAATGTGATAGGCTAACCATTTTAAACTCAAGAATCTGGCCTTCTATCAATATCTTGATAAATTATTTTACCTTATTCTCTAAATTTTGGAATTGATTAACATGTTTCATGGCCATGGAGTGCTGCTTTCTCACCACATATAGTTTGGATCTGACTATCTTCAAAGAACCAAATGTTTCATAAATAGTTGCTTTAAAACTATTAACAATGTTCCCTAGAACTAATAGAATAGTGTTCCTCTAGATTCTTTTTTTCCTACTTTAGGCCTTTTATGGCAGCTTGAACCTTTCTACCTAAGGTTGTGCTAAGTCTATGACATCTTCTTCAAAAATAGGATCCTTCCCTAGTCTTTGTCCTTTCTTCTAAGTTAAATGAGTCAAAGGTTTAACCTTTTAGAACACAACCTCTTCACCTCCTTCCATAACTGTTATCTCAATCACTCTTTGTAAATTAGTAGTATTTGGATCATATTTGACCTTAAATGAAGATTGACCCATATACTTACTTAGAACTCTTATTTGTATGTCAATTGATTGACTTGGATTAGACAATCTCTTTGCTTCTTCCTCTTGTAAATCAATGATCTAAGGCTTCAATTTTTTTTTGTATAGGTATGTTAGTAGCTTTTATAATAGCCCAATGATGATATGTAGTAGGTAGTTTCTCTAACATTGGTTCATAAATGATCCATTTAGGAATAGGTGGTCCATATATGATGTTATCCCACTAAAAATTTGACATTATCCAAAGGTGGTGTGATGGCCACTTTAGGTTTATTAGCTTTTGAGACAATGGTAGTCTCAGTTTTCGTCTTGGGAGTGTCAATGGCTACTAAGTCTAAAGAATTATCTTTTTCCTTATCTTGCTTAGTTTCCTCAACACTTATTTTTTCTACATCTAAATCTGTATCATATGTCATAGATATCATCTTTAATGCATCTTCAATAAACTCATGAGGATCTAGAGCTATCATATGAACCTCTAATTGAAGAAACCCTTGCTCTGTTGTTCTGGAAGATTCAAGAGATGATAAACTATAATCAATTTCACCTAGCTTTCTCTCTTCAGGCCAATGTTCTACTTGTGTATCTACTAATGGAAGTTTAGAAGAATTAGCATCTATCAAATGATATTTCCTAAGACCTAATTACCACCTTTCTTCCATATTTTTATCTCTAATCAACCTAGACTTAGGCTTTATATTATGTTATTTTAATCTTCTAGTGACCTCATAGTAAGTAGATACCTTAGCGTATATAAAATCAAATACACTAGGATCATGATCATAAGGTATATTCAAAATACTTTTGATCCTTAGATGTTATTTTACCCTTATATAAGGGTCCCATTGTCTATGGTCATCAATTTACAAGTTGAAAGACAATCTATGCTTTGACGTAGCCTTAATGTGATCCCACTATTTGAAAATAATCTTACTAATTATCATAGGAAAACTATTCAAAATTTCCTTTCTCTTGGTCTTACAAACCCCATTTATCCCATTGAATAATTTATATACCACATCTTATTCTGATAAGTTATCAGGAACATGAATTGGTTGTTTGAGAGGGGTAGTTTGAGTTCTTTCAATCCTTCTGATTATACAATCAAGATAAATCCATGTCTCCTATTGTTTCAATAGACTTACTGATTAAAGAGCTTATTCTCATCATAGGAATACCATATATAACTTGGCTCAATTAAAAGTAAACATAGTCATAAATAAACTAGATATGATATCTATACTTATAGATGTGAAATTTGGAATAACACTGGGAAATAGTTTGGGTGCCATTAGGAGACCATTCTCTTTGATTTGGGATATTAGTGATTACACATAGATAATATAAAAAATAAGACATCATGTAAAATTTATTTCTCTTCTTACTCTTGATCCCATATATTTTTTTTCTTAGAGAGATACTAATAATTTCATGAACTAGAAGAACCAACACTTTTTCAATGATGAAGTATGCTATAAAGACTCATATTGGCTCTACACGTGTTTTTAATTATGTAAGGTGGAAGACCAAGGCCTGAACCCTTACAGAAGTAGAGGAACCATGAAGGAAATCAACATAAAATAAGCCTTACGATAGGAATGACACTAACAGTGTACCAACAGACATAACAAACTAAATTAAAACAAGAACATGAAAAATGAGAGATAGAGAAATCTCTCATTACATAACCATAGATTTGATGAGGTCATTAAATTTATCAGTGTTCTCTACATTAACAATAGAAGCATTATTACCCAATTCTTACAGCATAGACATGTTCAGGAGAATAGAATTTTAGAGCCCATTGGTAAAGTTTTGCTCCAATTTCAGGATGCGACCCTTCAGGGCAGCAATTTTAGCTTTCAAACCAATCTCAATTTTAGTTTCCTCATCAACTTCCTCCACATACATTTTTTCTTCTTTGTTAGCATTTTCCATAATGTCATAACCATCCTCCATAGTAGCCTCAAATTCTCTTGTCTCTTGCTTACCTTCAGCATCCTCAGAGATTTCTTGAACTTCTAATTCCTTATACTCTTCCTCCTAGGTGGCTTCCTTTGAGGTGCTCTCTAAATACTCGATAAGCCTAGCCTTGGGAATGGGTTTGCTAGTAATCCACCCTAACCATCGAACTCCTGAGGAGAGGCCCTCCTTACTAACCTTAGTGGATATATAGGATTTACCACCTTGACCCCCAGTGGTCTTACTAGGATTTTCATGGGTCCCCACAGTGGTCCCCTCAATACTCTCTTCACTAGCATAAAACTTCATTTTTTTCCCTTCGTGCTCACAAAGGAGCTAGGGGTGTCAACGAGGGTCTCCTCAGGAGTAGAAAAGGAGACTTCTTTAGTTTTGGTAGAGACAGGGCTCATCGACAGCATCACTAGCCAAATGGTTAGAAGAAATATCCTTTGTATCAATTCTAATAGTCTTAGACAGCTCAAGGGCATGGTTGAAATTATACAAATAGAAAATGAGGCCTTGATGGAAGGGGATAGGATTCATATCAAGTTTTTTTGCCAATTTTTTTCTAACCCTAAGGATAGAATGTTCTAGGGAGGAGAGCAGATAAAAGGGAAAATTGATGAGAGCATTATGCCTGAAATGATTTAAAAGGGGGAGATGATAATTATAGAACCTAGTGAATCATCCTTCCAGTGTGAAATACTTCATGAGGATGAAGCACACTCTATCCCATGGCTTGGGTAATTTAGCTCTATCAAATCCTCCTTGGTAAAGAGCAAGTTCTTTGCTTTCTCCTAGAAACAACTTCTAGCTGGAGAGGTCCGTGATTTTAGTTTTCCTTTGTAGCTTCATCCCCTACATGGACATGCCTATAGCCATAGCTATCACCTTTTCAAAAATCTCAAAGCTAATTCCTCCAATAGTGACTCACTAGTTTAACCAAGACCTCACAAATTGCTTAGACAAGTTTTCATCAAACCCATTGAGCCCTCCCAAGTAGGGACTAATCCCACCCTCTTTGCAGTAATGCCAGACCAACGGGTTATCTTTGAACTCACAACAAGAGAATGGTTTAGTTTGAATTTTGTCACCCCTATTTTGGATTTGCAGACCAGATCAGGAGAATTCCCAATTTTAACCTTCATAGCTGAAGCGGCTTCTAGCCCTTGTTCCCAAATATACATAATGATTATGAGGTAGCACATAATTTAGGGTATCATGTTGAGATGATATTTATTTCTCCCATGCTTAAAAATCATTTCCTAATGATCTCCATAATGAATATCACTAACCTTAACACATTAGTACAATAAATTAGAAATGATTGTCAAAAGAGTACAAAAGGCACCAAGCTCTGAGATCCACGTTAGCACCCTCCAAATGAACTGATTAATAGATCTATCCTTCTCATATGTCTAACTCATCCTTAACAAGTCATTTCCTTTTGGATATTATCCCTAATGTTTACAAGGATATGATCTATTTGGCACCAACATCACCAATTTGAAAATTGTTGACCGAGATTGGCACATACATTAACAACACTATTTCCCTCTCTATAAATATGTGAAATATCAACTTTGGTAAGCTTTTGCAGAAGAAATTGAATATCCCTAATGATATCTTTTAACTTAATTCCCAAATTCGATGCTTTATTAATAGCATCGATGACCATTTTAGAGTCCCCCTGGATACTCAAATTCCTTATACCTAGGGATATAGCCAATTTTATCTCCCATAGGAGGGCCATTGCTTCAACATAGTTATTACTCTAGTAGCCTATTCCACCAACATAGACAACAATCATCCACCCTTTGTCATTTCTTATAATCCCTCCTCCACTAGCTTTACCATCAGACTTGGAGGCCCCATCAAAGTTAAGTTTCATCTAGTTAGGCTTTGGGGCAATCCATTTAGTATTAAGTCTTTATAGAATTTTGGAATTATTATAAGAAGGAATATGGTTTAGAACCTTCCATTTAGCCATAATTTGTTCTTCTTCTTGAGTTATGGGTTTCTCCACAGTACGAATATGAGCAATGGTGACACTTTCCATAAGAGTCTTAACAAAAGAATGAAACACCTGAGAAGCATTTCTAGCAGTATCACTAAAAATTCTATGGTTGCACTCTTTCCATAGAAACCAACTCAAATAGGGTAGAGTTTGATTCCATAATTCCATGAGCCAGGGATGAGAAAAGGTAGGATTCTAGCTGAAGATGACTTCCTTAAGGTCAGAGTTACAGACCCACTCAATACCAAAATCATTTAGAATTATGCCCCAGAGTTCCAAGGCAAAATCATAGTGTATGAAAAGGTGAGAAACTATTTCCTCTTTTGAACAACACAAATAACATCTATTGACCAAGGTAAACCCTCTCTTTTGAAATTTGTCTTGGGTTAAGATTTTGTTATGAGTAGTAACCCACCAAAACATATTGATTTTTGGTATAAGTTTATAGTTCCAAACCTTTTTCCATATCTCTTTATTCTAAGCCTTAAGAATCATCAATTGATAAGAAAACTTGATAGAGAACCATCCATTCTTATCTGGCCACCAATACTATTCATCTTCACGTGGGAAGAGAGGGATTCTGGTCCCTGAATCTCTATAAATCTAGGGAAGAGCTCAGGCTGATGAGCATAACAGTCTGATAGATTTTTCTAGCTCCTTATGCCATTGTTATTATCCAAGTAATCATTGACTTTATCACTAAAAAATTGAGTAGCAATTTCAACAATCTCTCCATAGTTTCCTTGTGTGATGAGAGCTTTATCCTTTACCCAAATGTCATTCTAGAATTTAATATGCCAACCATTTCCCAATTACCATCTAATTCCTTACTTAAGAAGGCTTCTACTTTTTAGCATTTTATTCCATATCATGGATCCCTAGGGTAACCCTACCTGTTGAGGAAAGTTGGAACCATCAGTACTATGCATATATTTGGTATACATTATTTCCCCCCAATCATTATTTTTATGCATTAGGTTCTAGTTTATTTTGGAGAGAAGGGCTTTGTTCATGTTCCTAATAGATCTAATATTGAGGCCACCATGAGATTCTGGAAGACACACTTTTTCCCATCTAACCAAAGACATTCTCTATTTATCTTCCAGTCCCATCCATAAGAATTTTATTTGAATCTATTCTAATTTATCAGCAAAATACGTAGGTATTTTAAAGAGAGACAAGAAGTAGGTAGGAATCCCTTGAAGAGAGGCCCAAAGAAGCTACAGTTTGCCAGCACTATTGAGAAGTTTTCCTTTCCAACCAAGTAGTTTGGATCTACATGTGTTGTATGTACATATCATTATTACTTATTTAACATTTTCATGACCATCCTAACTCCATGTCTAAATTGACTCATTGGGATGTTCTTAGTAGGATCTTCAATGACCTAGTTACCTACTTCCAACCATTCGGATATGATATCCATCATATTGTGCTTATTATCCCATGAATTAATGGAGGTTAAGTAAATCTAGGGTTTAGGAAATTTTTAGTGAGACTCAAAGGCAATTGGGGATATGTAAGTAATTTTCCTTAGCTATGTTTATTAATCAACATACCCTTATCTATTTTAGCTCCTTTGAAAATTATACCAAGAACATTGATATAATGAAGTACATTTATTTAGTAGCAACATAATGTAGTCTAGTCATCTAAATTGCCATAATATCATCATAGAGTCTCTTCACTAGGAGGATCTTCTCTTCTTTTTTGCTTATATCTCCCTAGTTCTCAATTATCTAGAATAACTTTGAGCAATTATTATCCCCTGTATTTAATGAATCAACTACAATTTCCATGTCTTTGAAAACTTAAATTTTTACATCTAATGATAGATATAGCTTGACCATTTACTTTGAAATATGTCCATGTGTTTTCATTACTATAATCCCAATTGAATTGTCCTTTTACAATTGATAATTCAACTCTTCTTAGCTCAACATAGTGAATCCAATAATAGTTTGGGGATTTTTGTATGTTTTACGGATTTTTAGAAGTTTAAATAGAGCTTTAATGGTGGAAAGCAATTTCAAAATATGTACTTTGGTGACTTAGATCAAGTTTGACACCTTTTTCATGCTTGAGTCCATAAGATATTCTAATATGATATGTATGCCTGCGTGGCATTATCATGTCATGAATCTCATTTATTTTTAAAATGTGGCCATTTATCACTTGGACATGTGTCATCATTTCATACCTCTTGAAGCTTGATTAAACTCAATCTATCGATCTCCTTAGGAGTTTTTTGGGCTTGACTTGAATTCACTATGGTCATTGATCTTTGAATTGGGTTCATGAGATTATGCCACTTGACAACATCACATGATTTTTATGTACCTTGCATATAGTCTCCATCATTTGAATACTCTTGCATGACATGGTGGCATCATATGCAATATAGACTCTTTGAATCCTTGACTTGATGCATATTATTGATCTTTAGCCATAATATTGAACATGTACCATTGATCTTGATCTGAGAGATTAAACATGCACCATTGATCTTTGAGGCATACAACCAAATGTGGGTCGTTGATTTATTCTTTACACATCTGATTAAATATGAACAATTTATTTATATGTAGTTCATTATGATTATGACACTTGTCACTATTGCATTCAATCATAAGATCTTTTTACATTTTGACTTTGATCTCACCATCGAGATGGATTTTTACTATTAAATGCTCACCATCAATCTATGATCTGGGGATTTTAATTTGCTAACTTTGAATAATTGTCCACTCATCATTGATCTTAGATATGACCTCTTGAGATTTCACCACTTGGTAACACCACATTTAATTCATTCCTGTGACCAATTAAAATAAAGGAATAAGCATTCAGGATATATAAAGACTTAGTATAAACTTTAGACTAATGTTTTAATGAATTAATAAATTCAATTGGAACTTAGGCTAAAACTAAGAATTAGTTAGGAATAAAGTGACCTGTTGATAATGTAAATAAATTCTAATATGAACCTAAGCTAAAGTCTTTAGAATAAGGTTTTAATTTTCATTTAAATGTGGATTTAATTAATCAACTAAAGACCAAAGGTTAATCAAAAGGGGCTGAATTGATCATTGAAGCATAAACCATGAACATTAGTTCATTTTAATGAATATCTAATGAACCTATAAAATGGAAACACATGAAGTAAAATTTAGCAAAATTAGATAAAGTAAAAGAAAGCTTATGAGATAACATGCCAATGAAAGCTAAAGAAAAACATGATATTCAATAATGCCTTTTGATCAAGTTGAAAGCCTAATTCATAGCACAAATTGTAAAATTGAACAATGGTCCTCATTTTTTAAAAATGGGGGTATATTGTCAATAGTACTAAGAGGCAAAATGAAATGGTCAACTTAGTATGTTAAGTCCAAATGGTTGGCTTAGTACTTTTGGTCAACTTAGTATGTTACTAAGTGGTCAATATAGTACTAAAATGCAAGAAATTCACTGATATAGTACCTTTAAGGCCTAGGGTGCCTCACTGAGTACTGAAATGGCCAATTAGGCAAGAAATAGGTCAAATTGGTAGGAAATTAATAGATTAAGGAAAATTAGGTTTATTTTTATTAAAATTTAAGAGAATTTATTTTGATTATAAGTGGCATGGAGGTCTAATACATCTTTTATTATTTGATGTTTATAGGGGTGCTAAAGATTTTGGCAATTGGTGGATGTATCTTGGCTACCAAATCCATTAGAATTCCTAATGGAGGTAGACTAAGCTAGATTAGTTGCACTAGATTTAAGAGGCATCATGTAGATGTGATGAGGTCTAATGAGTGTTGATTTAGTGGTCATGTTCTTTGAAGCTTAGGAATTCATGAATAACACTTTTAGATGGGTGGTAGATGGGGATACCATATAGGTTAGTATCACATCAGAGGATGTCCGTGCATTACTTAAAATTATTATAAGGGGATGTTGATAATCATGGGGAGACTAAATGATTAAGATGAGAGGTGAGCATTAACTCAATGGGTGACATGCTCAAATAAGATTTATCTAGGTTTGAGGGTGAGTCTATTTGATGTCTATATTGCCAAGATTTTAGATATTCAAAAGGTTATGATAGGGCTTATGATAGCATGTGTGTTGTGTCATAAGTTGTATGATAAGGTACTGATATATAATAGCATTAAGCCAGTCAATATTGGAGTAGGGGGTACTTTATAACTTGGGTTCTATCATCTAGGTTCAACTCATACATGATATGTTGGGATCTTGTCTAGAGGGAAGAAGACCATGGGGCCTATGGTATTATTGAGTTCTTATATATATGAGAGGTTTTCAATATATTGACTAGCTAGGTTATCCCATGTGGTTGATGATTAGTTGCTTCAAGTGATGAGATAGAGATAGGATCAGGTGGCATGGGCCATGCCCCATGTTCTAACACCATAGATGGTCACATGTAGAGAGATTATGTGGTAGACTTATGCACACATTATGAAAATTTGGTCAAGTTTGAAGATGGTGGCATTAGAATTAGCATAAGAATGGATCATGGGCCACTACACTTGTTGGGGTAAAGTTGCATCTAGTAAAATGATTGATAGGATAGTTTATACTACCTCACCCAGTGAATCCTATAGTGGTGCCCAAATTTTGGTCTAAGCATGTGAGAGAGTCAAGGGTGAGAGGTCATGAGACTAGAAATCAGACCATAACATGAGAGACCATAGATAAGTCAATCACAATGGATAATAACTAGAGAGGACATGGTTGTGGATGTAGGAGTGCCTTAGGTACCATATCCAACACCATAATAGGAGGAATGATGACCACCTTGGTCACACCACTAATATAAATACCAATAATGAGAGAGCATAGAGGATGACCCATCAGTTAGCCTAGATCAGAGTTAGTTTATAGAGGTACCATTAAGGTAAGGCTTCAGACAGGCTTGAGTGGTGACCCTAGGGTTTACATTGATTGGGAGGCATCCCATGAATAAGGTACTTAGAGGATGAGATGATGGAGAGACCATTCTTGGTATATGAGCAGATGGGGAGACAGTGATTGGTGATACTTAGATAGGTAATAAATGGTCAAAATTTGTTAATCTTACACATATAATACTATTTTTATAAGATTTGATTGATAAATTATAGATAGATAGATTTTGAGATATATATGTGATCTAACATCTATCTAGTTTGATTTTTTTAGATCTTATGGATGAGGAGGAGACTAGATGGGGATCCCTAGTGAGGGAAGCACTCCATGATATTTTGGATAGGGATTTGACTCCATATTACCCCATCATATTGGATGATCCCATGGTACCATCTACCCTAACTCAGGAGAGCTAGTTCAGACTAAAAAGGGAGATTTTGAGGTGATTATAGGCACACAAATTTGGGATATAGCCACCAATAGGGGTGGGAGATAGAGAGGAAAAGGCATGATATGCCTTGGCTCAGGAGAGAGTCATGCATTTATCTACCATAATTCATCTAGGATAGGTACAAGACCAAGTGGCCAACCTACATGGATAGGTAACAGGCTTGAGATGTCAATCATCCTCTTTATAATGTACTATTTAGAGGGGATTATCTAAGGCATCTATGGGTAGCATGGATAGGCCATGAGATATACATGATAGAGCTTAGTCTTAGAGCTAGAGTGATGTGTTTTTGTGTTTTATATCAAAGACACATGATATATATAGATATCTTATTTTGATAGTTGGATGTTGATCTTATGTTTTATATTATGGTTGTGGTTGTTGATGCATGGATATATTTCTTTCTATCACATTTATTTTTATTTTGTTTTATATGTTATAGGAAATATATGTGTTGTATTTTGTTTTCTAGAATTATGTAGGACATGTGCATGTTAAAAAAGAAACATACAAAAAGGACTTGGTAAAGTATAATTAATCAAAAGAAATGTACTATACACTATTTCACATTGGGAAAGGTGTAATAAAAAATGACTAAGTATAATAAACGAAAAAGTGGTAAACAATGGGGAAAAAAATTGTTTTTAAACCATGAAAAGGATTGACACCAAATTAAAACAAGTAAAATCACACTAAATCATGTTGGGAAGTATGAAAACAAGGTAATAAAATATAAATCATGTTTAAATAGAAATGGCATAAAATTAAATCAATTAAGTTAATCAATCAAATTAAATCACATTGGGAAGTATAAAGGAGGAATGAAATTGGAAAAAATGGTCTTAAATTAATCACACTAATTCAAGTTGGTAAGTATGAAAAACTTAAGAAAAATGGTTGGATTCTTAAATGCAACCAAAAAATAAGAAATTAAAAGTGAAAGATAATGAAGTATAAAACATAATAAATATGGGAAGCATGTCAATGATGTGTAACTCGTAATCAATCATATATGAGCTCATATTTGACACATGTAATTTTGTTGTGATTTGGCTATTGGAAAATTTTGTGAGGAAGGCCAGGTCTTATCCATGGTCTTAAATTACAAATAATAAAAGGAAACACTAGTGAGGTGGAATTAATGTGAAAATATGGTAAAAAGGGATGTTTGGAATGGTAATGTGAAAATTTTGGTAATTTGTGAGGAAGGCCAGGTCTTATCCATGGTTTTACAATGTAACTCACAAATGAAATCCCTAGGGGAGTGATTAGTGAACATAAAAATATTTTTCAAGGGGAAATATTAGGTTTTTAGGGAGTGAAAAAGGGAATTTAAAAATGATAATTTATAAATCTTATGAGAATACCTTAGGAGATATGAGGCACACTAAGGACATGAGAAGGCACTAAATGTATAGTGACCATAAATATACAAAAGATACTTTTTTCCTATAGACACAAAGCTATGTAGGAAAATAAGTATGAGCCTAAGATAAAATCATATGGGTAGTTTTTAAAATTAAATAAAAATAGACCTACCTTCCCATAATATGTTCCCCATTCCTCAGGACCCCTTACAAAGCCGTTGATCTACTGTGAAGATTGGTTACTTACGTGAGAAATTAGATATCACTATTATTATTATTATTATTATTCTTTTCTAATATACTAGCCTACCATACCCTAATAGACCTCAACTCTATTTTGAGGCCAACTATGGAGTTTGATCTTTAATTAAAAGAAGATGTGCTTAGAATTAAGTTTTTAGTGTGATTTGACTTTTAATAATTTTGAATATAGCCTTTTAGATCATCACCTTTTATTAAATGATTTGTATTTTGAGTGATTTTAAGGATTTTAAGATTCCTCCATATATATTTGGAATGACCAATCATGAGAGATAGAGTGATATACATGAAAAAGATCTAGGCTTTGGTTAAAGGAAGATAAGTAACCAAAGACAAGATTGACTAGAACTTTCAGGGTTAACTATGAACAAGCATGTTATTTCAAGTCTCAACCATGCATATGATTAGTTTACAAAAGGAAATAAAGGGGAATAAAAGGAGATCAAAAGTGGACCAGCAAAAAGAGATCATAATGAGATGCATTATTTGATAATTGATCACATGGTAAAGAAAGAATGACTAAAGGGAGCAAGATTTATATAACTAAGTCACAAGAATTATTATTTGTATGTATAGAGATAAGATAACAAAAAATCATGAAAAATAACAAAAGAGTAATTAAAAAATGAAGTCAAGAAGAAAATATAATGAAATGAGGAAAAAGAAATCCATAAGAGAACATAATGACACTATAAACAATATTAAGTGAAAAACCAAAATCACCATGTAAGATAGATAAGAATTTACCATAATGTTAAAAAATATATAAATGTAAAGTTAGATCACACATATAATCCAAATGAAAATGTAAGAACACCATTCATGTGTTCTTAATTATTGATATATTTATCCACACACATTATCCATAACATTTGATAAGTCTCTATGAGGTTGAATGCGAACTACGACTAATGTCTCATCGATCTTTACTGAAATTTGAGAAAATACTTCATGTCGAATATCCTTGATGGAAAATGTAGTAATGTTTGAAGGATCATGTTGATAAGTGATATCATGTAAGGGATGCTCAAGATAATGCATGAGAGTGATTTCTATAGGATATGAAGGGGTCAATCGTGGGGAAGGTTCTAGGTGTGAGAGACTCATGGGTGGAGAAGGATCCATGGGTGAGGTAAGGTCTATGGGTGAGGGATTCATAGGTAGAGGAATAGTATGTGGAGAAGGGACCATAGGAAGAGATGGAACCAGGGGGGAAGAAGAGGGATCCTTATTGCAATAATTACTTATGGGAGGAATAGTAAATGGTGTAGGAATGGTTAAGAGGTGATCCTTGAAATACTAATGAAGGATAAAACAATAATCAGTGTGATGTGTGACACATTAGTGCCAAAGAAAATATACCTCTTCATACTTAGGAATATAGTTACACAATAATTTCAAGGGAGTTATATCCTTATATGAGGGTTGAAGAGTGGTGGGATGCAATGTGTCAATATATTATCATAACTTGTGACACTGTGTGGATGAATTGTTATATCTACTATGGAATCAATAGATACACCTATGAGTAGTCTTGGTAGGTGTAATCATAAGAGGATGTGGAACAAAAGATGAGGGAACTTAGTATAAGGAACAATATCTAGTCTAATAACTTGCAACTTTATGAATGTCACATTAAGGTTGATCAGCTATTTGGTGGGTAAAGGAGTCAGTTGTGGTAAAGGTAGCAAACCATCACCAAAAAAAGGTGGGGTTGGTGGAGAAATTAGACAAGGCTTGACTGAAGGAGTAATAAGATTAGAAATAAGAAGAGACTCAGCTATAAATGGAATAGGAATAGGATCCAAACTAGGCTCTGCTAAGGGAGGGGTAGGGTCCAAAGAAGGCTGAAGGTTATTTATATGCATCTCAGGGATAAGTAATATAAAGGGTCATGGTATCTATAAAATCAATAATTACCAATCATAACATGATCCATAAACATACTCCTATGAGGTTCTTCAAAAATTGGAGGTTTTTGTACTATCTCTAACCTATGATAAAGAGGAAAAATACTAAAATTAGGAATGATATAGGATGAAATATGAGAAGATATATTAAAATACTAAAACAAAGAAGGATGATAATTAATAATCTTAGCATCATAGGCTTGAACAAGACCTCCAAAAAATAGACCATCTAATGTATAACCATCATCATAATTAGGTGTATGAAGATCAATGGCATAGGTAGGGATGACCTTGTCATTTGATATGGTGTGATGAATGGACTATCGAGTCTTAGTTATGATAATAGGGATGTCATCACAAGGTGGTTGATGATAATGAGGTTTTAAATAAGAAGGAAAATGAGAGATGAGATGAGGTGAGAGAACTAAAGTTTTAAATTTTGAGATTGATCTTATCAAGCTCATAATCATTGAAATCTAGGAGGTTAGGGTGTATATTCATAGTGAGTATAGGATGACCATTGTAACCTTAGGTGGAATTGATGGTAAATTTAAACTATTGAGAGTCATAAAATGGAACTCTTGGAAAGGGTTCAAGGGTAGGAATCTTTAATAAACCATGATTTTGGAATTATTTAAAATTTCAAGGGTTATGTCATGTTGAATCTTGTAAATAGCTCTATTGTGAGGAAATTTGATGCATTGGAAAGTTAAAGAGGAAATTACTCTCATGTGATGATTCCATGGTCCTATCAAGAAAAATGTTATAGGATAGAGGAAAGTTGAAGATCATCACCTTCACATGAATGGTGATAGGTGGGATAGTAATGGGGAGCTACACAAAACCTAAATGAGGTATTTACCTTTGGCCATATCCTTGACATGTGATGCATGTGGATTTAAGATTGCATTTATAATACCCAAAGGTTTTGATAAAATTAAGAGAGGTAACACAAGTACCAAAACCCTCATCAATCAAGGCATGCTTGACATGGATATCACTAATTTGGACACTGATGAATAGAGGAGGATAATCCATAGAAAGTGGAATCTTATTTGGGATCATGGAAGCAATTGGGAATTTGAGGGAAAGAGAAGTGTCCATTATTTCATCACATGTATGGATAGCTCTTTGTATTATTATAAAATTATATATTCTAATCTAGATAAGGTGGATTCACATCTTGCCAAGGGAGGATGAGGGATGTTCATTTTAATCAAAATATACATAAAATGATTATGATGATGTGGAGAGGTTTACATAAGTTTTAGAAATGGGATTTGGGATGGGAGATGAGTAAGTCATACGATAGGATCCCACTCATCATAACCCATAAGAAGATTGTTGGAAAGAGGTACATAGTGTTTAAGGAGGTCCTCAAAAGGAGGAACCAAAGTACATGTGAATTTATTTTGATAAGAAGTAGAAGGTTTAATAAGTTAAGTTTGTAGATAATGTTGAGAAGATGGAACATTTGATGTGGGTTTAGTTTGATAATTTGTTAGAAAAAGAGTAGATAGAAGTTTGAGTATCATTAGTGATAGGTAAAGAAGTTGGAGGGATGGTAAAAATAGTATGAGAAGTGTTATCCAAGGGAGGTGTTGGAATTGTTTCATCAAAAGATATAAGGTCATATTGACCCAACTCATTTAATTGAGTTGGAGAAGAATTATGGATAACATAAAATATGTGAGACAATAGAGGTGTATAGATAGGTTCAAGATCAATGAAAGTAACCATCCTTGAGATATTAGTCATATTGACCACATTCTCTTCAAAAGTTGGGTGAAGAAGACTGTCAATATTTTTGGTAGAAGGGGTGGACTTATCTTGAGTATCTTGGTGATTTGAAAGAGGATATTTATAGATGTCAAATGAACATTAGCCTGATTCAAAGCTTGATATTTAGTTTGTGTTTCATGGGCTTTGAAGGTAATATCATAGGCTTGTTGGCATTAACTAATGATATAATTATGTTAAAAATTAGGAGAAATAATGAAATCCATAGAAAAAATATGAATCTACCTATATGTCTCATGAGAATGACCCCAACTAGTGTGAAACCAATAAAATTTATTGGGGTCCATACCAAGATTTCATGGGACAAGTGGGATCAAGTCTCAAGGTAGAGGCCTTGGTAGAAGTTTTTATAATTTAACTAGGATTAAATGTTTATGAAAATTAATGTTATTGGCTAAAGATAAATGACATTTGGGAATGTGGTTAGCAGGGGAAGCTTGTTTTATAGTTTAGTTAGGAATAACAACTTAAATAGTGTGAATGGTATCATAAGAGTCGATGACAACATCATTGTTAGCATGATGATTCTTATTATTAAGTAGCATGTGATTACCCATATAAGGTTATGATGGCTCTAATTGATTCATAAATAAATATTGACATTTGTCTTGGTTAATAGCCTCTTCCAAAGTATGTGGAGAGATAGTCTAGACCCGATATTACAACTTAGGAAAAAGAGCATTGGTAAATAGATGGAAAAGGTTGTCACCTACCATATTATGCTATCATTTTTTGGATAAAGTCTTCCATAATTTAATGAAATATTGAGTATTTTTAGTTTAAAGTTTCTTATAATTGATAAAATGGGCTAGGGTATTCTCAAGGAGATCACTAGTTTATATCTCTTGGACTAGAGCATTGACTAAATCTTCCAAACTAGTAATATAATGAGATTTAAGTTGGTTGTATCAATCTAAATAAACACTCCTGAGAGTTTTGGATAATATATTGGTAGAGGAAAAGGTATTTAAATTGAACCAGTCTTTATATAGATTTCTAAATGTTTTTAAATGAAGAGGAGGATCAATTGACCCTTTGTACGAAATGGTAGGGGTGATACCTCTTATATCAATATTAGTAATTTGAGATGTAAGAGGCTTATTTTGAAGATGCTTGATTTTTTTATTAACAAGAGGAGGTTGAGGGATAATATTACCATGGGAATACTAAAGAGGAGGTGGGGGAACATCTAGTTGTGTGTGCCTCATGACATCTATTGAGGGTGGGTTTGAAGATGGATAAGAATATTTTGCATTTGCATCATTTAATTTGCATTATTATCATGAAAATTATTCATTTGATTAATATTTTCTAATAGGATTTGATGGGTTTTAATTTCATTATTAGTAGTGTTTGAAGCATTTTAATTGGTAGTAGTGGCTTAGGTACCACTATGAGTATTAGTAGGAGCTTGAGAAGAACTGTTAGTATGTGAGGCACTAGTGGCATAATTTGCTTGTGTGGTAAAATATGTACTAGTATAGAGATGAGAAGAGGAAACACTATAGGCATGATTAACATGAGTATAAAATGTTGTACTAATGGAAGAATTGAGAAGAGTGGGTCTTGGAAGAGGCCCACTAGATGTAGAACCTACAATGTTAGTAGAGATACTAGGCATGGAGGTATAAAAAATCAAAGAAGAATAAGTCATGGTATGAGAAGGGGTAAAAATAGAGGGAAGAGATTGAGAATAAAATAATCTAATATCCCCAAATTCATGTGAAAATGTGGGAGAAGGTGAATGAGTCTCCTCAACTTGACCACTTATCGTGAGATGGTAGATAATAAAAAGATCCTTTCCTCGATGTTGAGGATATTCATTGATGAAGAAGAGAATTTTGGGTGTATACTATAATTTGGGTTGATCTTAAAGTGAGAAGAGAGGATGGAGAAGAAAAGAATAATGAGGAGGGGTCCCATAATTTGTAGTGAAAGTGGCTATGTGAACATTCCTTTCATCCAAGATAAGAGACATAAGATGCTTATGGGATAACGTATTAGGGTTGGTAAGACTCATCATGTATATTGAATTAAACTTAGTGTTGTATTCAAATAGGAAGTTCATGATGGAGAGAGACTAGGTAAGGAAAAGTTGATTCAAAATCAAAGAGATAGGAAGGGACAAATAAGAGTTTAGAGTTGAATGGGTCAACCTAGTACTGGAAATAGGGTCTAAAAATTGAGTTAAAAAGGATATAGAGTCGATAGGCTAAGCCTAGTACCATTACCTAAGATAGAAAATACCCTGATAAGGATAAAAAGTCGACAAAGTCGACTTAGTAATATATCTTGAAAGTCAAAATTGAATACTAGGTTGACTAGGTCAACTTAGTACTATAGGTAAGGGAACATATAGTCTGTAAGAGAGTGTGTCAAATAAAATGATAGTATATTGAAAATAGGGAAACAAATTGCAATTTACTTTAAGAGAAAGAAATGGAAGTAAACACACAATCAATTGGGTCAATGAGAATAATCAATTGAGGCACACAACATAAAACCTTGCACTTATGCTAGCCAATGAATTTTTTTTACAATATAACTATAATGAGTAAAGAGTAAGTAGTCAACTAAAAATTAAATACTAAGTGGTCAACTTGAGTGTTTTTATTATTTATAAAGTGTTATTTTAAGTGTGATAGGGAAGTCAGCTAAAAGTATGGAACTAGAAAGCAATCTATGGATGGTTTCAAGACATTTAGGTAGAAAGGGATACATGTTGGCAATGGTATTGGCTTGGTATTGGGGCCTACCCCCTCACTTCAAAATCCTATAGTGATAATCATGTTAGGTTATTTGACAATACATACCATGAACCACCTATTTATACTTGGCTAGAAAACCAAGTTGGCTTCCCCCTTGGTGATGAAATCTAAGTAGGTAGGCCTTGGGTAGACAAATGTTCAAATGCATTTTTGAAATTATATGATTTGGTAGTGTGTGAAATAAAGGTAAAATAGTGTAACTAAATGGTATATTGAAAAACCACATAATTAGACTATGTGATCTACTCTAAGCATGCAAACAATTAAAATTAAAAGTGTGAAGTAATTACTAGCATATAGTTATCAATTCCCAATTTAAAACATAGTATCGAGTCAGTTTAGACTATAGTGTATACAAAAATTATAGAATAGAGTCGACAGTGTCACTATTATACTACAAAAGCAAGGGTCCTTAAGAACTAAGTTAACCAGGTTGACCTAGTCTTTTAGATAGAAGATAAAATATAGAACTAGGTCGATCAGGTCAACCTAGTTTGCTATATGATTGTAATTTTAAAGACTACAAATTATGTAAAATAAAACTATAATGAAGATTTGAATTAAAAGAGAGAGAGAAAGGAACCTTAGTGGGTTTGAAGATGCTGAGGATTATGAGATTTCTATTGAAGTGCTTTGAATGTTGCTTGAAAATTCTTCCAACTATGTCGACTAGGTCAACCTAGTTCTACAATTCCCTATTTTTTAAAGCTTGTTAGGATGACTATACCAACCTATTCAACCTATTTTATTATCTAGAAGCTATCTAGAATAATGTGTCGACATGTTCAACCTAGTTTATTGTTCTAGAGATGAATAAGAGTACTATATTAACCTATTCGATCTAGTAACTTGTATCTGATAAAAACCTACATAGAAAGAAGAGAGTTATTTTTGATGTGATTATGTGTTAAACTTGTGCACAAAATTTAGAGATTATACCAACCCTATTGACCTAGTATCATAAATATATAAAAATAATAAATAGAATGATAGAAATGAAAAACATGAAAGAAAACCTACAAGGTTTAGATTCATGTTAGGTTTACCAAAATGTATGTAATCAAAAATACATCAGATCTATAAATCAATCCTAGCTCGAAGAAGATATATCCTACTTACACTTCTGATTGGGGATACATTAGATAATCAAGAACATGGCCAATATTTGGATCCACTATACATAATTAGGGGATCTCTTATCACAAATAATATTACTAGGGAGCATTCTAAAGCCTCTAATCAAGAAAAACCATGAAATAGCCCTAACTAATTCCTATGTTTTCATATTCACTAAACTAATAAAAATTAAATCAAAATCTAATCTAGTGATCACCAAATCTTGTGGCCCAAAGTGGGGGTATTAAAAAACAAAATTAAACATGCATATAAGGCATATACTCACGTCACTATATAAGTAATGCTAATGCATGGAAGATAAGTACAAATTCATATCTATCTACTATTATAAAGGAAGAACAAAGTTAGGAATTCTTACCTTTGAAGACAAACCCATCAAGCCTCAATCTCTCCCTTAGCCAAGGTGCTTTGTAAGAGGTTGTTTTGGTATGTAAGGATTACAAGGATAAATTAGATATAGGCTACACAACCTATCAATGCATCTAAAAGACTTCTCCACAAGATAAGATCCATATCTCTAAAGAAAGTATGAAACCCTAAGCTTACTCCTCAAGTAGAATGGTGGATAAGAAGATACACAATAACTCTTACTTCTTATCTTACCTAAATAATGGAAAATTGATCTTGTATATATAGGAAAATTTAACCTTAATCCTTTATGAAAGTTTTGATTGATAGGGTTCACCTAGTTGACCTAGTATTTGTATCAACAAAAAATCACTAGGTCACGAGCTAGGTCAGCCAAGAGTTAACCTAGACTCTAAATGAGTTTCATGAATAAGAGTACAAAGTTGACCTAATAAACCTAGTCATGTAAATTATTGAAATGGGTTTTAGGTTAGGAATAAGGGTATTGAATATGGTAAAAGACTAGAGGAGTGTACAAGAGAGAATAACAAGCTTGTGGGAATGGTTTTTGAGAGACAAGTGTGTAGACAATAAGTATAAAAAGGGAAAACAATCCTATGAAGCACCATATGTATATTCAACCATTTATCAATGCACCCCTTAGGGTATGCACTCAGAGAGTTTGAGACTTGATGGGTTCATACAAGATAGAGATCATTATTAATTGATAAAAGTTTGAAAATATTATGTGTATATAACTACTAGTTAATCTAGGATTGTATGTTTTTTCTAGTTCAATTCATGTTCAAAATATAATTTTAACTTCACAAAGGGGTAGTTTATTAAAATCAGAGAGATGAAAGGGACTTAGTGATGTCCTTTGGATATTTATAGTGCAATCATGCCATAATATTATGTACCACCCCTTATTTATTACTCTGATGTGTGTGAACTAAATAATTGATCTCCGTCATGGTTTGAAGGATGACATGTGCCAATAGAATAAACCTACAAATTTAAGTTTTTTATTATCTTGGAATGGAATATATTTTATGTTTGGGGCACATGTGGATATTAGGATGTGGGGGAAGTAAATGGAAAAATGTAATAGGAAATTAGTACGGGGAAATCATCATAATGGGGATATATTTAAATAGTAATGATGGGGACATGTAGTGAGGTGAATCATAAATATATATGACACATAAATGAGTATTAAATATAAAAAATAAATGATGAGAAAACATATCTAATATAAATACCCAATATAATTACTTGATTAAGGCACTAGTTTACCAACTATATCACTGTTGTAGGTGGATGAAGATGTTACCTTGAAATATTATAACATGAGCCATAAAAGTTTTTAAATAAAGTGATGTAGGATAGTTGAGATCCTAAAAAGGAATATATCATGGTAAATTTCTCATTATGAATGAGTAAGAAAAGCCCTGATGCTATAGATTTTTTATGGGAATGTGAAACTTAAAAGTAAATTCTCATTTTTGAAACTAACTAATCCTTGATTTCCTAAGACAAACATGAGACTATGGAATGCCCACAAGTATAATCAATGAATAAATGTTCTCATGACATAATTAACTGGGGCTAAAAAGTTTATGTTGCTTTTAAATACAAGGATCTTGTAAAAAAAATAAGAAGTAATGGTTGCACACTCATTTTGGGGACCTACATCAACTATACATATTGTTACCAAACCTTTTAAAAAATTATAATAAAACATTATAGTCATCATACCCTATGGATAAATTTGATGAAAGAATAATCAAGATCTAACTTGAGGATCCAACCCACTAAAAATAATCCTATTAGTGAAAAGTTGTGTTGTAGTAGATGTTATAACTTAACACAAAGTCATCTACAGTGTCTAAAGGTAAAATTTTCAAAATATAGTAGGCTAAAGGTATAGCTATTGTAGGTCAATATAAATTTACCTAAAAAAACTAAAGGCAGATGTATAACACATAAGAGGTTTTAGGTAATTTGATAAAATTAATTTATTATTGTTTATTTTTACCTATGTGGTCAACTAATTGATTTTCCACCTAGTTTTTTAATAGTTTTTTTTACTTTTACTCCTAAGTGGCCAAAAAGCTAGTTTTCCATTCAAGCCCATTTTATGTAGTTTTGGTCAGCTAAAAAATTGGTTTTATGACCAAAACTAAAACATGTGATGTGTATCCCTTACCCAAAAGAGATAGGCTTAAAATTTTATGTCCATGATTTATCAATCTCCTTTGGTTGATCTTAAGTTGGACCACAACATTCATATACTATGTGGTTGAGATCTATATCCATGTGAGGCCTTTATTATGTTATGCCCTGTGGATGAGATTTTCCTTGGAAAATGGTTTTTTATACAACTTGAGATGGTGACCATTGAGCATTAGGGATTTTTCTTGGATAAATTGTACATAATTTTATTTACCCATTGTCAAACACCTTTCCTATCTCATAAAAGCATAACCATTTGGTCTAAATTTTTCATTTATGGTTTTTATATTTTGAATCATAGAGTAATGCCTAGTCATGTGGCTGAAATTTCCATGTTGTAATAAACTAATCATGCCACTATATCCTTTACTATTGAATTATTTTGATATGTTTTAGACCTTCTCTTCTTAGCTCATCAAGGGAATTGAGTTTCATGATCCTTTCTCTTTGTGCTTCAAAAAAATCCATGCCAATTTATAGGTCGGCCCCTATAGTTTTAAGTTTAAAATATATGGAAAGAACAAAATTCCTACCATAGACTAATTCATAGGATGTTAACTATGTGGTTGTCTTTGATGTGGTCATATAAGCCTATACAAATTCTAGAAGGCATTCTTCCTAATCATGGTAGTGTATAGCTATAGTTTTGTTAGGAAAAAATTTCAAATATTTATTTGTGAATTTAATTTGGCCATTGGATTATGGTTGATATAGAGTGGAATTCTTATGCTGAAATTCAAATTCTTGTATAAGTATTGCAATCAAATCAGCCATAAATTATGGTCTTTGATAAGATACTATCTCTCATGAAACTCTATATCTTGTGAATATCTCCTCATAAATGAATTATGCTACCTTTTCATCCCATGCATGAGTCAAATCTCTAACCTCTATCCATTTGGTGAGGTAGTCAATGCATACCAAGATGCACTCATTACCTTGTGAAGGTGGTATATAGGGCCAACAAAGTCAATCCCCAATTTCTAAAAGGGATCCAAAACTATCTATGGTTGAAAAGGAATCTCATCTAAACATGTTTGTTTCCCCATTCATTGACATTTATGCTAATAGTAATCGATGGTAGGGATATTGTAGGTTGTAATCTTTACTTGAAAATGTCCCCCCTAGGATTCATCATTACATGCTTATAGGATATAAAATACTTCATCTTCTTAGACACACATACCTAGAGATCCATGAATATGGGATGATTTTTCCCACTATATTTAATTTATCCTTTGGTGATAAGTGTTAAATAGGATGAATATGGGGTGAGTATTAACTATATCTAAATAATTATCAATATATATAAACCAAGTAGTGTTAACAATCAAATAAAATTGATGTTCATCATGAAAGGAGTCATCTACTAATTGGTTAATTTCATCATATTGTAATCTAGACAAAAATATGTATAAACACTATATTTACTAGGTATATCCATGATAGTAATGTCAAATTATTATAGCAATAACAAACATCTTATTATCCTACTAGTTACTACTAATTTTTCTCATTAGATATTTAATAGTAGAATGATAAGTATGAACATAAATAGGATAGCCAATAATGTAATATTATAATTTGTTTATAACATATACTATCATGATGAATTATTTCTCTATGATTATGTAGTTCAATTTAGTTGTGTGTATATTTTTTCTGATGAAATATATGTCATAATTGAGTGACCCATCATATTGCCTAAGGACAACCCCAAGTATTGTGTTGGATGTATTAATATGAATGTGGAAGGGTAGATTACAATCTAGACCTCTCAACATGGGTGTTATAATGATTAAGTATTTAAGAGTTTAAAAATATTCCTAGCATGCATCACTCCATATAAAGTTAGTATCTTTTCTTCTAAAAAAACAAAGCTACTATATTGCTATTTTTTTTATGAATCTATTGTAATATCCAACTTTTCATAAGAAGTGTATCAATTATCTTTGATTTTTTGTTATATGTAAGTTATTTATCACTTATATTTTAGTAGGATATACATCAATTCATAAATTGGAGATATGGTGTCCTAGTACAATACCTTATTGCATTTAGCATATAAAACTTCTCATAACTCAATGACATGCTATAATATTAACAATATTGGAGAACTTTATCCAAGTTGGTGATGGATTTTATTAAAAGTGTTCCCATATATTGTGAATTCATTTACATATATTCTACTAATTTAAATTATTTACCCAAAATAACTAGAGTAATGATAATATTTACTTATCTAAAATTAAAAAAGTGTCCCTAGATGATGAAAATTCTAAAATAGGTTAGTATAATAACCTTGAGTCATTTCACTCTAATTTTGGAGTTTTGGTTTGCCTTAGGGTAGTATCATAGTTAGCTAAACACTAGCACACTATGTTATTAGAAAAGGCACTATGCTAATGTCTTTTTATGGACAAAGGTCTTGAGACTTCTAAAGATTTTGCAAGAGGTATTTTGGGTATTATAAATGTGCTCATGAGCCTTCAACCATCCTTTTGTGTCACTATTTGGCTGATTTAATTTCAACACCTTAATGAAAACCTACACACATGAAACTAAAATGAAATCAAATAAAAAAATAAGGGGAAATTATGGTTTGTGGGATATTACGATCGTACGATATAGAACCCATAATGTTCTGACCACTACCTACATTAACCCTAATGATAAGGGCTTTAGATTGCATGTTTTTTTCCTTAGGTAATATGCATAATTAACTCACACGATATGCTAGAATGAATTTTGCTTATGCCCTTATTTGATCAAGTGTGCATATGTATGTGTGATGCTAAGTAATACTATAGAGTGATGAGATATACTATTGACTGATTTTTATATAATTATGTGCCAAAGTAGTAAGTGCTAGATGTAGAATGCCTTGTGAGGATATTTATATAGAAGGAACTTTAATTTGAATGTAATATGTTTTTTAATAGGTTAAAAAGGTGAAAAGATAGATAAAATCATAAAAAGAGACCTAGATAAGGGTAAGGACCTGAAATAATATAAAAATATGACCATTGGATAATATCGCTAAGGTAAGCACTTGCATGGTGTGATATTGTATTATCCTATAGGTAAAAAAATAGATTGTGACTAAAAAGTTAGGCTAAGGGCCATTATGACTGGGATATGCATGATATAAGACCAAAAGAGGTGTAAAACTATAGGAAGATAGGCCATAATAAGAACCAAAATACCAAAGTGACCATGCAAACAAGACCTTCATACATCATTAAGAATTTCCCATGAAAGAGATAAAAAAATACCCCTTTTTATTCTATTAATGTAATGGAAATTCAAGTACTAGAGTAGAAGAAAAAGAAAAATGCATACCTTTACTTACTTGTATGCATGTGTTCTTGATCCAACCCACTTCTTGGTCATAGAAGTGGATATGCATTTGGAATACTAGTTATGAAGAGAAAATCCACAATGTGGGTGTCCCCTATATTGAATCTAAGTAACTAATTAGATTGTGAGAAATAAAATACCTATTTTCCCCCACTCTGATATGTGAGTAAATCTGAGAGGTAATTTTTGAATGAGGAGGAATAAGCCTTGATTTCCCCACTTTGATTACAATTGAGTCTAAGAAGTAATATGTGAATGTGGAGGAACAAGACCTGTTTTCCCCCACTATGATATGTAACTAAGATTGAGAAGTAACTTTTGCTCTAAGGTCAACACTATTGCTCAACTTGCATAATCTAGGTCTAATGAAAATTATAGATCAACTACTATATATGGCTATATGACCCAATCTAGTGAAATACTGATGATATCCTAGTGATAATCTAAGTGTAATTTAGTAGCATGAACTTAGAAAATGGTATAATTTATCATTTTATCTATATAACTTGGTGAAATATTATGGGATAGAGGAAATGTTCCCTATATCATTCCCTCAAACCTAATATCTAAGTAATGTAATTGTGTATCATATGCATAAATTTGTATGTATATATAGGGATGGTTTACCATGTATGTGCCCTCATAGTCATAATCTGAATCTAGAACTATGTTGAAATCTTATGTAAAATTTGAGAGTCTGAATATCTGATTCAATTTATGTATCTAAATATCTGAGTCAATATATGTATCTAAGCTAAATTATGTGTCTAAGCCAAACTATGTGTCTAAGTTAGCGAATTAGAAAATTTGAGTCAACTATGTATTTGAATATCTGATTCAATCTGTGTATCTAAGACAAACTATGTGTCTAAGTCACTAAATTGGTAAATATGAGTCAACTATGTATTTATATATTTAAGCCACTAATTAAATCTATTTATCTAAATATTTGAGTTAATATATGTGTTTGAATATCTGAGCCAAATTGTATCAGTGTGAATAGTGTATATATGCCACCCTTTCAGTGAGAGAGGCAAAGCTAGGGTAAGGGTATATAGCTAAAAGTGATATTGATAGACATATTGGTGAATATTTATCATTAATAAGATGATTATAGGATTGATTATTTTAATAATTATATAGGAATTATTTATAAATGGAGAATAAGATGGGCATGTGGTCTATACTGAGTTTGTTAAGGAAAAATGAGTTTTATCATTTGTGAAGTCAAATTATTTGGGATAAAAGTGTAGCTAGTATAATTTAGGGGATATCATCATTGAGTTTTGCACATAATAAATATATTATAAATTAGAGCCATAGTTCTTGAGATATCATGATTGGAATTTTTTGGTAATAATTGGAGAAACTTGTACGCAAGGTCAATTTAGGTGGGTGGTATTTTTCAAATATTAGTTAAATAGGTTTGATTGATGTATTTCAAAATCAATTAAACTTTATAATTTGATATAATTATTTCTTTGAGTGAAGAGAAGACGCTGAGGAAATGAGGTGCAAATGTGACCCACTATGAGGAGGTGGAAGCATTTATCTAGGATGATGAGGAGGTTAACTTGGCAAAAATTCCATTATTTTCCATGTTTTTAAATTATTGATTACATTTTTTCATCATTTTTCACATCATGTGAGTTAAATTATGGATTTTCTAGGAAGGCCTCTCTACTATCATAAGGATAATGCTAGTGTCCTGGACTGTTGTGCTAGTGTCCAACACTTGTGTTTTATCTACAATGCTAATGACATGTAGATTAAAAATTGAATTTTTATATTTGAATTTGAACTTAATGATTATTTTAGCATGTATTTTTTCCATCTAGATATGATAATATCTTATCATGTGTATTTTGTAGGTGGATGTGCACATGAGGGAGTTTTATAGTGGTTGGATGATGGAGTGATTATATGAGCTACCGTAGAGAGATGATGAGAGATCAATTGTGGATAGGGATGGTTTGCATTATGTGGTATCACTTGTGTTGATGCCCTAGGATTTCCATATGATGATTTAATTGTGTGAGTAGTGGAATGTAGATACATGTACTTTTTCATTACCCATTAGAGAGATTACTATTACCCTGTAGGATGTGTATAGGATACTTATATTTACCATCATTAGTTAGTGAGTTGTATTATATAAGGTAGTTAGAGATATAGCCATATATTGGGCATCAAGGTGATTTTAAGCCATACATATGGGGACCCATCATTAGGGAGTAATAGTGATGTATTATTATTTGTGATTATTATAGATTATGTTCTATGGTCATGGAATTTTTTATTGGTGTTAATAGCTTAATTTTTTTAATGGATGGTAGTGGGTATCCATTTCATAAATGATGCATGGGATTTTTTAGGACATAGAAGGTCAAAATACTATATACTTATGGGGTCATACCATGCTATCCCACTATACCATTTTACTTAGGATTTGTGTGGTGGTGGGATTAGATTATCAACATTATTAGGCTTATGAGTACATTAGAGTGGCCAAATCTAAGGGGTTTTTACATACAAATTGGGCATACCCACATGTATTTTTAGAGAGATAGATTGACATAACTTCTATGTGATTGAGGAGAATGATACACTCTCAATGTGTATTATATTGAGTGATAGCTAGAGATATTATTTGGAGACCTTATAGGGATTTTTAGGAATGGTTCAAGGATGAGATGTAGTTGAGATGGATTTACATGGTTTTTTGGTTGCATGATTGATGGACCATAGTTTTTTAGAGGTTCTAATATGAGTGGGTGACATGGTAATTTGGTGTCGTCTAAGATGTTCCTTCCACACCATGGGTGTGGTTAAGGACTTATTGGGCCCTAGTGATATCGAGAATTATATTGAGACCCACAAAAACTAAATTAGCTTAGATTATAGTAATATAATGAGATCTTGTAATAGAGATACCTAATATAGATTATATGGGGGATATAGATGCCTTTTTTATTATGGTGGGGATGACACAAATGATCACTACTCTTTCATAGAGATGGGGTCATTGTGGAGGATGTATTAGATATGGATCCCATTAGATTAGTTGAGAATATGTTTTCATTTATATATTTTCATGATTTGTTTGTTTATTATTGGATCATTGGTTTATTTAATTTGGTCTAATGTATTATTTTAGTGTGCATAGGTGTAGGAGATGATGATTACTAGGATACCATCATTGAGGTTACATTGTAATAATTTACATGTCACATTATTAATGATTCCATGGATGATGGGTTAGTGGAGAGGGATATAGGGGTTTCAATAATTCATTCCCACATATTTTATTGAGTGCCCATTGACACTATAGCATATAGGTGGGAAACTATAGATAGATATGAGGCATGTGCCAAGTTGTATAGGTGAGTTATGCCCCCACCTCATAGTTTGGGTGAGGTAAGTAGAAATATTGTGGATGGTTATATTCATCTACATCAGGAACATGTAGAGCTAGTGGTTGAGGTCATGGTGTTACAAGAGAGGGATCATAGTCATATATTTTAGTCTTGATCTAGATCTAAAAAGGATACAAGAGTATATAGATCTAGTGTGTATGTATCTAAGAGTGAGGATGAGGTTCGTCCTGGTGATAAAATCTTATTATTGAGCGATTATATATCATTTTATGAAATCTTGTTATTGAGTTATATATATATATATATGTATATATATATTTATATTTATATATATATATATATATATATATATATATATATATATGCATGCATATATATATATATATATACATATATATATGCATACATATATATATATATATATATATATATATATATATATATATATATATGAGGTCATAGTGTTACAAGAGAGGGATCATAGTCATATATTTTAGTCTTGATCTAGATCTAAAAAGGATACAAGAGCATCTAGATCTAGTGTGTATGTATCTGAGAGTGAGGGTGAGGTTGGTCTTGGTGATAAACTCTTATTATTGAGTGATTATGTATCATTTTATGAATTATTGTTATTTAGTTATATTTATCTCTCTCTCTCTCTCTCTCTCTCTCTCTCTCTCTCTCTCTCTCTCTCTCTCTCTCTCTCTCTCTCTCTCTCTCTCTCTCTCTCTGTGTGTGTGTGTGTGTGTGTGTGTGTGTGTGTGTGTCTGTGTGTGTGTGTGTGTTTAAGAACCTATTGTTATATGGGCATCATGTTACTTGGTATTTTTATTTTTGGTATTATTTATTTGAGTATATGTTTGATTATATGCATGACTTATGTGTTGACATGTATATGTATTCTATAAATAGATAATGGTAATTGATTATAATTATTTATAGATTTTTGAGTAGATATTGATATTGGATTAGGAGTGTTAGTTATTAGTATCAATGACATAAGAGTGTCATATTATACATGAGTATGGATCATGTGATTGTGACATGCATTATCTAAATCTTGATGGCATAATAAATAACCATACTACTCATATTGTGTATGTGTATAAGTAAATTATGGAACTAATATTGATTATGGTGTACTACTAGTGGATAACTTTGTAGACTCTATAGAAAATAAATTAATTAGTTATCATACTAAAGCTATGCTCTATTTTGAATTATGTCTTATAAATATCTTAATTGGTTATCATATAGAAGATGTGTTTTGATCTCTATGATCTCCACCAAATATCTTGATCAATTGTCTTACTGAGACCAATGGTTAAGCTACTTTCCATTTTGTTACCATGCTACTATATATAGGTTGATTCGTGAACTTTTTTTTGTAGACACTTAGTTTTGGCCACTTTCATGCCTAAAATGGGATTCAAATCAATATCCTGAAAACAACACAATTTAAGCCTAGAAATCACTTTAATTTCCTAAATTTGTCTATGCAAGGGATTTAATTACTCAAAAACATGTCAAGGTTAGTTAATTTAGTATATTACCATATAATCACTAATAACCTAGTTCAATTTCAACCCTAGTCAAATTAAAACCTATTAATTTGACACTCTTAGCATGTCAAGCTATTTATTGAAAACATTTAAAATAATTACCAAAATCCAAAAGTCACTAAGCAATATTAATTACATTTCAAATCTTAATTAGCTTCCCTAAACTAAAATTCAAAGTTGAATTAGTGAATTTTATTTATAAAAAAAGGATTTTTTATCCAAATATGAATTCAAAAGTCAAAGGAGATAATAAAGTGATTTATTATTTCCTAAATTTTCCAAAATTATGAGTCACAACCTCACAAATATCTAAAGTGAGTTGTCATTCCTCACAAATATCTAAAATTGAGGTGTCAAGATTTCATGAGTGCTTTGACACAACCAAGGGTTAGCCTAACTCAACCTATATTTTTTTAGACTCAACCAAAGTTATAATTTAACTTAGCCTCACTAGGTTTAGAGTTAGTTCTTAAAGCTATAAATACAAGTGTTGACACCATATGCCGATAAGAATTTGTGTGTAAGGTTATTCTACTAGAATATGTTTAATAAGCCATTGAGAATAGTGTTAAAATGCCCAATTTATTCCAAATTTCACACCAAAACACAAGTGACCATTGGAGAAGTGTTACCACCATGGAAAAGCATTGTTATAAGTCTCTAATTATCATAATCTGAGCATGAACATCCTTCTGTAAATAATTAGACATCATATTCGATAAAAGAGGTAAATTACTTAATGCTATTTTTATCTCTATTTTATGATCTTATTCATTAAGATATGATCCCCTAATTATTAGGAAAGAGTGTTTAGTTATATTTTATTTTTATGCATGGATTTTCATCATTTGAACTAACAAGGTACTAATAAATGTTTGTGTTCTCTTTCAACTCTTAGGATACATAATGACATACTTGGTGGGACCATGCAACCCATATGGCCAATGATAATGATGTGAAATGTTTAGTTTTTGTAATAGAAACATTTAATTCTTAAATTTTAGAGTTTAAGCCTTGAAAATAATTTCATTCTATTTTTTGTATAATCAGCTCCTATTCTCTTTGTGATGGTAGCTTCACCATTATATGTCTCTATTTATGATATTTATTTGTGCAAAAATGGTAGCTTCAAAATTATGGATTTAACCTACTAAATGGTAGCTTCACTATATAGATTCAGTGGCATTGACATTGCTAACCAATAGATTTACAAGGAAAATTGCATTTGGTTTTGGTAGCTTCACCTATTTTCATGATGTATTCAATGACTTTGCCAAATTTAATCAATGGATTTTACCTATTTAACGGTGACTTCACCAAAAAGTTTATGTTTGTGTTTGTGTTTTTAGGAAAATAATAGCTTTGCTGAAAATGACAACTTTAGTCTATTGCATAAATGTCAGCTTCACTTTGTGTTTTCAAAAACTTGAGAGCTCAAAATGGAATGTTGTTTATTTATTTGTTTTTTATCCTAGAGATAAGCAAAGCCCATAACATTTTTTGAGGAACTAAGTTGGAGAGAGAAAGGTTTACACACTTATAAATATCATATAAACTTTTGTTTGGTTCTTAAAATTAACCTAATCACACTTATATTTTAGTATTTTAAAAGTTTTTAAAAGTGTGAAAAAGGCCAAGGGGTTAAAGATTTTAATCACATTTGAGTTGGTTCTATTAAAAAGAACATACACTTTAGTTAGAGATCTTAAGAAATTTTTCACTTTTGGTTTGTTCCTTATTTGTTAGCCAGTTTCAAAGTTATTATATTAAATTATTTGTTTGTGGGAAACCAAAAAATATAGCATGTATGCTCTCTCCTCGCCCCTATAGGGAAGTTAGGTGACCCAAAGTTCTTAGTTTATTTCCTTATTTTTTTAGTCTTTTTAGAAAAAATGTCATGTATGCTCTCCCTAATCTTTGAGTGACTTGGGTGACCTAGAAATGACCTCTAAAGTCTTTCCATTTATTTTATTTCATTTGGATTGTAGGTGGGAGTTCATTTCCTCCTCAAAATTTATTTAGGGGTGCATTGACCTAGGGTTTCATCTCCAATCATCATACCAACCCCAATCCATAGTGGGGTATATAAATTGGGCATGTGATACTGGGATTGCCAAGGGTTTGAGTGGATAGCCTCTCCAATCCTAATGAAAACCTAGGTTAGGTCTTATTAAACATCAAATTTCATTAAGTAGTACATGGTTAAAGTTTTTGCGTAAAGGAATACAACTTTTCATAGTAAGTGAGTAGGTGTGAACCCAATTGACATGATTACACCCTTATGTTAAACACACTTGGGACCATTCATTACATTCAAAACTTATAGATTTTAATCAACCCCATTCTGTGAAAAATCTTTCCAAATGTCAAGCGTTGCTCACTTTAAGTTAATACCATGTACCAATGCTTGAGATATAGAGGGGGGAATAAAAAAAATACTTACACCTATTCTTTAATTTTTGTATTAACACCTATTCATGCCCATTTTGGTCTAGCCATTTTACCTTAGATCAACTAAGTCCTTTTGCATTAAATTTAAAACTTAATATTTTGAAGTACAAATCTTAAACTAATCAGTTTTATGCCAAAGCCTCATCTAATTTTGGTTTAATTAGTCTACCTTTTTATGTTTGAAATGTGTTACTTGGGTTGATTTCCTATTTAATCTAAATAGCCCTTACTTAGACCTAGTGGTTTTTTTATTGAATTGTGCCTTGTTTGATTGTCTTTTGATCCAAGTTGCCACATGCCTTGTTTGAATTTTATCATGTTGAGTTCAAAAGTGTCCTAGTTTCATTGTTCAAATAGTCTCTTATGAACCAAGTACCGAGTCTTAGTGAGCTAACTACTGAGTGTCATCTAAGATAATTACCTTAACATTAGATTATTTTATGATTTTTTTTTATAGATTTTATGCAATCTAATTTCCTTAATTTAGTTTATGTTTGAGTTATTAATTTCTAAGTCTAGCATTTTTTCACAATAAATGATTATAACTACCTTTGGGAAAATCATTGTTATCCTTAAATCTTAGTTTACAATTTTTATACCTTATCTAGATAATTTTGTCATGGATTATAATTACCATTGGTAAAATTAGTAACTTATCAATAGATGAGTTTTTATCTTTTGTGTTACCTTCACCACTAATTATAATCACCTTTGGGAAAATTAGTATCATTTGTTAGACCAATTTCAACTTTGTTTTGTTTTCCACCTTTGCCTAGTTTAGTTGTTTACCCTTTGGGCCTCTTTTACAAAGCCAAAGGTTTTTTATTTTTAGACCTTTATTTTTTATTAACTTTGGACCCTTTATTTTTCATGAGACCTAGTAATATATTTGAACATGCCTCATTACACACATAGTGAGACTATGTATAATATGGACTATGAGAACTTTGTGACCAGTGACCCTTTTATTCAAGAGTCATATGAGGATGTAGCTTATGAGATGGGTCCTTATCCATCTTATAAAATTCCATATGATGATAAAAGGGTGGCCCTGTTAGTGTAGTCTTTGGTGACTGTACATTCTTATCCATGCCAAGAAAAAAATCAAATGACATAGTACCTTGCTTAAATGATGCTAACTATTGAACAAAGCCAACAACAAGAGACATACTATGTTAATAAACCAACATATAAAAGATATGATAGTACTTGTTTTATCATCATTTTTTAGAGAATAAAAATTAAATTATCATCAGAGCCATTGAAGTAGGATCCAAGTTTATACCAAACTTCCCACACAAAATTCTAAGTAGTTTGCTTAGAAATCCTAGGAATGTGCCTCAAATCCAATAGTTCAAACATGAATCAACTTTTTATAGTCAAGCTTTATCCAAATTCCACATTAGAACTAAATTATGTTTGTGAAATGGAAAGTCCCTATGGATGAATAGATGGAATAAGTAAAACAATCATAGCACAACTATCTCAACCTAGTTCACCATATTAATGTAATAATTGTTTCTAACATGCCACTTATTGAGATAGCTCTATCAACAGGGAAATGAATAGATTATTTAGGATATGTACACCAAAACATAGACCCATTTAGTAAAATCATGTTGGTTGGTGACATGTTTAATGTATGTATTTCAATACATAAAACTATCACTCAAATGGAATACCTCATTCAAAATATTGTGAATAGAATGAAAGTACATTCTAATTTAAATAAAAGTGGGTGTAATTTACCAATAAAATATAAAATATATTTCTCCAAATAATGCCACAAGTGGATTACAATAACAGGGAATATGTATGCCTATTTTATCAAAATCAACAAGTAACCTCTACTCCTTGTAGACTAGGAATCTGACTCAAGAGAGGTGGTTAGTATTGTGTTAGTTCTAAAATGAAAACAAATTGAGAAAAAACACACTAACTATCATACATCTATAGGCCTAGAAACTAGGGGGAGTTTAGTGAGGAAAAAACATTTAAAAACACAACTAGAAATGAAAATAAATGATAAATATAAACACAAAACATGAACTTCTTACCAAATATTTTATTACTCCAAAAGGCTCCTTTGGCTTACTTAAATTGTGTTTCAAAAGATATTCATTAATGGAGTGTGGTTACCTTCATCTCCTCTTAACACTTTTGGCTTGGCTCAATAATTTGGCATCATAAAATTATGCATATGCTTCATGAATGAAATATTGCATTATAACATTACTTTGGTTGAGATCCAAATTTAATAGGCAAGGCCTCTTATTTATAGATTTTGCAAAATGATCAAAATGAACTTGAACCATTCATCTCATGATGAAGATGTGTGGCTAAGGATCCATTAAATTTTTAATGCCATGCCTAATAAATGCCTTCATAAATATTTGGGATAGAGAGTCGTAAATGAGGCATGGGAGAGCTTAATCTTGATATTTTATGCATTTATGACCTAAGGATGTCCTCCCAAGAATTTATGTCACTTGATGCAAAAACTTAATATAAATTTCCAAAAATAAATATTTAAAAAGTTACATGGAAAATTAACTTAAGATGTTGATTTAGATTAATTAGCCCTAAACATGTTTTATCAAATTTGGTGCAAATCTTGGCCCTTAATGCATAAATTAATCAAATTGGTCAAAATGTCATATTATTGGCTCAAAATTTGATTGGATTGGAATTAGGATATGATGTTAGATACATTAGATCTATTATCCCATTTAGGATGTTTTCAACATAAAATAATAAAGCCACGTGTCTTGTACAATAAATTTGGTAGAAAAGAGCAATTTAGAGCACCTAGTTGTGAAAATGTCATTTTGACTTGAAATAATCTAATCAAAATTAGTTGTTTCATAAAATACATTGCCTCATTTAATGATACTCTAGTCAAAATTGGCACTTGATTATGATAGGTTCAACTCATTTAATGAATTTTAGTGTTTTTAGGCCAAATTGTACATTTTGATAGAAATTGGTCAAAAGCCTAATTGAAGGTCATTGTTGGTCAATTTTAGGTGTCTATTATTTTCCCTTATTTAGGAAGGCATTTCAAACTATAATCATAGTATTTTTTTCTCAAAGAATGAAAAGGTCATGTATACCTGTCTTCAATGATAATGAATAAATTATATGTATAGGCCTGTATGCCAAAAAAGAAGATGATGATTGAAGAAGAAAAGTCTAAATGGTATTTGAAAAGCCTATGATGATGCACCCTAAAGGAAGTGACTATCACATATATGGATGGATGGTCTTTTAAAATTAATCAAGAAGAAAGGTGGAATTAACCCATGGTTGAGATTAATCCAAATGAGAAAATGCTTGCATGCATTGATTTTTAAAAGTATATTGATTTGCCCAAAAGAGGTTATAATTAGAAATAAAAATTGAAATCATGATTTTATGATATGTGGTTATAATCATTAAAAGGGCATAGATTATTTGATAAATATGATGTTTGATATGGTTTTGCCCTAATTAAGGCTAATTAATAAGCATAACTCAAGGATATAACCTAGAATATAGATTAAAGATGAGTGGGTTAAAACATAGATGTGATGGTCGAATAACTAAAAAGGACATAAACAACCAAACATACAAGGATTCACAAGGTGATGAAAGTGATGGATAGAATAATAAATATTGATCAATAAAAATGATTTAGTTGTACCTACCAATGAGGAGATGCTCATTCTTATTAGCAATAATACAACTAGAATGGTCAATGAGTTAATTTGATCAAGATGGGTGGAAGTTACCAATGTGTCAAGGATAAAATTTGGTAGCTCTATTGATTGTATACCTTGTGATGATAGACATCATGATATAACACCATGAAGACTATCTCAAAATGTGCATAAAGATTGACTCTTGATCCAATAAATAATTAAAAATAATGCACCAATGATAGAAACCATGATGATAAAATTGACATATGAATATGGTTAGATTTAAGTACAAATGCATAAGGAATCTCCCAATGAACACACACACACACACACACACACACACACACACACACACACACACACACACACACACACACACACACACACAGGGTCAAAGCAACAGTGTTAAAAGTAAACAAATAGGCAAGAAAAAAAACAACCAAAGAAACAAAAATCACACACACAAATAAATAACTTGAAATAAAAAAAAAAGAATTCTTGAAAACAAAATTAAAAGAAATCACTTTAACAATGACCATGCCCCAATAAGACAAAGCAAGAATAATTAACTAGGATTAGATGGGACAAATGTTTTTGGATTTTAAACTATTTGAAATGTGTTTGGTATTTTGAGGTATCTTAACTCGTTAGAGAATGACAATATACCTACTAGCAAAATAATGAGAGTGTTTGGCTTAAATTATTCAAAAAATAGTGAGACCCATGGAAAGGGAGACTGAGGTAACCTCAACATGAACTTATCATGGCCACATAGTCCTAAAATGACCTCAAGTCACAATAATTCTATCCACACAAAAGGTGAGGAAAAATCAACTAGGTCCCAACAAGTTCTCAAATCCATCAAATGGCTAGTCAAATGGAAATAATAATTGAAAGGCGATGTGGCAATGCATGATAAAAAAATGTTGCCCCTAGTTTTCCCATAGGTGGTTATAACTAAGATATAATGGATAGATCAATAATACTATTTTTCCCATAGGTGGTTATAATTAGGAGTAAGATCAGAGAGACATTAATTTTCCCATAGGTACTTATAATTAGACTCACATAAACAAACTTGATATAGGATAGAAGATGAAAGATGTCTTGCCAAATCAATTGTCACACTAATTTCATAGACTATCATTATAAACATTAATTTTATTGATTATGGAAACTCGATCAAAATTCTCTTAGGAGGAACCAAAATAACCAAGATCAAAATAGGATTGGATGAGATAGCTTAATATAGGTTTGGGTCTAGATAGGAATGGTATGGTAATATGACATTATTTAGGATAATGATAGGATTTGGATGGTATAATGATAAATAAGTATGTTGAAAGGGTTTCCCCCAAGTGATGGGGTGAATGGTAGGATATGTGACAATGGCAAATAGGTATGGCATTTAAAATGGAAAATGAAAATAACATGGTATATGTTTTCGGCTGATGATGGTTGCTAGTTTTTGATATTTTGGCTTGGGTATGGTAAATGGCATATGATTTTTTTTCCCTACTAAATTGGAGATGCACATCCTGATCAACAAATGATACAAATAGAATAATCAGTCATGTAAATTTCTATCCCACACCTCATCTGAATAATTTCTCTATCAAGAACTAACTATATATTTTGACACAAATGATGTTGTTGTGATCTTCATTGGTCATTTATTCTAATTCCTTCAAATCTCAAGACAAGGTATATTTGTAGCCACTATAAAGGAAAGTATGCCATGGATCATAAATAGGGATAACTGTTGGATGATAGGTTTGATTGGGTGATGGAATGGTGGATGATAATGGAAAGTGTAATGGTAGGGAAGCAAATAAATATTGGGACTTTTAGTCACATGTAATGTTACTGATGCCAGATTTGACATAAATTTGGATGTGGTAGGGTCGAAGACTTATGAATATTCTCTTAATAAGACCACTAGATTTTTCTATTGTTCGGGCCTGAGAGTAGTTACCATTTGATTATATTGTAGATTGGAAGCTATTTTGATTTGATCTTTGATTTTGTCTTCATCAAGTAGTGAAGGACTTTTGTGCTCAGTCATTAGAGCCTCAATAAAGTTTTCACCAATGAAGTTTTCTTGATTATCCCATAGCACCTTTGAAAAGGTTTCATTAAGGAATGTTAACTATTGGCTTTGATTATCTTCTAACACCTTCAAAAAGGTTTCATTAAAAGATGTTTAGTTTGAATTTTGATCATCTCATATCACCTCTAAAAGGTTTCACTAAGATATTGGTCTTCTTCTAAATGAATGTAGTCTTGGCCCACCTAATATTCTGTGACTAATATGTCACCATGGATGTAATTCAACAAAGTGTGATTCTATTAGTCCCAATCAATGTTTGTAGGAGATGGAATGTCAATAATATGGCTATGTTGGTTGGTGGTAATGGAATGTGGAATGGCAATGGAATGGGGAGAGGCTACAAAATCCTCATAAGATATACTAGGAGAAATTGTATCAAAGCTGAAGTACTCATCCCCAAAAATTGTAGAGGGATTAAAAATGTATATAAATTGATCTATGAGGCATGTGTAACTAATGTTGTAACAATCATGAACATAATTTGTATCCAAATCTAATTTTGGCATAATGGACTCTGAATCTAATGTTGAGATTGATTCTAATGCTAAATATGATGTCAATCCAAAGATAAAACCTGACTCTAATTCTAATTCTTCATTTGTTGGGTACTTTTTTACAATGATTTCTTGTTTCATGTTTGGTTTTGGACAAGTAATGGCCTGTGATGTCATAGTGGGATCCATAGAGACTAATTTGTCAAAGTGAGACTCCTTAACAATGAGAAAAAGGTTAAGAGATAACTCCTTATAAATTGTATTATCAAGGGGTGGCTCAGTAAAAATAGGCATATGGTCAAGGTAATGATTTTCCCAAAGGTAGTTATAATCATTAAGAAGTGACTCTACAAAGACTAGCTTGTCAGAGTGAGACTCTTTAATAATTGGTATAGGATCAATAAGTGATTCATCATAAGTTGACTTATCAAAAATGTTTGGTTCAAAAAAAACATCTTGGATTAGTTGGTTCTCTTGGCCTTAGTTTCTAATGTGTTGGAAAATACTAGTTTTGAACACAACTTGGTCTTTGAATGATTGAATCAATTGAGGTTTTGATAGGATTGGTACTAGATGAGGAATGGATTATGGTTAATTAATGGTAGAGTTTTGGGGAGCATGATTACTCACATGTGTCAAAGGATGAATTCCTGAAATGGTAACAATAGGGTGGTGTGGAGTTTGATTTCTTATAAAAGCCAATGGACCAGGTCTTGGAATGATGAAGGGGTATTTGGAAGCTGGTAGCTCATACAAGCCAAAGGACAAGGTCTTGTAAGGATAAGGCTAGGGCATCGTGGAGCTTGGTTTCTTTCACAAGCTAAATTCCAAGGTCTTAATATGGAAATGGTATGACGTTGTGGTCCTAAAATAGAAATATATGATGTGATGGAGCCTGATTGTTCACATAAGCCAAAGCATCCAAGTCCTCCTCATAAACCATATCATCCTAGTTAATAACTTGATTTGGATTTTCATTATGTTTCCCATATGGAGTATTATAGGGATAATAATAAAAATCCTTAGGAAATCTATCTCTATAGGGATTTTTAGTTAGATTTTGTGTGGCCATTCTATCATAAGTTGGATTTTATGTGACTCCACCATAAGTGTAGCTAGACATATATGCATTAATGAAGAAATATCTAAAAACAAAAAGTATTAGAGTTATACAAACTTTAAAAAATAATGTCTAAAGGAAAAAAGGTTCAAACTTGGTTTAACTTGGTCAAAAGGGTGGAGCTGTATATCCAAATAATGATCTAAACATGGAGTTGTATTTCCAAAATGGTTTGTGCTAAGACTTAGCATAAAAAAGTCTAACGTCAAATGTCTTATGTTAAATTTCATACACATAAAAGGTCAAGTTTTTGAATAAAAAATGGCATGCCAAAGGTATAGGTTAAAGTGTTCCAAACAAGGACTAAAATAGGAAAGGGAAAAAAGTTTCTAGGTCTTTTGTCCAAATGTAGAGTCAAAAGCTAGGCTCAAATAGGCTATGCTAGGACTTTTGTCCAAATTGTGTCAAAATCAAGACTCAAAACAAAGGTATGATGTGATTTTATTTAATTTAACAAGTTTGGAATAAATTTAACATAGACTTAGCACATGAAATCAAACATAAACATGATTAATTGGCATAATCCATAAGGCAAGAGGCTCTTGGAGAAATGTTGTGTTCTCCCAAATAAAGGCACAAACAATGATGAAGATAGGCTCTATGAACAAACAAAACACTCAATAGTCTTAAAATTTGGATAATAAATTAACCAAAGTTATGTAACCCTAAAAATAAATATCTATGTATCATCCCCATGAATTGAGGCCTAAACAAAAATCAATCAATGTTTAATTCCAAACTTGACAAGGTTAATTGAAAACTCAATGTTGAAGACTAGGATTTGACCAAATAAGCGAGACAAGATTGGATGGTATAATGGCTCGAGATAAAGATCAAAATGACATATGTGATTAGTTTAAAACAATGGTTTAAGTATAGGTCAAATGAGTTATGAAACAATTTGAGTATCATAATGACATTAGCATGCTCTAATGATGTAATAAATGTTATGTTTCAAAGACTCAAAGGCACAAAATTGATATCTAATTTGGGTAGTATAAAATTACCCTTATTAGTCAATTGACACACACAAACAAGTTTAGAAAAAAATTACAAGGCACAAGTGTGGTGTAAAGTGGCTAGCATAACACCTATTTAAATAAAAGAGTGGTATATGAACAAATTGGTTTTGACATGGCTTATAAACAAACACATTAGTTTTAGTCTCAAAACACCAAGAAAGAAAATGAAAAAATACAAGTAAATCATCCAAATTCCTATCAAGGGTGTGGTAAAGTGGGGTTGACTAAAACTAATTGGTTTTCAATTTTTCTATATGGATTATATACACAAGACTTTCATGTCAAAATGTAAGAGAAGCAACACATCAATTGGGTCCACATCATATGGTTTGTTGTAAAAAGGTCTTTCTCTTTTACAACCATTACATCCATCACTTGGTCAATGTAGTGAGATGTCTAACATGATCATATGTCCCATGGTCTTAACCTAGTGATAGGAGATGGTTTAACTGATCAAAATACCATCCCAATAGGCAATCTTGATTTGTATATCCCTCCATGGATATGGGTTGAAGACAATGTTGGGAGATGAATTCCTAGGTCAAGGCTTCCATAAAGAACTTATGGGAGGTTATTAAATCCCCCTCACAAGCCAAGATGCAATGAAATAAATGACAAAAATAGAAAGACTTTATGGTCACCTCAAGAGCACCCAATATTATGCAAGTTTTTGGGGAGGGATTTAAATGATGTTCTTTCTATGCCTTAGACTAGGCTCAAAATGTGATGAGTTGATGCTTTTGATCCCAAAAGTTCCCTATAGGGGATGGGGAGAGAGCATACACACATGTCTCTTTTCACTAAAACGCACAATCAACAAGCAAGTTTACAAACAATTGAAGTGAGGTTAATTTCAATACACCAAATTGAAAGAGTTTGATTAGGTTTATTACTAGCCCCTTGGATTTAAGTGTAAAAATGAAAAATATTTCAATAAAAAAACTATATGAATCAATAAGCACCTAAGTTTTTTTTAATCCCAAAGTTTGAAGTGGTTAAGACTTAGCATGCTAGATTCATTTTAAGCACCAAATACTAAATGTGTGAAAACTAGCATGTTCATTTTAGACCAAATTTTAAGTATGCATGATTTTAACCAAGTTATTTTTAAAAATATAAATTGAAGTGTATGATTATTTAAAAACACCCAAATTAATCTTCCAAACTAGCTTTTCAACCTGCAAAAACAAGATTTGGACTACCTATTTTGAAGCACTTTTCCAACTGAGGTAAAAAATTTCACAAAATGAGCTCTCAGGTTTCACATTGTCAATCCCATTATTCCTCAGTACAATCTTGTTATTCTTTAGTACAATTCCACTGTTTGGGTCAAGGTGATAAAAATGTTATTCTAGGCAATAAAAACACTATTTCAGGCAACAAAAATGCTATTCAAGTTAACTCAGGTTGGGAGGACAAAAAATGTTGTTCTAGACTACAAAAATTCTATTCAGGGTGATGATTTCACTACTCAAGGTACAAAAAATAATGTTTTGGATAAAATTGATGTTTGAGGTGATGATTTTGTTATTCTAGGCTATAAAATCACTATTCAAGTCAACTTGGGTCAGGGTGATGAAAACATTATTTAGGATGACAAAAATGTTGTTTAGGTTAACAAAAATGCTATTTTGGATTACAAAAATGCTCTTGGGGTTGACTCAAGTTGGGGCAACAAAATCATGATTCAGGGTAATTAAAACACTAGTTAGGGCTACAAAATTGATGTTCTAGGTAATGAAATCACTTTTCTATGAAATTGTTGTTTTGGATTAAAAAATTTCTATTTGAGTCAATGATTTTACTACTCAGGGATATAAAAATGTTTTTTTGGATAAAAATTCTATTCAAGGTGATGAAATCACTATTTAGACAAAATCATGCTTTTGGATAATAAAAATGCTACTATGTCAATGGTGCGATTGTAATAGAGAATAAAACCTTGACTCTCAAAAACAAAACCATGACTTCTAGAAAAAATGGATTTTTAGCTCAAATGTTTACCTTCCTTTCTTCTACACTCCAAGATCATGCATGAAAGTGGTTAGTAGGTTTCTTGTAGGTGTTTTATGACCAAATTTGTGAGGCTAGGGTCCCATTAGGCATACCATTATGTAGATTATGAATTTGACTTAAGAGAGGTGGTTAGTATCATGTTAATTTTAAAATGAAAACAAATTGAGAAATATCAAACTAACTAGCATACATCTCTAGGCTTAGACAATAGGGGGAGCTTAGTGAGGAAAACCCATTTGAAAAAACAACTAGAAATGGAAAGAAATGATAAATGTGAACATAAAACAAAAAATTCTTACCAGATCCTTGATTGTTCCAAAAGGCTCCTTCTTTGGTTTGCTTAGATTGTGCTTCAAGAGATCTTCATCAATAGAGTGTGGTTACCTTCATCTCCTCTTGGCAACTTTAGATTTTGGCTTTGGCTTGGCTCAATAATTGGGCATCATAAAATTATGCATATGCTTTATGAATGAAATCCTGTATTGTAACATTACTTTGGTTGAGTTCCCAATTCAATAAGCAAGGCCTCCTATTTATAGATTTTAAAAAATGATCAAAATGAACTTGAACCATCCATTTCAAGATGAAGATATGTCACTGAGGATCCATTAAATTTTGGAGGCCATGCCTAATAAATTCCTTCATAAATATTTGGGATAGAGAGTCATTAATGAGGCATGGGAGGGCATTGAAGAGGTATGAGAGAGCTTAATCCTGATATTTTATGCATTTATGGCCTAAGGATGTCTTCCCAAGAAATGATGTCATTTGATGATGTAGAAACTCAATATCAATTTCCAAAAATAAATATTCAACAAGTTACATGGAAAATTAACTTAAGATTTTGATTCATATTAATTAGCCTTAAACATGATTTATCAATTTTGGTGCAAATATTGGCACTTGGTGCACAAATTAATCAAATTGGTCAAAATTTCATATTATTGGCTTTAAATTTTAATAGATTAGAATTAGGATACAATGTTAGATACATTATATCTATTATCCCATTTAGGATGTTTTTGAAACAAAATAATAAAGGCATGTGTCTCATACAAGAAATCTAGTAGAAAAAAAAAATCTAGAACACCCAAGTGCAAAAATGTCATTTTGACTTGAAATGATTTGATCAAAGTTAGTTACTTCATAAAAATCATTTCCTTATTTAATGATACTCTGGCCAAAATCAACACTTGATTATGATAGGTTTAACTCATTTAATGTGATTTAGTGTTTTTAGGCCAAATTATGCATTTTGGTAGAAATTGGTCAAAAGCCTAGTTAAAGGTCATTAATGGCTAGTTTTAGGTGTTTATTCTCCTCAACTAGCTACTTATTTAAGTATACAACAAGAGGGAATGAGAAAACAACAAACCAACTTACCACCACAAGTACATAACACTACACCAACTCAAAATGGGGAAATAAATGTTCCACACAAAAAGCATAGACCAATATACCTCAACAATTACAAACATTTCCAAATTCACAATGTGTTTCTATTGGTCAAAAAATACCATTTGGTCAACAATAAGTGCCTATCCAATAATGGGTGTTTAACCAACAACAAGGTTATCATGTACAACTAGTATTAGGTGCTACGCAATAGTTACATTTCACCAAATGAGTATCGCACATGCAACAAGGATCCAAATTTCAACACCTCCAATAACATGGTTCTAGGCAATGCATTCCTTATATACACTAGGGTTAAGCGATTAGGTAGAAAGTTCCCTCCCAAACCCAACAATACCAACACATCCCATAGAGATAAATGTCATTACCATAACCACAATTTTATATCCAAGGATATATAACCAATATGAATAAAAATGTGTTTCATCAATAACATATTATGTATCCACAATATAATCCTAATGCACAAGTACGTATACTTGGTCATCTCACCAATTTGACCAACATTCCATAATATGCCTACCCCAGTCAAGGTAATCCACCTTTGATTGTGCAACCTCAACAACATGCCACTTAATCTAACTTAATTTCCGAAGAGTTATAATAGATGAAGGATGTAGTTCAAGATATACAGATCAAAAAATAAATAGATAAAATCAAATTAGATGAAATATACTCTTATCCATTAAACATGGAATATCTACAAATACCATTTCTTTCAAGGTATGAGTTGGACAAATTTTATAAATACAAGGGCAAAGGTGACCCTAAAGATAATATAAAATAATTATCTTTTTAATTCCATTCAGTGGCATATAGATACATATACTTGCTTCTACTCTAAGGAATCTAGCAGGATAAGCCTTGAAATGGTTTTTGAAATTACTGAAGAATTATGTACCTAACTTTGATGATCTTTTTGATAAGTTTGTACAACATTTTTAATATAATATTGAGCATGATATTATATTTGTGGACTTAGGTCAAGCTAAGTAGAAGACTGGTGAAAGCTTCACTATGTACTTGTAGCATTGGATAGCACTAGTAAGTTAATTTACTCATAATATGCTAGATAAATAGTTGGTTGTGATATTTACTAAGTGCCTACACAATGATAAATTACCATATAAAGCTACAACGTGGTCAAATTTTTAAAGAGGTTATAGATAAAGGTATATAGATTGAGAAATTCCTTGTCAATAAAGGGATACTCAATCTATCTTCTTCTAACTAGATCTAGAATCAACATCAAGACCATTAGACCATAATTAGAACCCAATTTAAATACCATATTTAATGCCACCCTAAGACAATAATAATGAGAGACCAAAACCCTACAACTTTAATAAGAATGTTTTTGGCAATGGGGTTACTAAATCATGCCATGTTTAGATTGTGTAAATACTAACTATTCATTTGCCTCCACCCACTTAGCAACCACCACCTCTATACATTCAACCAAGGCCTCCACAAAATCAATATCCATATAATAAAAATCAATTACAAGCCCATCCTCTAAGGAGAAGACTACCCATTTCTAGACAAATCAAAGGCCTTGGTGAGCCTATTGAATTTATGTTTTAAAGATTAGTTCAAGAAAATAAATTACTTGTCTAATACCAAATCCATTCCTTAAAGGGATTAATTTTATTGATTAGTGCAAAGAACATAAATTTTTTTAGTACTATCACATCAGAGGATATTTCATATGCTGGTGTATCTAACTTATGATATTGATTGAGAATATGCTAGAAAATGGAAAGATAGAAAGAGATTCCCATGCTCCTACGACCAATTATAACTTGGGTATCTACTATAATATATTTCCCCAACATAAAAATATTAAAAACTCATAATAATAAAAACAAAAAAAATGATAAATAGCTCCATTTCAAAATCAATAAAAATAATGCCAGCCACAACAATAATAATAGAATGGTTGGAACCAAGGAAAAAATGACCAGACTAACCAAGGTGGCCACCATGCCATCATGTATACCTACAACAATGTTATAGGACACATCTCAAGAATTTATGTTTCCATTATCACCATTAATCCTTATTAAACTACTAATAGACCTAGACCTTCACACAATAATGCCTATTGGCTGAGTAATACCTACCAACCTCCTTATACTAGTAATTCTTCTTTAGACTATGTTAGTATCTAGGCTCAACACCACCCTAGAATTACCATTTTAGGTCTCATTACCTACCTAACCAACTACTAGATCAAGATTTTGTAATCGTGACTCAATGAGCCAAGGTTACTATCAAGGGACCATAACCAAATATTAAAAATGAGCCCATTCAACTTCCATGCCTATCAGAAACAAAGAAATTAACAACCTTGAGGGGAAGACCTATGATATTATGGAATAATTGAATAAAACACCTATGCATATATCCATCATAGATTTGTTATGTACATCAATCATCCATAAAGACATCTTTAATGATTACTTGAACCAATCTATCATGTTAAATGACATCACTCTAGACAAATTCCAAGCCATGGTAGGGCACTTAGCCCCTTGCCAACATCTTACCTTTGACCAAAATGACATGTCATCTTTGGGGCCTCTTTATAATAAACCATTGTACATTGATGTTGGTATAAAAAAATATGTCCTTGTAGATAATGGTTCAGGCCTCAACATTGTGTCTTTGAAATTGATCAAACATCTTGGATATATAACAACTGACTTGTAGTCATATATCATCATATTAAGGCATATGAGAATGAATAATGGGAATCTTAAGGTACTATTAGCTTACTAATGGTTATTAGACCTTTGACCCATGACACTCTATGCCATGTTTTGGACATATAACTATCTTAAAATTTATTATTGGGCTAACCTTAGATCCCTAAAATTAGGGCCATACCTTCTACATTGCATCGGTGTATAAAATTTCCACATTCAGGAATGGAAGTGAGTATACTAGCTGAACTTCAGCCCTATCAATATTGTAAACATCTCAAGGCTAAATATAAAATCTATAACTATTAATTTGGCATGAATCCTATGCCAAAATATTATAGAGAAAGAGTCAAAATAGGAAAATCCTTTGAAGTAGGACCAAAAGCTAATTACATTAACCTAGACAACCTAGCTTCTACCTTAGCCATGGATTCATTAGACATTGACAATCATTTTTATATAACTAAAAAAGGTGTTAAATAGTACCATACCTATAATTTCTTCCATATTACCAAATCTATAAAAAAAAATACAAAAGTTTATGGGAGATATAAGGTCAAAACTACTTACATGGAGTGGCAAACCAAAGGAAAATCTTATCTAAACAAACCAATTATTTTCAAATTGACCTCTAGCCTATAATAAGATCTCTTAGTTGAAGATGATTCATGGATTTATGTTTATGATTTATTTGATTGTTACTAAAGTGAAAAATATCCTAACCCTAATTATATTATAAATCACCTACCTTATGAAGGTAAAGGCCTGGGGTTACATCAATAAGGCACGATCAAACCTATCTTAATGACCAAGTACAGGGGAACCCATGGTATTGGATTTAAAATACCTAGGGGTGATCCCACATATCTTATTCATGTTTTAACACCATCAAATAGTGAACATGATGTTGATAGTGACATAATATCTAATTATAACATCTATGATGACCTTGCCATCGTAATTTGTTTGACCCCCATGCCATTTGCACCATTAATCTTATTTATCAATCTTCATCATTAAACCTTTATCACCCATAGTTGATATAATAAGACTAGCAAGAGTCAAAAATTCCATTATATGAGTTTGAAAATGATGAGGCCATATGCATATTTTTAGGATTGATGAATCACATTCCTCTTAGAGATCGCATGTAAGGATTTTCTATTAGATTAGACAATGCCTTCTATTTTAGAGACTGAGTGAACTTCCCTAGCCAAAATTAAAAAGAAAATAAAAAATTGAGGTCTAAAAGTGAAAACCTCTTTGAGGCACTTTTTGAATAAGGTAATAGTAAAGAGAAAGGCAAGTCTCTTAGTGAAAACTATTTTTTGATGCCATTAGCTGGGGATGTTCACCCCTCTTTGTATGAATCACATGAGACCTATATTCCAAAGCCTATTTATGGATAAAATATCAGTACTGAAGAGTGGTAATATTTTGCATATATTGTTTAAGAGTGCCCTAAGTTATTTGTCTCATGGCCTTTGCTAGGATTCTGATTCATCCTATTTGAGAGAATTACATAAGCTAGTCTTATTAGAGGACTTTGTCATTGCCAACAAATTTACCTCCTTGATAATTATGTTAGAATATGGTTCTACATTTCACATAGAGCATAATTTAGAGGTAATATTGGTACTCCAAAGGACCCAAATTTGATCAAATTAGGCATGTTTCTCACTAAGGATGAATGTGAAGTTTTTATACTCCTTTTGAGGGAGTTTATTGACATAATTACATGGGCTTATTTAGACATGCCAATTTTATACCTTGCCTTGGTTGTAAACCATCTCATTTACATCCTAATGCCAAACTTGTTAAGTAGAAACTACATAACATGCATCCTCACATTGTTATCCTAATCAATAAAAAGTTGGAGACACTCTTAGATGCAAATGTATCAGATCGATTAACTACTCAGATTAGATTTCAAACATTATGCCACTAAGGAAGAAACTATAAGGTATAAGAATTTACACTAATTTCAAAGATATCAATAAATCCTACTTAAAAGATAAATTTCCTTTTCCTAACATTGACATGATAATTGACTCAATGGATGAATATGAAATTCTTTCTCTTATGGGTTATTTTTCAAGGTATAATCAGATCAAAATTACATTGGAAGATCAAAACAAGTCAACATTCACCAATCCATGGGGAACATTTTACTATTAGGTAATTTAGTCTGAAATGAAGAATATTAGAGCCACTTATCAAAGAGCCATTGCAGTGATTTTATAGGATATGATGCATGACATTATTGAGGACTATGTTGATGACATTGTTGTTTCCAAAATCAGCTTAGCTTATTTTTGAAAATAACCCCCTACAAAACTTGTCCGTTTCATCTTTTGTCTCTCTAAGTTTTTTTTTTGATACGAATTTCAAAATTCATTTTTGTCTTGGCCTCGAAACGAGAAGTGGTTACCATCTCATCCAAGCCAAGTTTTCCCTTCCCCTTTTTCTCCTTCCAGAGTTGGTCTCTTTTTGCTTTCTGTGCAAGGGCGGCGAAAATCGCTGCCTCTACATTTCCCTTATTTTTGTGCAAGGGCAACGATTTTCGCTGCCTCTGCACGTTACCTGCAAGGGTGGCGATTTTCACCACCTCTACACATTTCTTGCAAGGGCTGTGAATTTTTCCACCCCTGCACTCTGACCTGTAAGGGCAGCGATTTTCATCACCCTTTCAAATAGACTGACTACATGTAAGGGCGATAAAAAATGCCGCCCTTGCACGTCTCAATTTCTGCATAGGCATTAATGGCCACACATGGTGGGTTGTTGGGGTGGGTTTTTCAACCCATATATTTTGATTTGAGCCTCATTCTTCTCATTGCTTCCTCCCCTCCTCCTACCTCTTGCACCTGAGTTCCTCAAGTGACGTTTCGAAGCACAAACTCGCAGATCCCTCCTCGTGGCACATGCATTTTATCAGGTAGATTTTGTTTTTGATTTCTTTTCTTATTTTCTTTTGTTTTGTCCTTAGTTTTAGTTAGTTATTTTTTTAGTTAGTTTTTCTTCCTCCCCCCTCCTCGCCATGGGCTTCCCCTTCTACCCGCATTTTTTTCCCCTATGCGGTTTTCTTCCCCGTGTGTAAGGGCAGTGATTTTCACTGCCCCTACACGGAAATTCCAAATACAGTGCAAGGGCGGTGATTTTCGCCACCCTTGCCTTTTGCTTCCTACCTGCAAGGGTGGCAAAAATTGCTGCCCCTGCATCCTTCGTACAAGGGCAGCGATTTTCACCGCCCCTACTGTTTCTTCTAAATTTATGTAAGGGCGACGATTTTCTCTGCCCCTGTATTTTTTCTTAATTTTTAGTTAACTCCCAAATTTTTTTCTGAGTTATCCCTTTCATGCTTTTTCTTCCTCATTTTTTGCTCCTTTGCTAGACCTACCCTATTTAAGTGACCTCCAGTAACCCATGTCACTTAAATTGTGCTCTCCTTCTCTTGCTCACTCTTCTCTCATCTGTGATCATGGCTACAACACTTTTAGTGAACTCCTATACATCTACTCCCATCCAATCAAGATTGTCCTCTATGATGGAAGCATCTCCCTCAAAGGCAAAAATCATGAAATACAAGTACCAGGGTGTCTTCCCACTCACATCAGTCACCTCAAATGTCGATGACATTTGAGATACCAAGATCGGCCATGTGGACATGGCTAAATTCTTGGTGCGAACTAAGGCAACAAATCCCAGTACTGGGATAAAAAGAATTGTTGAGAGCAACATCCACCTGGTGGCTGCCTTTTCGGTAGCAGCACATCATGTGGAGTTTGTCCTCTAGTGCACACATTTTTACAACAAAGAGACCAGATCGGTCTTAGACACCAGTGATAGCATGATAATTCGGTTGGACCCCGATTTTATTGACAAAGTTTTCTTGTGTCCTCTAGCCACTGAAGTAACCCAAATTGACTTTGTAAATGCACAAAAGGAGTATGACAAAGACCCTGAAAGGGCAAAGAAGGTCATGAACTATAAATGGCTAAAGACCCTGAGGACCGGCCTCTCTAGATGGTCAAAGAGCTTCCCCAAAAGTGATTTTGTCAAAGAAGTTGGTGACTTAATCACCCTCCTCAACAGAGTACAGGGCCTCCCATCCTCTTCACAATTCCATGAATGGATGTATCCATTCATTAAGATCATCCTTCAAGGTAAACAGACCATCTTTTGGGGGGAACAAATCAGCAATGCCATCCACAAATAGCTGACTAGGGTACAGACTTCTTTTAAATTCTACATGACTTCATACTTGGTCTACATAGCTGCTGCCATGCGATCTTTCCCAGGTTTGACAATAGAGGGAGATAGAAAGACCACCTCGGTCTACTCATATTATCCATAATTGACGCTTCAAGGGTCAACACATCATTTTAGATGAGTAAATGACACATTCTTTGCCATATTTTTGTGTCTCTTCGATCCCCAGCTAGAGCAAAAGAGAAAATCAAATGAGGCCTGGGTGGTAGTGAACAATTATGGCTGTATGTTCCTCTAGTTCCCTACTTTTTGTTATCTTTGGGTTGGTTTTTACCAAGGCTACCCTTATATGCTCCCCAAGTTCCCTTCAGACAAATTAGTTTTAATGGAATTATGCCGACAACTAGTTGTCGTGCATACTAAACAGATGGAACTGAAGAGACCCAGTTTTAAGTTTTTGATCCAGATTGGCAGGTTTTTAGTTGCTACATCAACCAAAGCCAGGGTCATGGAAATAGAAATACAGATGGTTACCATCAAACCATTCAAGAGATGGGAGAAATTTGACTACAGGGGAGTCAAAGAGAAGATTCGAAGGAAAACTCAATTCCACAAACCCATGATTGAGGATATCTGGGTGGCCTGAGGACCGCTGACAAAATAAGGAAAATGGACTATTGCCATCTAACGCTGGAGCAGATAAAATACCTTGAGCTTGCAGAGATCCCTTCTAGTTTAATCGATGATGGGAACACCATAAATAGCAGGTATCCGGTAGAAAAGGTTGCTGGTTCCCCTCTCCCTCCAATTCAGTGGTCTCAGAAGGAACTGACCTCTCTGAGGAAAAGATTTGAACCAATATTGGCTAACACCAATGATTGGTTAGCAACCAAAGGGATCACCCTGAAAGAATTCATTATAGGATCAGAGGCTGAATACCAAGTAGAATTGAAGAGGAAGGTGGAAAACCGAACAAAAAATAAAGGTGACGTTCCTTCTCCTTCTAGGCCTCACAAGCCTAGGATCATTTTTGTGTCCAAGAAGCCTAAGACTGCACAAGGGCCTGAAATGGTAGCTGAAGGAACCAAAGGCCAAAGCCCCAAGGCACAGATAGCTCAACCCATAAAGACATAGGATCGGCCTTCAGAATGACCAGGTGTTGGGTCTCCACTCTCGTCGAGACAAGCATAGCCACTCCAGAGTGCCTCTCCTTCTCCCCCTCAATCTCTTATGGTGCCCATTTCTCCTATCTCCCCAATCAGTGTTCCCTTTTCTAGATTCACTTCTCCTTCTAGGGTTTATTTGGTGATCCTCAAGGTCCCTCCACAGGTTCCCCTCGCTCTTCTGGGTCTATTTCGAGTCTATCATCTCCATCTTTCAACCTGCTACCGAGCCCTACACCTGAGCTAGAATCAGTAATTGATACAATTTCATAGGTTACTCCAACTGCAACTACTATCACCACCAGTAGTGTGGAAGCTGCTACAATGACACTGACAGAGGCAACTATTGTTACAACAGGTACTTCTCTCCTGCCTTGGATGTCTGCTTTCACGCTGAAAAGAAAGAAAATGGCCATCTCCCCGGATGAATTCAATTTTGGCAAGATAGTGTCAACAAAAGCAAGGGCTCCTAAGAGGCCAAAAATCCTCTCGAAGTTGGTCGAAGAAAAAGGTCAAAAATTTCTAGAAATTGCCAAACCTCCTCAAGACGCAACCCTTGAGGGTTTTGAAATGAGCAGCTATTCCATCTCTCAAGTTGAACTTGGCAAAGTTACTCATGAAGGTGCGAAGAGTGATCTTCAGTCAGCCATGGACATTATGGTCCAAAAATTTGACAGAGAAAAGGAGATGGACTATTATAAAGCCAAAACAAAGCAGTTAACAATAGTGATCAGAAGGTTCACTATTCTGCCTGAAGCAGCAACTCTAGAGGCCTTTTCTGTCGATGATCCAGTCATTCAGAAAGCTAAAAAGACTTATTTAAAGGGAAAAGTCATGGAAGACTATGTTGAAAGAATGCACAATCAGGGAGTCTCTTTACTGTCAGAAGTTGTGGGGAGAACAGGTAAAATGAAGAAGTTTTAGGCTCAGGTAGATGATTTTGTATCCCTTATTTCTCAGGAAATTGATAGCTTAGAGAAAGATCTCGGCAGATGGAAGGAAATGAAAGATCTCAAGAAGAGTGCCCTGATATCTATCAGTGTCATCTCCAACAAAGACTCTTATGTTGAGATCAAGGAGTCAATGGTCTTCAGGATCCAAGTACCCAAAGACTTAATTGATGATCTCAAAGCTTTCAAGGAAGCTAGTGAAAAGAGTGACCTAAGCCTGCTGAACAAGTTAGAAGAACTGCCATGTAACTTGACCTCCAAGGATCATCAGTTCCTTCTGACAGAGGAAATGATTCAAAATTTCAAAGGGATGATCTAGAAAGATTTTGAAGAAGCATCTTTCTCAATGACTTCGGTGGACATCATTCTGGATGCTCAGTTAACTTTGGAGAATTTCAAATCCAAGTTAACTGGCCACTCTAAAGCCATCATAGCATTGAAAGACGTGCTGATCAGAGCAAGAGTCATCTTCAAGAAAGCAGTTGTGCCAGACAGCATGAGAATTTAGGCATCAATCACCATGTACGATGCTCATCTAAAAAAGTTTGGCAGCAAGAATTGACTCTCTCTCTCCCCTTCTCTCTTCTTCTATCCTTATGCATTTCTATTTTGTGCAAAATTCACGTAATTTTGTAATATGTAATTACGTGTAAATTTTTTGGAAAAATATCTAAAAGTCAAAGATGAGTCATCTTTGACCAAGATATTTTATATATTTTATTATTTTCTATTTTTGAGGATTTTTCTCCCTATATATAGTGGAGACCTCGTTTGTAAATGATCAGAGAGAAATTAATAGTAAACACTCTGCTGAAATTGAAGCAACTTTTGAGACTTTGTGCTCAAATTTGTAAATCATATTCTATTGAATGAATGAGAAATAGGTTATTTCAGACTTTGTGTTGAGATTGTCTGTGTTATTTGGGAAATAGTTCTTATGTCTCTTTCCTGGTAATATCTTATTCATCTAATTTAATAAGCAAAGTGGGTGTGTTTATATTATCTGAGGACGCTTCTAGAGGGTAGAAGATAGACTTTGTGCTGCTTTTACCTTTGAGATTCTGTTATCTTTTATAGTTTCAGGTGAAGACTTTATGCTTCACTTTACTCTACGATTGTACTTGTTCTGAATCGGTGAAAGAAGTTATGGAAGACTTTGTGCTTGCGTGGGCGTTCTTATCGACTTTGTTACTTCAGGTGATCTCTTACTCTTCGTTTGATACCATTCTTGAAGGAGAGGAGTATTGTTAGCTTTAGACCAAGATTTTTCCTCTTTTGTTCTTTATACATTACCTCTAAAAAAAGAGAGGTAGATGTTGTTATACCACCCCCATGTGTTATTTTCTACTTAATTATATATATCCAGCATGTAAGTATTTATAGGGAACCTCCCCTTGATGAGAGGAGAGATTTACTTCATCCAGATCTGGTAAACCCATACTTTTCATGGTGTAAATCTCCCTATGTTGTGGCTGATATCCCCATTTTGTCATCAGTTAGTTGACGACAAAATATTCACCCAAAAGACATCTTGGGTAAATCTAAAACCTGTGCTGACCATCTAACTGCACTACAAATAATATTTAAGAGACATCATAAATAAAAAAATCAATCTTAATTTGAAAAAGTGTGTATTTGGAATAGCTTCTAGCAAACTATTAGGATTTATTATATCTCATAGGGGCATTGAATTTGACCCAACCAAAGTTCTTGAAATTATAGAAATACCACCTCCATATACTTTTAAGCAACTCTATAGTATGTAGGGTAAGATACAGTTTATCCAATATTGCATCTCATAGCTAGCTAACAAATTTCATCCATTTACACACCTACTAAAGAAGGATATTACATTTTTATGGAATGAAGAGTGCCAAAAAGCATTCAATCATCTTAAGTAATATATTGCCTTTGTTTCCATTGATGCCAAATAAGCCATTACTTCTTTACTTGTCAATGATTGAAAATGACCTTGGGGCACTTTTAACACATCATGATAAACAAGATAAAAGAAATTCCATGTATTATCTGAGTTGAACATTAGTCACATATTATCACAACTATACACCAATTAAAAAATCCTATTTATCAATGGTGTTTACATCCCAAAATTTATGTCATTACATGATGAAAAACATAACCATTATTATTTCTAAATAGATCTACTTAAGTATCTAATTTCTAAAATAGCTCTATAAGGCTGCATGGAAAAATGGATCATGTTATTGATTAAGTTTGAAATTAGATATGCCAATCCAAAGGCCATTAAGGGGAAAGTACTCACATATTAGATAGAAAAAGCTCATCTTCAAGATACTCAAGCTCTTATGTTTAGATTTATAGATGAGGCCATTATGATTTTCAAAGAAGCAGAAGCACCTCTTAAGGTAGATGAATGGAATATGTAATTTGATGATTCATGCATAAATCATGGACTACATGCTAAAATATTATTTATTACACCACAAGGGGATCTCATTCACAAGTCCTTTTGTATTGTATTTACATGTACAAATAACATGGCTAAGTATGAATCACTCATTATATGCTTCTTCAAGTAGTACAATGGAACATTAAATGTTTACTAGTTTATAATGATTTTCAACTAGTCATAAATTAGGTCATGGACCAGCACCAAACCAAGGATAAGAATTCGGTATCCTATAAATATATGGTTGATACTCTCAAGCAATAGATTACCAACATCTAATTTGAAATAATACCTTAAGGTAGTAAGAAAATAAATGATGTTATGGCCATTATTGGCTCCATGATGGGATCATAAATAGATTAGTGGGTTATCAATTTATTGTAGAACAATTCTTAACACTGACACATGAATAATCAACCATCAATATGGTTTGTGACATTATTTGTCCCATGTCTCTCTGGTACTCAAACATATATGCCTATCTTCAAGACCAAACTATGCCTCCCAAATTTTCATAAAAGAAAAGAAAAAGCCTTCACCCATAAAGCCTCTCGTTATACCCTATTTAGGCCAAACATGTATCATAAAAATCTATGATGTAACTCTTATTTATTGTTTAACTTCATAAGAATCTAGATTAGCATTGAGGGAAGTTCACCAAGGAGAATGTGGAGCCCACACTAGCAGGGTAATCTTAGCTAAAAAATTACTACATGCTAGTTATTATTGGCCAAGTATGGAAGTATACATAACTGTATATGTGAAGAGGTGTGTCAAGTGTTAAAAGCATGCTAATTTGATTCATGATCCAGCTAAGACACTCAAACCATTGACAACACCATGGTTATTCTTGATTTTGGGACTCAACCTCATAGGAAATATTAATCCTACATCCTTATATGGCCATAAAAATGTCCTAAACATAAGAGGATCCCCTATCCCTTGTCTTCTTCATCATCATGCTAAAATATCAGAGCTGATTTCTCTCAAAATTAATGGCTTTACAAGACTTAAAAGGTTTCAAACCAACAAGACATGTTGATCATGTTTCCCATCAACAATTCATGGATGATACCATTTTAATAACCAAGACATCTATTCAAGGAGATAGAGTATTAAAAATAATTATGTTTTTGTATGAATGGGCTTCAAATCAGAAGGTAAATTTAGAAAAGAGTTCTATCTATTTTTTAACACTATAATAGCTAGATAAAATAAAATTGTGTAATTGTTAGGATACTAAATAAAATCTATTCCTTTTTCTTATCTTAGCATGCCTTTTTTATCAATAATATTTCAATCTCTGCTTGTAATCTATTAGTTGAAAGACTTTAAAGAAAGTTAGCTGGGTGGAAAGGTAAGCTTCTCTCTTGAGTGGGCAAAATTTTGCTAATCAAGAGTGTTTTTCAAAGTCTTATAATTTACCTTATTTCTCTTTTCAGTCTTCCAAAGAGCATAGAAGATAATTTTTTTAAAATTCAAATGGAATTACTTTGGACTAGGACTAAATAAAGGAATAGGTTTCATCTTGTCACCTAGGACAAAGTTTCCACTTTAAAATGTTATGGGGGATTTGGTCTAGGAAAATTTCATTTGATGAACAAAGTTCTCTTATCTAAGTTTGTATGGAGTTTTATTAAAAATAAAAACACTTGGAATAATATTTTGAGATTAAAATATTTAGATGGCATAAATTTGATGTGAATTTTTGAAGAGGATAAATTTTTCAAGGGTTCACATTTTTAGAATTTCTTGATTTCTAATAAAGATCTAATATCCTTTGGTTCAAAATGGCATATTGGTAATGGTATAAAGGTTGAATTTTAGAAAGATTCATGGGTTTTATAATAAATTATTAATCAACTAAAACCTTAAAAACATATACAAGAGCACATCTAAAATAAGTATGATTACAAGGTGCATAAATATTGACAAGTGATTGAAGGAGTTAAAATCTAAAAAACATTGAATATAGAAAATTTGAATTAGGAGGATACCATCATTGTGTCCAAATTGAATAATCTATAGAGAAATTGTCATTTTTAAACCACCAACTATTAAGATTAGCTTATTTAGAATGAATCATTTAATGTTTAATATCAAGTGAAAACTAGTTACAATTTGTTGGCTCTAGATCCAAGAAACATTACTAATTGGGAAAATATTTGGGATAAAAATTTTATTCCTAAAATCAATTTATTTTTATGGGTAGTAGTCTATAAATTTTTTTAAACAATGGATAATGTAATATAAAGAGGTTTCATTTTGCTTAATAGATGAATCCTATGTGAAAATGAAAATGAAAATGTTTTTCATCTACTTATGGATTGTCCCTATGCACAGGGAATTTAGAGCTTCTTTTTTCTCAAATTAAGTGTTAATTGGGTATTTGCTAGTTCTCTACTAGAATTATGGTATTCATGGGAGATTCCTTTTCAAAATTCTCTTATTAAAAAATATGAAAACTCTCATTGTTGCATATCATCTGGGGTATTTGGGGATAACACAGTAATAGAATCTTTAGAAATAAGAAATGTGTTAGTAAAATCCTATCCAAAATGATCTCTTAGTCTGTTATTAAAAACATCAATATAGTTCTTAATGAAAAAGGTAAAAGTTTATTAACATTTAAACATAAACCAACTCTTAATTAACAAATTAATCATACTGGTCTTGGAAAGAGTGATCCTAGAGATTATATTAGAAGAACTAAATGTAAACCTCCACCTTTGGGATGGTTAAATCTAAACTTTTATGGAGCTTCCAAAGGAAACCCAAGCCCAATAGGAGGAGGAGGTATATTAAGGGATCATCAAGGAAATTTTGTGGTAGCTTATATAGGAGATATGAGAATTAAGTATAATCATTGGGATGAATCCCTTACTACTTTGTGGGGTTTAAATTTAGCTCAAAAAATAGGAGTTTAGATTCTTATAATAGAGGGGGATTATCTAAATATAATAAATTGTCTTTCAATGAAAAGTTTTGTTAGATGGTCAATCAAGAAAGTGGTGGATGAAGCTATATATATTCTAGATTTTAGGCAATAGATGAATATTCAAGATGTATATAGAGAAGGAAACATGATATCTGACTAGCTATCTAATAGGGGTGTGGTCTCTTTGGGTTTGTCTAATTAGATGAATATTGAAGACCTTCCTTAGGACATTATTCAAAGGATTAAGGGAGAATGTGTTTGTAATGAATAGAATACTTGAGTATGTGGGGGTCTTTCCCAAGCATTGTTTTAAAGGCTGTTATAAATCTATATATTTAGTCTATAGTATTATCTATTTTTGATTAATCTCTTTTTAAATTTCCCCTTCTTTGATCTCAATGAGAAGCTTATAGAATCAAGAAACACTATATAAAGATATATGTCTTCTAAAAAAGGTAGTAATAAGATATCTTTGGGGATTTTCCATTTTTTGGTCAATTGGTTTTGGGAAAGTCATAGATTTAATTGTTCAAAGGCCAAGAGGTAACAATGGTATTGTTGAATTGGATAGAGACAAAAATTCCTGAGGAAGTAAAAAAGAATGAGTTTATTTATGAGGCTCTGCATACTGAAGGATTTACTAGGTTGATGGAGAAAATTGAAGGGCATAATAGGCATATTTCAACTCTAATAGATAAATCTTGGGAGGACATAACCATTAAAATCAATGGGGTCTTCTTGGAGATCACAAAATATTTGATAGTACATGTTATAAGGTTGGATATGGAGGATACCAAATTTTACAAAATAGGCAGGGAATTCAAAAAAGATAGGGAGATTTTTCTTCTAGAGGGCAAATCCCTGGAGTTTTTTCACAATGGATTTGACTAGGAATCACTTCTAAGACAATTTGGAGAAGTTTATTTCCATCTGATGAAATATGTCACACTTGAAGGTTTAATGTAGTCAAATGTCTCTTTTTATTTTTCTAAACTATTTAAGGCATGCAATCCTCATGATCCTACCCTTATACATTTTGCTCTCGCTATAATCCTCCATCTTGAATAATAAAAATGGAAATTATCCTACTCCCAGACATGAAGGGGTTATATTTATCATCCATAAGCACTTTAAGGAAATGAATCAAATAAATATATAAATTCCTAATAATCAGAATAAAAAATTTGTGGATAAACCTATGGACATTAAAAATATTAAGCACATATGGATCAAGTATCCTAATAGTGTCTCCTCCAAGGGTACTAAGGTAAATGTTGTTATAAATACTCATGATAGTAACATCAAATTACATCTAAGGAGTGTAGCTAAGGAAATTCCTGTGTCATTCAAGAATTTGGGTAAGAAGGGTAAAATAGGGCATTCTATAGGGGATTTAATTTTGGTTGAAGAAGATATGACTGGTATAGAATATGTCAATAATCAAAAGGGCATGGGAAGGGATATCAAGGCAACCCAACCCAAGAAAATAGATTCTATAAAAAGGAAGAAAAGAGAAGAAACTAAGGAGAAAGGAAAAGACTCCATAGGTAAGCAACCTCATGTTTTGAATGAAGAATCCAATAATTTAGTGAGATCTTTGAAAGGGAAACAAAAATTTGACAAGATTGAATAAGAATTGGACCTAAAAAAAATGGCATGTGTTGGTTCATAAGGGAATTGACTGACTTCAAAGGGAAAGCCAAATATTTGCAATAAGAGAATGAAATATTAGTTCAAACCAATTCTAATAAAGATGTTAATCATCAATTATAGAGTCTCCAAACAAGGATTGGTATGCTTGAAAATGAAAATGATAAGCTAAAAAATATGTCCTAATTACTATCGAGTATTTCATTAAGTGGGTGGAATCCATTCCTCTCACTTACATAATTGGTAAGCAAATATCCATGTTTATATTAAACCATCTAATATACCATTATTCTATTCCCTTTGATATTATATATGATAATGGAGAATCATTTAAAAATAAAGATGTGAAATCACTTTTTACCCAATACCACATCGAATAAAATTTCTTGACTACCTACTATCCACAAGGCAACAACCAAGCTGAGGCTTCTAATAAAATCATTATCAATATTCTAAAGACAATTGTCAATGATGTTAGTTGTAATTTGCACTTGCATCTATTTAATTCCCTCTAGGCATATTACACCACATTATGTACTCCAATAGGAGCTACACTCCATTCAATTATTTATGACACTGAAGCCATTCTTCTTGTCAAGGTTGAGTTTCCTTCTCTACATATTTCCTTACAACACATCATTGATAATGAGGACTAAAAAATAGATTGCTTGCAAGAGTTAGAATTGATGGAAAACTTTTGGCTTCCTTGAATAATTTTTAGGCATATCAGAATTGATTAAGGGGCCAATGTAATAAACACATTAATCATTGTTAATTTGAGCTTAGAAACCTTGTGTAAAAGGAAAATTAGAATAATATAAATGTTGAAACAAATAAAAAAGTAAATTTTCAACCAAACTAGTTAGGGACCTATGTAGTTATTGCTAACTAAGGTTTTGGAGCATATAGGCTCGCCATACTAGAAGGATATGAATTGATAAACATAATTCACTTAAAATGTTTTTACACTTAAAGGACTAAAATTATTATCTACGAGGATTAACTAAGTTATGCCATATTATACCCATTCTTTGTACTATACCCTTAACATTTTACCATGTTATTAATTCTTTGCCAACCAATTCCTTTTACCTAACCCCACCTATCACATTTAACCTTAATTCAGATTCATTTGTAATTTAGACACATTCAATGGTTGATTATAGAATTTAATTTTATCAATTATTTCAAAATAAAACATTTGAATGGAAGTATATGAAAATAATGACAATGGTCCTAGCAATTACATCCTTTATTTGTTATTACATTTTATACTCGTGATAATAATTATAACTACCGGTGGGTAAATTAGTACTAATGACCCTTTTTCATTGTTTCCTAATTATAACTACCTATGGAAAAATTAGGAAAACCAAATTTAACATGCATTACCACATCACCTTAACGTCATTATATATGGGGCATAGTTTTTATCTTAATCCCCCACTCCCTATATACATTTATATATATTCCCCTTAGCCTAATCACAAAGATAAGACTAGGGGACAATGTCCCCTACCCTAACTATGTCTATGGATATGGATGGCACCCTCTATGTCTAGTTTCTATATCACCCCTTGGTGCTATCCATATAGTGACTTGATGTCCTATGAGACTATTTAGGCATTTCTCAATTTACATTGAGGTCAGCTCATTCACCCCTTCACCATGTTTTTACATTTTTCAAGCAATTTAAGTTTGAATGCTCTCATTATTTTATGAGCATGTTTAAGCTACACTCTTGCCATTTTGAGAGTTAGAAAATTTTGTATCTTGTAATTCTTAATCGAGTTAAGATGTCTATAAATTTCTTAAAATGTTTTCAAAAGACCTAAGAAAATCCTAAAAATCACAAAATAATGAAAAATGGCTTAGAATTTTTACATGAGATATAAAGCCATCAAAATTTTATGGGATGAGCCATACTATCTATTCAACTTCATTTCTAGGCTACTTATCCCTTTTCCTCACATTTTTGGGAGAACTACATTAGCCTGAGGTTTGCACAAACTATTTATTCAACACGTGGATACATGGTGTATCTCAGGTTAACTAGGACATCACCTTTCTTTCTTTTTCTAGAATTTCTTTACCTTAAGGATTTTGGGACTCCTAGTTATTTTACAAGTATCCACTTGTCCTTTAGTTTCCCCATACTTATTGGCCTTAATCATACACTCTCTCTATTTTATGAGTTAATGTTGTGACCATTATGTATTTAAATTTGATCATAAATCACCACTTGGTTTTTCTTACATTCTCACTATTTTACAAGTTATCTATGTTTGAACACTTTCACCATTTTACGAGAAATCATTGCCAATACTCTCACTATTTTATGAGATTATTATCATTTTAAGACATAGATGTAGTAGACACTATAAATTATCAATTTAGCTCATTAGTGGATACTCATCTCTTATCTTTTAGTATGGTTTTAGCCTAAACCACACTCTCACACTTGTGTGATTTGTTTGTGTTGATGCTTTCATGATTATCAACATCATTCCCCCCTTTTATTATGCACTCACTATTTTATGAGATCATTCCTATTTTATTCTACAAGACAAACATGTTTTATTATCATCATTTTCTTTTATCCCATATCCTAGGAGTTCTAAATTTGGCTTGAAGTTTACAATGGATCTTGTCTCCATCGAACCATGTAGGCAATGTCCACTTGCCTAGTGTATTTAGAGTTAGCTCGGCTACCCCTTATTTTTATTCTATTCCACCCATTTTATCTATTTGCGTCATTATATCATATAGCCTATGGGTAATGTTTTCCATCTTTTTTATGCCAGTGCTTCATACAGCCTAGGGAAAACATTTTGTCATTTGTTCTTGTGTTATTTTACTTGTGTCATTACTACCTAGCTTAGGGGTCACCTTGTTGCCAAGAGTAACGCCTATATTGTACATGCACAAATAATATATGTTTTATTTTTACTAACATTATGATTAACCATTGTTTGTGTATTTTTATTTGTTTAACTTTGTTTATTTTTGTGTGTTTAGAATAGCTAGTTTAGTGCATTTTTATTTTCTTTGGATTGTTTAGTTGTTTTGATTAATTTATTTGTTTTATTTATCTCTTTATTTATTTTATCTATCTTTGTTTGTTATGTTTATTTAGACTTGTTTATATTGTTTGTTTGTTTGTTTGTTTTTGTATATTAGTGTTTTGTTATTTGTGTTTGTTTATTTCATTATTAGAATGTTGTTTGTTCGTTTGTTTTATTATTTTGTTTATTGGTGTTTTGTTGTTTGTTTTTTTATTTTTATTTGTTTTTCATATTATTGTTTCTTTATAGCCTTTGTTTTTTTTTTTTTTTTTATAGTTTATTAATTTTATTGGTTTTGTCTATTTATTTGTATAGCCTTAGTTTGTTTGTATTCAGTTTGTTTGTTTTGTTTATTTCATTTCATTTTTATTTGTTTTGTTTGTTTTTATTTTTGTTTTTGAATTTTTTTCTAGTTTACATATGATTATTGAATTTTATTTGGATTTAAGTATTGATTATCCATATCATGTACTTGGGTTGTGAATGTTTATTTTTAGTATTACACTTGGTTTATTTTTTATATTTACATATAGGATTTGATTGTTCAAATATTATTCATAGGTTTTTTATATTTATATTTAAACAATGTTGTCAATGCTTAGGGTAGATATTTTCATTATGGTTATTCATAAATATAATCCTAATATCATAAGTTTTAGTAAAAAGAAAACATACAAATACTATCCGATCAATGCAAATGGAAATACTTATCCAATATATCAAAACCAAACAAATATCAAAATACATGCCTAAATCTATGAGTAATAAATAAGATTAATCATGATTTATTATGTGTTTATATAGATGTGCATCTCTAAATAAGCATACACATGAGCTGTGCAACATAATTAGATGAAAAAAGTTAGAATAACATCTCATAAACATGGAAAAATAAATGAATGAACAAAAACATTAATGCAAATAAACATCAATAATTTTTTACATCCATAATGCTAATAAATATTAATCAATTCTAAACATGAGATAAATAAGATAACAACATGCATCGTATATATATCAAGAATATCATATACATGTACATTAACCTCAAAGGACCCAAAATTGAATGTCAATGTATCTCAAATGTCATAGACATAGAGGATATATACATTTCATAATGGTGTCTCAAAATACATTAGTATGTTCATTTAACAAGTATAATGCCATATGTCAAAACTATACCAAAATGCCAAAATGCTAAGATACCTGTGATCAACTTTGGATTTGTGTGTCCATGGAAATTATGGCCATAGGTGGCCTTGATAGAACTGAAGGTCTTGGTGGTGGTGGTGGTTAGTGGATAGACTGACTTGAGGCACCTGTAATATGAGTCCTAGTACAAGACTAACTAGATTTGTTAACTTCTTGTTGTGCATCCAAACCTCAAAATAAGTAACCTATTGGTCTCTAGGCATGGTCATATCCTAATATCATTAATGATAAGATACCTCATCCTTGGCCTAAAGGTACTCCCTAACCATCTATGAGAATCTGACATGTCACAGCTCCTCAAACTACATCTTGATCTCACCTGAGCCTATCAATAGTGGCTAGTGTCTAATCTCTCTCACTAATGCCCTGATCCCTCTCAATAGTGAGATGGACCTATATGGTTACCATCTTATCTATCTTGACCTTTATCCAAGTACTCTATAACTTCAATAAAGTCATGTCACCATCCATCACATCTAAGGTACTCTAAAAAAAAGATACATAATGTTTTAAATCTATAATCTCCCATACATGAGAAATGATCTCCTACTCTAAAAAACTTAAATCCCTACCTGATATAGCTATGCTCAAAATCCCTACCTAGATTGAATCCACCTATGTGCTAAAAGGCCCTACCTATCCTAGATCAACTTGATCCACTGTAACCACTACCAAGCTAGGATCAAGTACCATTAAATCTAGGCCATCATCCCCATCATCTCTATCTCCATCTCTATCTCCCCAACCATCTCCTCTATCGAATACATCATTATCATTATCACTAGCCTCACCATTTATACCCTACCAGGTATTATCATTATCACTTGATATCCTAGCCTCCATCTCCTTAATGTATATTAGTACCTATCCCCTTAAACTAAAATAATTAGCCTTAAAGGTCATACCTATACACACCAATGTATATAGTTTGGAGTGATCCCTTCATCTACTACTCCTCCTACATAAGCCTAAGCAACTTAAGGAACAATGATATAACTCATTGTGCTAGCACTCAACTAAGACACTCAAATATGCCTAATATGCCTAGATGAATAGCATCTATTCTATGTTATGAAGGTCCAACATCTATAATAATTCAATCATATCCTCTATCTAGACCTATGGGCCTGAATACAGTACAAACATCAGTCTTGGCACATTAAAATAGTTAGTCACTCTTAAAACCATGAAAAAAGGTTAGCACCAACCTAATTATATGCAACTACTTGATCCTAAGCCTAGCCTACTAAGCCTAATTAATCCTCCTCCATAGGTTAGACCCCTGTCAGGTCCCCAAACTAGCAATTTTTGGATGTTAAGGTGTAGCTATCATTTTATTTAGTGGTAAAGTCACCATTTACATGATATTACACATTTTTAGGTGTTACCATCATTTTCATTTTCACAAAAAATTTCAACTTAGCCAAAAATAGGTGAAATCACCATTTTAGTGATTTCCACCATATTTTAGCATTTATTATATTTATAGAAATAATGAATTCACATGAAGTCACTATTTTCCTTGGTGAAGTTTTCATTTGTCCTAAAATACAAATGATGACTTCATCATTTTTGGACCTAAAATTAGCATTAATTGTAAGAAAATTGACATTAATGATAAGTTTGAAATTACTCACTAGTGGTTCATCATGGGGTGGACATATGTGCTCTCTCACCTTCTCTAAAATTTGATGTTGAGTTATTTCATGGGCCATTTTTCTCATCTCATTGCACAAAAAACTAGAGTTCAAAAATTTCAATTCGCTAGGGTGAAAAGGAATTGTTTTTCACCCTAGGGGTGAATATATAGCCATAAATTTAAATTTTTACCCCCAGGGTCTGTAGTTCATTCCACATTCTTTAAGAAGTGTGTTTTTCACATCCATGGTGTTAGAGGTAAAATAACTAAGAGGTAGGTGAATTAGTGAGCCCAAATATTTCAATTTCAATTAGAGTCCTTTCAAATTATTAAACAATCACCATATATCAACTTGATCAAGTAACATTAATAAGAGAGATCATTCATTTAGTGCATACACAAGATCAAACACATAATACATAGTTCTTGTGAGAAACATTCATGGGGAATAAAACCCACTCTCAAGCCTACAACATAAGGATTACTTATCCTATAATAAATTACAAATAAGAGACTGGTCAACTCCTTTAGACCAGTGAGCCTTGGTCATATCCTCCTGACCAAAAGCCTTTAGTGAAACACTTATTTCATAAGGAATAACTACCCCTATATAAGATCAAGTACTTTAGACCCTCCTTTGATGTGAACACCTCCACCTTTGAAATATTTTATTCAACACTTGATGATGGATCTTTGAGTATCTAACCCTACAAAAACTCTCTCTCTATCTCATGCAGGCCTCTCACATAGGTAGGCCATAATCTCTCTCCTTCTTCACTCAAACTATCCTCATATGTACACTCAAACCTATTTTCATATTCTCAAATTTCAAGATCACTTTTATAACATCATAAATATGACCTATAGGTCATACACATAGTCATCAATATGATCTTTTCATCAATTCATCAACTGGGCACTCTATCTCTCCTTCACTTCATAACTCTCACATACACCTTGCACAAGTCATTCTTACAAGTATAGAAACCAACACATTTGGTTTCACTATGTATAAATAATTCATGAATTATCAAGTCTAAAATATTTCCTTGTCATCTAGAATACATGCTTTCACCCTTAAGGCATCTTAGATGGGTCATACTTAAGCACAACTTTCTTTCAAATAGGCCTAAGTCACTTTTAGGTCCAATGACACTTCTTAGAGTAAAATAAGAACACAAAAACACTTTATAAATGTATTGACCCATTCCAAATGATCTATAAGTCATATTTAAGTACCAACACCCATCACAATACCCTTCTTCTTAAGCACAAATAATTCAAACAACCTTTTGTGTACATAGTCACCATGAAAAAATACATAGTCAACTTCTACAAATTTATTCATACTACATATGATTATTAACACCTTAATAATGCACACAAATTTTCCTCATAGATTATAAAACACTCACCAATATCTAATACATCATGAGATATCAAAATAACATCAAAATGAGCTCAAATATCGTTGTCAGGTTACTTACATAGCATGCATGAACACATAGTCAAATTTGAACCTAAATATATTTAATTTTACACACAATTAGATCATAAAATTTATATTTCCAAATTTGTCTTGGATTCCTCTACAAATTACCTTTTTTATAACATGGTTAAATTTTATATAGATCAAAAGTTATGGCTCAAAAACTAGACACTAGTTTTTTCCTTTGTTAAATTTAAATATTTGAATTCAAATAGACATAGTTAAACCTTGAAGACCAAGATGCCATATTGAGTCCTTGATTATTATATTAAACACACACCATTTATCTTATTATAAAAAAATTGACCTTTAACACATAGTATGCTAATGCCAAATTTCAAACCTTGAACAAGTTAACCTCATCTCATGCAATTTGGTAACTTTGACCTCATGGGATCTATTAATCTCTTTGAGATTATCTTAGCTTTAAAAATTCTAGATAAATATAAATTTTACCTCTTGAATTTAATGCACTCCATTTATCTCTATATGTAAGATCACCCACTCATCGTTGATCTTTGGAAGAAGCTCGATCTTTATCTCTACATAGTGTTAAACATTGAACACTTGGCACCATCTCATTGCTTCCTAACATCTTGGAGAAACATGTTCCATTGATGATGTTCAAACATTAATTTGTGAAAAATTGACTAAGTATAGGAACCATTTCAATCTATTTAAGAAGCTAGCTTTTAATCTCAATAACGTTTACCTCACTCACTCACATGTTTTCAAATTTGGACCATATGATATCCTCACATAGGAGAATCTAACCATGTATCAAACTAATCTTGAAGCCTTCACATATGTGATATATAATGCCATTAATCTTCTCATTTAGATTTTTCTACTGGAAAGCCAACAATGTTAATAATTGCCTAGAAGGCCAACTTTGCACATGCATATCTTTTGATGTGCTTTGGTGCATGATCTAAAATTTAGTATAAATCAACTAGGCTCAAAAATAAATAAACCCATATGATCATCTTGTTTTGAAATATCCACATGTGTGAGATATACCACCACTAAAATTATTACTCATCTCTTTCTTACCTCATGTAAATTTGGCTAAGTATGGCAAAATAATGTCAAACTGCCTGGGAGCCTAACTTTTCACTTGTATATCTTTTGTCATACTTAGGTACATGACCTAAAATTTAGTGCATAAGAACTAGGCATAATATAAATAAACCCATGTGACCATTTCCTCCTAAAACCTCTATGCATGAAAATTTTGACATCAACATGCTTACTCAACTCTATTTAAACATAGAAAACACTATCAAAATGCTTGAGAGCCCAAATTTTCACCCACATATCTTTGAATATGCTTAGGTGCATGTTTTGTGATTTAGATCATAGTAAATAGGAAATAATTTTATCACAACCATATGACCAACTCCCCCTGACTCATCCACACATGGTAATAATGACATCATCAAACTACCCACTTAGATTTTCTACCACTAGACCCAAAATGTCTAGATGAAAACAATGATCAACCAGATGAAATCCACTCATGTACACAAGAACTCAATGACTATTAAACCTTTTATAGGACCCCTTTCACATGATCAAATCACCATACTCATCCTTTAACCTCTCTATCCATGTCAAAACTGAATATCAACCAAGCCTCCTTTATGCACACTAGGACAAGCACATTACACATGTTATCATTGTCACTTAGACTATCAAGGCACTTCATCCACTCACTAGTACACCTTCATTAAATCACCATGACATCATTGGAAACTCTATAACACATGGTATAATTTACATGTTATTTTATAATAGATGCCTTATTTTTCCATCGTATTATAATCAGGCCATCATTTTAGGCTTCCTCTGAGACCTGTTTAACAATGTTTTAGATTAAGGTAAAATCAGGTTTTGATGGGACCCCGAAACCCAAGTACAAAGAAAGAAAGATAAAGCCTCAACGACCACAGGCAGAACCTAAAAACTACTATAGAGAAGTAGCAAAAATAGGTTTATATGGACTTGAAACCACCAGAGAGACCTCCGATCAAAACCCAAATTTAACAAAGATCTGGCCACACTTTAGATAGAAGATTACAAAAAAAAACCAGAGAATAGGACCAGTAAACATAACCAACAAGAAGAACTAGACTATTCTTCTAGTTCCAAAATCATTTTCACTATTTCTTTACCTTTCACAACAGTAGTGTCTTGAGTAGTAGTTGTCGCCAACTTGGCTCCCTCTTGTGTAGCCTTCTTTCTAGAGCTTTGTCTCGTCCTTTTGCTAGGCCCCTCCAAGGATTTGGTCTCCTCGTTTACCTGTTTAACAATGTTATTTCTACCTATATCTTGTGTTTATTTGAACGTGCATATTATCAATCACATTTAGGCTATAAATTTATTTTTATACTTTTCTATCTCATCATAAATCCATTTTATAGATTTTTTGAATAAACTACCCTTGCCAATTTGCCTTGATGCAAAAAATTCTTTTTCGATCAATAAATGATATATCTTGCCTTTTTAGGACAAAATCATTTTAAATCACATGATAAAAACATGTGAATTATTATAAATTTATTTTATCAAATCATTATTTTTTGACCAATTTAATGATTATAACTACCTATGGGAAAATATTTATTTTTGCATCCTTACTAATGATTATAACCACCTTTGAGAAAATCATTATTTTTCTCACTTCACCTACCCTACCAAGGTAAATACATGCATCAATGATTATAACTACCTTTGGGAAAATATTTTTTTTACATTCCATTATTGATTATAATGCCTTTAGGCAATTCAGTATTCATCCCACTACCCTATCAAGGCAAATGCATGTGTCATTGCTTATAACTACCTTTGGGTAAACTAGTGTCACATATTTTATTATTGATTATAATTGACTTTATGAAACATAATAAATCCATCACCATTACTATTTATAACCACATTTGGCAAATTTATTAATTTCACCCATGTTGCCACTAGATTGAGTCATTTTATTCATTTTGAGGTAACATTAAATGACTCTATATTATCACCCACTCCCTCAAGGGGGCATTAAGGGTTTATTGACCAACCTTTGGGGCATGAACTATTTGGATTAATCAATTTTTATTTATTTTAAAAGACATTACTATGTCTTGTAATTCCTTCTTAAATAGGGGAAAATATTAGACACTTAGTTTTGGCCACTTTTGTGCCTAAATTAGGATTCAAATGAATTTTACCAAATGACACAATTTAAGCTAGAACATACCTAAATTTCCAAAATTCATTCTCATAAGGGATTTTCTTGCTCAAAAACATGGTGAGGCTAGTTTATTTGGTGTATTACCTTGTATTCACCAATGACCTTATTTGGTTTCAACCCTAATCAAATTACAACCTAGTCATTTGACACTTTTAGACTGCCAATATATTAATTGAAAACATTCAAAATAATTGACAAAAGCCAAAAATAACTAAGCAAGATTAGTTACATTTCAAATCTTAATTAACTTGCCTAAACTAAAATTCTAAGTTGAATTAGTGAATTTCATTTATCAAAAAAAGAATTTTTATCCAAATATGAAGTCAAAGGTTAAAGGAGCTAATAAAGTGATTTTTTATTTCCTAAATATTCCAAAATTATGAGTCACAACCTCACAAATATCTAAAGTGAGTTGTCATGCCTCACAAATATCTAAAATCAAGGTGTCAATGATTCATGAGTGCTTTGACCTAACCTAGGGTTAGCTTAACTCAACCAAATTTAAAATTTAACCTAACCTCCTTAGGGTTAGAGTTAGTTTTTAGAGATATAAATACAAGTACCCACATCATATGCCAACAATATTTTGTGTGTAAGGTTATTATATTGGAATACCTTCAAGAAGCCACTGAGAGTAGTGTTATAATGCCAATTTTATGCCAAACTTCACACCATGCCACAAATGACCATTGGAGAAATGTTACCACCATGGAGAAGCATTGTTATAAGTCTCTAATTATCATAGTTTGAGCATGAACATCCTTATGCCAACAAGTAGACATCAAAATTGATAAAGGAGGTAAATTACTTGTGTTGGTTTTATCTCTATTTTATGATCTTGTTCATTATGTCATGATCCCCTAGTTCTTAGGCAAGAGTGTTTAGTTCTAGTGTATTTTTATGCATGGATTTTTATCATTTGGATTAACAAGAAACTAATCAATGTTTGTGTTCTCTTTAAACTCCTAAGATACAGTTTCCATCTCTACTAAATTTATGTTTCATGATATATCACATAATTAGTTGTCATAGAAACCACATGGCTCATATGATGAATAATAAATGGATCCTTGAAAGGAAAATCCTAGGATAATTGATCCACACCATGATACCTAGGACCAAGTTTGAGGGGGGAAATTGACTTTTGGTTGCATAGAGTGAATGGGTAAAGTTAATTCAAAAATAAACAACTAAACACATTCAATGGAGAAAAATTATTACTTGTAATAAATTCAAATTCTATTCATTAATAGATAATAGGGAAAACTAGTACAATGTGTTATAGTTCATGTTTTACAGAGTAAGTACATAGAGCATGCTATTTGTGTTATGACTGTGTAGATTATTGACCCTAGGATAGGTGTGTATTTTACATTCATATGCAATTAGAATATAATATTAGTTAAAACCACAATAATCTACCAATAATATAGTTACATTGGTTCATATTACAAGTTCAATGATAGTTGGTAAACCTGTTGAATCATGTGGCCAATGCAAGGTGACATGTGGATGTGATGTGGAGTCTAAGAGTTAGCTAGGCACACAAAACTATGAGTTATGGCATATGATTTAAAGACACATTGGGATATGAGATGAAAATAACATGGAATTCAATGAGTTATCAAAGAACTTGTGTGATGCATAAGTTCATGAGTTATGATACAAAAATACAAGGTGCACCTAATTCTAGGCACAAAGGTCAAATAAGCGTGTGGAGTACACATGAGTTAATGTGTAAAAGTATGTGATATGGAATGGGAATTGTGTGTATGTCTAGTAGAAAACCTTAAGCAAGGAGTGCATAAATATTGGGTGAGAGGTTTGTGCTTTGTGTAGTAGAGTGAACAAGGAGTAAGCTTATCTTCATGAGAGTTATGTATGGATAATTTTCCCATTATTAAATAACAATGGTATACATTATGTTTTTGTATAGTTGTATAAACTAATCCTTAATTTTTTGTGAAATTAACCACTAAGATTGATTAGCATATTACCTAACCTTAATATCTCAAAAATGTTAATGTGTGCCATGACAGGTGTGTGTGTCTATAACTTTGATGATTTAGTCCTTATCTAAAGGATACAAGTGATTAGGATCCAAATCAAAAGGATGTTGTGTGACTACTATATAAATAAGTGTAGGGTGTAAGGCTTGATAAATTTCACATTAAAGATTGGGTACATGCCCCTGTACTGAGGCAGATCAAGAATAAAGGTGTTATCACTATATTTGTAAAAAATGGTGTAAGGAAAATAGCATAGAGGCTTGATATTCTAGTGTGGACATTTAAATAAATCCTTTTGAATTTACAAATAGACTTTATTACCAACATAGAATGTATGAGGTGTACAATGTGCATTGTGTCACTCCTTGTATTTATCTTGAGTGTGAAAGAGAATCTATAACCTACTGGATGTTTCACAAAAAATTATCAACTTTGTCTACTTCTTATTCCTATGTATGCAACACATTATATAATGGTGCATAGTAGGAGATTATTATAGGTGATGAAGGTTGAAACCTAAGACATGTCTAGAATGGACTATGGCTAATAGAGATATAAAGGGCCCTACTATAAGCATGTTGAGTGTAGAAGAGATTATCATCCTAGGTAAAAACATGTGCATGGTTGTACATTCATATAAGATGAAAAAGTGTGTGATTGGCCACTTTGGTTTTCCCATCTCTCTTAGGATGAAAACCCATCGACTGATCCAACTATGTACCCATCAATTCCCATAATGCTTGCCAAAAATGACACACAAAGCATGGATTGTGGTTAGAGATGATGGAAGTAGGTAACCCAAAATGAGTCCAAACATAGTTGAAGAATGCATGTGTAGTGCTATCTACATCAATGTATTTTATGTATGTGACCATGATGGCCATATTGGAAGACTAATCCAATACAATACACACAACATCATATTGACATCCTATCATAGACAATCCAATCATGAAATCCATGCTAATAGATTCCCATGGTCTGGATAGAACTGATAAAGGTGTATAAATTCATAGATTCCTATTCATGGGGTTGGGAATGCAAAAAAGAATGTGACATTTTATATGGCACTTCACATCTATGTGCATCTGTAGCTAGTATAGGTGTGACTTTAATATGGCTAAATTCTTTATCATGCCTAAGTGTCTTTAGGACTTGGAGTAGTGCACATCCAAAATGAGTCATTGGTGAGGTGAATTAGAGGGAACATAAATATGTCTAATCTTGTATAGAAGCTAATCAAATAAATAAAACTCCTAAACTTGTGTTCATTACATAAGGTTGTTGTAAGTTGCAATGAAGTCCTGATCAACTGAGTAGAGAAGAACCCAGGTTGGAAAATTATTGGCATACATTTATAGCACTATGATGAGCACATGAATTAATGGTAATCTAAGTAAATATACATCCTTATTGTCTTTCCATTTATTGTTTTTGATCATGAAATAGAACTACTATAGGTAAGTCATCTATTTCATGTGACATGCATTTTTTAGGCTATTTTGATATTGTAAGTATTGAAGTGTTTTATGTTCTGAATAAATAACTTTTTCCTTCCTAAGAATGTAGTGTCACCATTAATTAATTTATTTCACAATATCATATAGTTCCTTCTCATTGATGGATTACCTTTTCACCATGTCACTAAATTTATCAGAGTGGTATGCAATCAGATGTCCATACTACATGAATACTACACTAAGTGCATAGTTAGACATATTAGTGTGTATTTTAAAGGTTTGAATAATGTTATGCTTATAATAAGAGGCATTTCATAGAAGCATTTATTGAGTGCTTAAAAATCATACTATTGTATATGTGTCTAGTCAAACTTGGCTTTAGTGCATGTGGTCTAGGTGAGAACCCATGAGATATGTGAGAAACCAAGGATGAACCTACGATAGAAGTTAACAAGTCCAAATAAACTCATAAATTATATGAGATTATGTGGATTATGCCAATCTTGTATCACTTTTATCTTATCTATATCTATTTTGATGTCAATGTGATCAATGATGTAGCCTAGGTATTGGATCTATGTGGTACCAAATATACACTTTGTTAAGTTGGCTTGCAAATCATATTGGTCCAAAGTGTCTAAGACATGTGAGTTGAGCTCCATATTCTCCTCCAAATTCTTACTAAAGATGAGAATGTCATATAAGTATATGATGATGAAGGAGTTCAAGAATGTCCTGAGTAGATCATCCATCAAGTGCATGAAAATGGTTGATGCATTGGTGAGTCAAAATGGCATGACCAACCATTTGTACAATCCTTCTTGAGCCTTGAATGTTATCTTCCATACGTCTTTAGGATGGACTGGAACTTGATGGTAACCTAACTTCAAGTTGATATTGGTGAAGTATTGTGTGCCTTGAATCTGGTCCATAAGGTCATCAATACATGGTAGTGGATACTAATTCTTCACCTTGATTTTGTTGAGCATGTGATAGTATATGTAGAGTCACTAAGACCCATCATTTTTGGGTGTAAGGACTATCAAACTCCTACAAGGCCAAGATCTAGGCTTGATCTTACCCTGATCAAGAATATCTTGAATTTGGTGTCAAACTTCATCATTCACCCAAGCTAATCTATGATAGAGGGGGATATTCAAAAGAAGGGATATAAGGACCAAATTGATGTGGTACTTTACTACATAATGTGTTGGAAGGCCTTTAGGTTTTGTAAAGAATTCATTACTCTACTCCAATAACGTATCAAGTTGTTGCTACTATGATGATGTTTGAGTGTTATGTACTACTAGGGTGTGTTTTATATTTGACTATGTAGGCATATTAAATTAGACTATGATTAACACAAACTTATATACATGCGAGATGATATTGAGACATTGTTTGGTAAAGACCAAGGTGACTTTGTCATGGGTTCTGACTCAAAAAGTCTATAAAAATTATCTTGTGAATGAATAGTCCAACACTATGGATTGGCTTGATATGTAGATTCATGATCATAGAAGTAAAGTCTTCCTAGTATATTGTCACATACCTCTAAAGGCATGATGTCACAAGTGACATTATCTTTCGCTTGAATTTGTGCTAAAAAATGAATTATTATTGGAACCATATATCTTTCCCCTTCTAGAGCCACCTTAAAGAGTATAGTTTTGGCTACACAATAGTGGTAAGACTAAAACACTGAGCTATGGATATCATGATGATGTTATTCTAGATACCACTATTGATGATGACATGGAGAGGCTAAAACTTCACCTATAACTTGGTGTAGAAGAGATGTTCATGTTATTTAGGCATGTTAATCATAATGGTGCTAGTGATTAGACAAGAGGCATATAAATCAATGTCATTTAGTGATGTGGGTCCTAATGTAGATTGTGTGAGCAAGGATTATTGTGTGCAACATTTAGAATCATCATGAGTGGATGATTAATGGTGATGACACCACTTATCACCAATATTCTTCTTCTTGCCTTTATCTGAAGCAAAAGGAGTTAGAGAATTTAAGGTTTGAGTAGTTTTTTTGTTATTCTCTCCTTCATGATAAGTGTGTTGCTGATTCTACATAAAAGGCTATGATATATATTTTTGTGAAGGTTAGGCCTTATGATGTGTGTTGGATGAAGAGGTGACATGCTGCTTCATTTTTGCCTTGGATTCAATCTTTGTAAAATTATGATATGTTTATCCTAAAGTGTTATAAGTCAAGAAATTTATCTTCATGTGGATATAAGGTGAGATTATATTGATTTAATTCATCACCATATGTTGTTCACTCAAGTTCTTTTGTAGGTGTGTAGAGTAGTCATGAAACATGTTAGTGTTGTCTTCCACAAACTAATATTTATGTTGGTGTATTTATTGAAAATTAATCTACTCATATTCAAAGTCTTGTAGAGGGTAGTATTCCTCATTTATCATGTCAACAAAATTATTCAAATAATTTATTGGAATGCAATGTTGTACATGATTAAGTTCTCCCACTAATGAACAAATTGTATGGACATCTTTAGTATTGTGAAGGTGATCTTCTCACCATCAGTGAATGAATTGAATGAGAATTATGCCTCAAGTTATCAAATCTAGGCATCTAATGCTTTAACATCAATCTTGCCTTCAAATAGAGGGATGTCAATAGTGAATTGAATTTTGAAGGGGATTTGTTGTTGAAACTACTATTTATTGAACTATGGAGGTGTGATAGAGGGCATCAGATTGAACTATACCATCAATTCATAGAATTGGCCAAAATGTTTAGTGTGTTGTACCTTTGGTATGTTATAAATGATATTTTATACCTTGGGGGATACCTAAAGTTACTTTTGGGTGTCAACCATCTTAATTTTACTACAAATTTATTCCATATATTGTAAAATAGAATCAATTGACAAACCTTATTTTTAGAGTTACACTTATGTGTTTACATGCATATAAAAGAATGGAGATTTTTTAGCTCTGATATCAATGATATGAATGATGTGGCCCATGACTAAGTGTTTAGGGGAAAACTAAGCTTTTTTTTCATAGAGTTAATGGGAAAAAATAATTTATAAATATATAACTAAACACATTTAATGGAACAAAATTATTACTTGCAAGAAATGAAAATTTTATTGATTAACATAGAATGGGAAAACTGGTACAATATGTTATAGTGCATGTTTTATAGAGTAGATATGTGAAGCATCTAATCTCTATTATGACTATCTAGAGCATTGAACCTAGGTTGAATGTGTATTTTACATACTTATAGAATTAGAATACAAGAGTAGTGACAACTGTTATCAATTACCAAGAAGATGGCTATGTTGGTTCATCTTCTAGGATTGATGATGGCTGGTGAACCCCTTGAAGCATTTGGTTAAGGTAAGATGATATTTTTATGTGATTTGGATTTTAAGAGTTATCTAGGCACACAAAACTATGAGCTACGGTGAAATTCTAAGAGGCATACATGGCTATGAACTACAAAGAGTATAGAAGTTTAGCAAGCTAACACACAACTTATGCAATGAATGATTTTAATAGATATGGTGTAGAACTACAATGTACAAAAAATTATATGTGTGAAGGGTAAAATAAGTGTATGAAATGCATAGGGTCTATTACATAGAAGTATATGATATGGATTGAGACTTGTGTGTATGACTAGGAGAAAAAATCAGGCAAGGAGTGTGCAATATTGGGTGAGAGGTGCATGCCATATACAGTAGATCAAATAAGGAGTAATATTGGTTGCACATGAGATACACATTAATAAATAAATCACTCATAGAATAATGTGATATAGGAGAGTGTGGATAAGGATATCTCAATGCCCCTTTCATGAATACTATAATGCCTTTGTTGACATAATAGGTAATACGATCTCTTAGTGTACTAAATTTGTTACTACAATATCCATTGTTTTTATGGTAATTGCAATATGATTTATTCCTTATTGTATGCAAATGATGTGATGGATGGTGATTAGTATGAGGAAAAGTGATCATCCCTATATCTAATAATATGAATAAGATATTATTAGGCTTATCCCTATCTAAAAATTATAGATCCCCTCTATTGGTATATTATTGTTTACTCAATATGGGAGATAATTTTTGGATTAGATCTTTGCCTTTATTGAGTATCTTGATTGTTTTTTTCTCCACTTTTTCATTGACCATGGGTATATTAGGTGATTGTACCATATTGGATGACTATGAATGGGAGATATCAAAATTCAAATATGCCTTTGAATGTGTCTCAACTAGTCCCAACTTTTTCTCTAATGTCATAGCTGTGTAACACAGATGTTGAAATGATTTGGTCATCTCATATAAAAATTTCTCCTTAAATGGAAAATGAGTCCTCTAGAAAATATATATTATATCTCTAAATTTGTTGGTAAGCAAATAAACTATTGTATACATGAATTGAATAGTAATATGTAATCATTTACTATTTTTGACTCACCCTAGTGTAGTGAAGGGAACCTATTATATGTGGCTTGAGGTCCCTTATTCTAAAAAATGCATGATAAATAATTATTCTAACTCATTGTATGTATTAGTGAACCACTAGGGAATGAATGATGGAACCAATGTAAGGCCTCAACCTCTAGAGTCTATGGAAATAATCATAAGAGAATCAAACTATGAGTGATATGTGCCATATCCTTTCTATAATATTTTAGGTGTAAGTATGGGTATCCATGTCCATTGAAATTCAGTAATATTAGTATCTAGAATTACTTTGGTAATTTTGTATTGAAGATTATACACAAGATAGAATTACCATGGATAACATTAAAATCAATCCAAGAGTAGTATTATTTACTTTCCAAGGTTAGCTAGTGTACTTGTTGTTGTAAAGTAGCCACAACATGCATAAAGGAGATTACCTCTTATGGAGGTATATTAACATCATCAAGAGGATCATTTAAACCTTGAATCTTATTATAGATTTTAGCCATTGGCACACTACATCAAGGAACATTGGTAGAGATAGTGGAAACGATCATTGTAAACTTTGTAGGAGTGATATCTTCAACCTAGGGAGATGAAAATTATCTATCACCCTAGTGGAGGTTAGCATGATAAATAGGTCCTACTATAGTAAGGAGGGGTGGGGAGATTCATTGGTATCTCTTATTTTGTTAATTTATAAAGAAGTATCACATTCTAATGGAATAGAGGATACATTTTTATCATGTAAATGTAAATCACGAACATGAGTATAAGTTCACACACTTTTACCTAAATCTGTATTCTTGCTTGAATTATCATTTAATAATAAATCAATTTAAACATGAGAGATGAGTGAAGTAGAGAGAGGACTAGACTCAATTTATTCTTCACTAAAATCATAGTAATCATTTTTATTCCAAGTTTCATCAAAATCATAATTTATTTCACTTATAGAGGTAATATAAGAAGAACTATTATTTTCATGCTCAATAAGAGAAGAATTATAAGAAGATTATATATTTTGACTACTATGTAATATATCATCACGTGTAGTTGAAATCCAATGTGTATCTTCACTAGCTATGAGTGGGATGCATATATTATCATTATTTTCAATAATGGATTCAAGGGTAGAAGAATTAGAAATCATTTTTTCATTTGGCACATTATGACATGTAAGATAAGGGTTAGATATATTTTAATTGTCTATATTTTTCATGGAATTCATATGTTGAGCTTGAAAGGTATAAGAAGGTGATAACACAATATCATGTATTTTAGTTTCTAAACCTATAAAATGTGTAATATAAATTGTACATTCTTTTTTTGAATTGAATTAATAAAGGTGAAGAAAGTGAATTTTCATTTTCTCTGTTAGGAACATCATGTGAAAGAATAATATTTATTAAATCATTCAATAAATTGATTTTATTGCTCTTATATTGGTTCAATTAAATAAATATGTAGCAAAAGTGGTTAAAAATCAAGGATAGTATTCAAATAAATCACAACCTATAATATGCATCATAGTAGGGGAAAAGAGAGGAGAGGGAGAAGAAGATGCATCTACTCTATCCTCATTATCACTTTCATTATCATGCTCATAGTAATCACCATACACATCATCACAACAATAATAATCATCATAATTATAAATTAAGTCATGCTCATTATCATGTTATCGTGTAATTTTTAAAAAATTAATCCATTTATTTTTATAATTATTCAAAAAGTTTAAAAATTGATCAACTGGGTAAAGGGGGAGAAGTTCCCTAGAGGTCATTTTAAACTTACCATAAAATAGAATGTAAAAAATGAAAAATAGGAAAACTATGGATATAAGATAATATAACATAAATATATTTCAAAATATTCTATATATTCAGCCTAAAGTATATAAAAATTAGAAATGGACTTGAAACCCCAATGGCTAATATTTGGATGTGTGAAGACCTAGTAAGCAGATCTAGGGTTATAAGGGTTTTTTAGAATTTTTTTTAGAGTATTGTATCAATGAAAAACCTAATAAAATACTGATATGGATAAATTAGGATGTGCAAAAATAAGGAAAAATCATAATTTTTTAAACCCTAATTTATTACACAAAAATGGAGAATGCAAACCCTAAGATGAAACTAGGGTTATAAAGTACTAGACAGAGTAAGTTGGGTTCATCAAGTGATTTAAAATTTTAATTTATTTATTAGTGTAAATACCAATTTGTTAAAGGGATGAGTAAATAAGGTAAATATAAATATATATTAAAAATATTTAATTTAATTGATTTACCTAAATTAACAAGTGTAAGGAGAAGATTCACTTATTTATAATAAAATGTGTCCTTAGATGATGGAAATCATGAAACAGGTTAGGAGAATAGCCTTGAGTCTTTTCATTCTAATTTTGGAGTTTTGGTTGACTTAGGATAGTAGCATGGTTATCTAGACACTAATGCACTATGTTATTGGTAAAGGTACCATGTTAATGTCCTTTTGTGGATACGGGTCTTAAAACTTCTAGGGATGTTATGAGAAATATTTTGGGTTTTGTAGATGTGCTCAGGAGCTTCTGATCATCCTTCTATGTCATTTTTTGGATGCCTTCTATTCAAAAATATAATGAACACCTACACACATGAAAAAATAACATAATCAAATGTAAAATTAAGTGGAAAAGGTTGGTTTTGGTATATTACGATCATGTGATATAAACCCCTATTATTCTAACTACTGCATATATTAACCTCAATGATAGGGGTCTCAAATTGCATGTAGTTCTCCATTAGGGAATATACATAGTGAATGTGCATGGTATGATAAAATAAATTTTTATCAGGCCCTTATTTGATTAACTATGCAGATATATGTGTGATTCTAAGTAATACTACAAAGTGTTGAGCTATACTATTGACTGATTTTTATGTAATTATGTGCCAAAGTAGTAAGTGCTAGATGTAGATTGCCTTATAATTATTTTTATATAGAAATAAATTTAATTTTAATGTAATATGTTTGTTCACAAGATTTAAAGGTGAAAATATAGATAAAATCATAATAATAAACCTAAATAAGGGTAAGGACATGAAACAAACTAAAACACTAAGGTGGACACTAGTGTGATGTGCTACTATCTAGGACTATGATATTATCATGTAGGTTAAAAAGAAAGTTTGGATTAAAAAAATAGGCCAATCCACCATATGAATGGGATATGCATGACATAATACCACTAGAGGTGAAAAATTATGGGAAGACAAGCCATAATAAGGACTAAAATACCAAACTAACCATGCAAACAAGAACTTCATTCATGATTAAGAACTTCTTATGAAAGAGATAAAAAAGACGTAATAATTGTGTTTTTTTATTAAATTAGGGTGTGTAAAATATCTTAAGTTATAAATTATATATCTTCAACTACTTCCTATTCTCCTAAACACTATCATCCAAATTAGGACACTAGAAACAAGTAGGTTTGAAACTAGTTTTCAAATGTTACAAATGGTTAAATTTTCAAATGTTTTGACATGTATGGGTAGGCATATAGTAGTATTATAACCCTCTTATGGTAAAATTTAAAAATGTGTGATATAATTACAACCCAAATATCATTCATTATCATCAAGTATAAATAAATCAAACATCTATCTTATACCAAGAAAAATAACCTCTTAAGCTTGTAAAATTACCATATTCTTCCATATTTACAAATCAATCAAAATAAAAGTATTATTACAGGTATAAAACATTCAAATACAATCCCATGATTATTATTTTTAAATTTACAATAAAGATCACTACATGCACTTCCATATAGAATATTGCATAAGTTTTCACACACAAGCCCACACAAAGGGGAGAATTACATCAGTCTAAGGCCTTATTTGGAGTATTGGATATGTAGAAAATGATCACTAAAAATGGGTTATTTTAGGTTATCTTTAATTAAATTTATCCCACTAATCCCTATTTTTTAAGGTGGCATGCCCTAATCAAAGGACCTAAGGTTTTGAGCTACATAAAAATATCCAAAACCTATGCACATGATCCAGATATATAATCTACATGGTGATAATGAAACCTAATAGACACAAGTGTAATTTTAAAAAAAGGATCTATATTTCATTAAACATCAAATCATCTAAATTAGGACAAAAACATTGAAGTTAGTGTCCATATTTTGATTATAGTGTATAGGTGACCAACGAGCTGATATTTTGAATTTGACAAACCATTACAAAGAACCATCCTATCTTGTCTTATACCTACATTAGTTATACCTACCTACACATTAGTGAATAATATAACTATGATCTCTTCTTCATGTTTAGCATTCAAATTACTATTTGGCATGGTACTTACTATATTTAACATATTTCTGTAATTCACCATTGTATCAATATATTTTAAATATAAAGTATTTAGTTAGCTTGGTTTTATTTTTTTCCTTAGTTTATTAGGCTATTCTCTTTTAAATATTTAAAAAAATGGTTAAAATTTTATTGAACCCAACCTCTGAGTCTTCTCATGAAAACCCTAGCTTGTCCAACCTTATAGAATTTTAGATTGTAGTACTTCTTCATATATTGATTTTATTAATATATGTGCAAGTTAGGCATAATGATAGACTAGGTGGTATACCTATTGACCATATTTAACTTGATCTTATACCACCCAAAATGTCTCAAGGTAAAATTATAACAAATTATACCAATAATGAGATTGCCTATAATGAAAATGAACAAAATTCTTAAAAATTATCATAGAGGATGAATATGATCATGAAGATAATGAAATACACAATAACAATGAACATGAGTAAATAAATTAAGAAAAAGTTAAAGATATTGTAATGTTTCAAGTGCATATTAATAATAATCTTGAAGATCTCTAGAAAATTCTCAATACTATTTTGAAAAATAAAAAATATAAAAGTTGTAGCAAATAACCATTACTCTCTATTGATACAAATATTAGGGATATTAGATATTCATATCAATCATAAATTCCATTATCCCTTCCCTTAATCACACCATTTATACCTACATCTATTGGGGACACAAGATATGTATTCAAACCATTTTCCCCTAAAGGCCAAATAAATATTGTTACATCCTCCATGCAAATAATAAATATTTCAACTCAATTACCAGTTTCAAAGCCTAGATCAACATAAGTGGTGTTTTCATCCACTTTGGTGACTTATCAAATATAAAGGATTAATCCCAATGGATTTATGTTTAACCCTAATTTGGATGTGGATCCTACTAGGGTAGATAGGATTAAGGATACATAAATGATAGAGCACAAGAGTGAATATCAGATCTACAATAGGCTAATTAATGTGATAAAATCATATGTACTATAAACTAAATTTATTAAATTGAGATAAGTTATAAAAAGAAAGTATAACTATGCTATATAAAAAAATGCTATAAAATGAGGTACTTAGTTAGTTCTACTACTAATGTAGATCTAGATTTGGTACAAGTAGAAAATAGGTAGGAAGATGTTATATAATAGTTGTCAAATTCTAGATCCAATACCTTTGATCCTCAAGACAATTATGTCAACCTTGGATGGTTGTATTAATGATAGTGTCTAAGTTTGATGCTAGTGTCATGTACAAAATATTAGATAAAATAGGATGTGATCACTTAGATGCTTCTAGGTTTGGCTTCACCTTCACTCTGGTGCTTTCAGATCTAGGTCACGGACTATCACTTTTGGTGAGATGAAAAAATCATAGGATTTCATCTTCAATGTGACCTTAGAGAAAAATATGTTAGTGGGCACATGGTTTTAAATTGACCCGCAATAACCTCATTATCAAAGGGTGTTGCCTACATAGCTAATACTCTATAAGAGGGCCTTAGACTAATGTATTTTTTCCCTATGCATTAGCTTGTGTGTGAATCATGTAATGTGTGTAAAGAAAGTACAACAGTGACCTAGATTATAAATTAGAAAATAACACCTTATGATTTCTTTTTTAGTACTTTAGACCTGTAACTAGGCTATTATTATGACTCATATCAAAATAGGGAAGAATAAGAAAGATTTTGGCAACTTGAGTGCCTCTTGAATCCTCTTTTGGTGTGATTACTAGGTGATAAATGAATAAGGGTTGATATTATATTTATACCAATCCTATTGGGAAATAAATCATATTAAATCACTTAGGCTGACTATTGTAATATGTTTCATTGGTAAATTAGATGACTTTAGGGAATTGGACACCTACATTAGGGCAAGAAAATAACATCGACATTACTATTTATACTAGATGTTAGTGTTTAGGGAGAAAGAGAGTAGACACAAGATCAAAACTTGTATAGGTGTAAATAAATACATTTAAAGCATTTTGGAAAAGATGGGATGTCTGTGTCATCAATATAAGGTTGGTCAGACTAAAAGATAGGCCAAGGGGCATAACATATAGTAGATGAAAGTATTGAGGAAGAAAGGTATGTGTAGAACTAAGAGGAAAAACCAAGGTCTAAGTTTTCCAAGTGTACAAAATTGAGGTGATACATAATCACAAAATATCATCTACGTTCCCCCCTTACTATAGTAATGAAATTGCTAGCTCAAAGGAAATGAATAAGTACATAGGTGTGTAAGCACACCATATATTTTCTTGAGTTGAATTTGAGTGATTTTTTGCTAACTAACCTACAACCAAGAGCATGTTACATTGTAAAATCAACATATATAATATAGGTTAAAAGTACTTGAAATATATTGAAATTGAAATAACATTTAGGAGTATACCTGTCTATAGATTTAACCACCTTGCCTATTGGTAAATTATTTTATAAAATATGTATCATTATAAGGCTCTAAAAATGAGATTAGGATAAATATAGTTAAATATTTAAAGTGCATATATCCAAGGAGATACATAGAAAGAGATTGGAAGGTAGATGCCCCCAACTTTGGAGCAAAAGTGAGTTGCCACCTAGTACTTGAGATTAGCTCAACCATGAAACCTAATGATACTTATAATCTAGTGAGGTTGGCTGATACAATCAGATCTAACTTGAAAAATTGGTAAGGTTGAGTGATTAAATCACCTCAACCATACCAAAAAGGTGGACCAACTAATTTAGTAGATTAATTAGTTAAATCTCATAAAATTCTATGAGGTATCAGTACATTTCATGGTTTTGGAATTTTAAATTGATTTGTATTTTTCAAAATTAGGCACATGTTGCATAACATATGCACCTTAGATATGTCTCATGATGAAACTATGTATAATAGTGATACCATGCATATAATTATGCCATAACTATGAATCTGAATCATATAATTGTGTGCTTTTGTTAATTTAGATATATGTGTAAGTGTGGATGACATGTTTCCAAAATATGCCCAAAATTCATATGGATAAATTTAAAAAATAATATAAGTACCAATGTGGAGGACATGTTTTCATAACATGTCCCCACTATAAACTAGATATGTTTAATATTGAATAGGTGTTGAGGACATTCTTCCAAAGCATGCCACCACCAAATCTATGGACTGATATAAGTAACATATTGAATGAATGTGGATAACATTCTCCCAAAGTATTCCCTAACTATAATCTAGAAACTATGAATGTGTGGAAGCCATTCCCATATGACATCCCCCCACTGAATCTACAAACTAGTATAAATATTGAATATTGAGTAAATGTGCAAAACATGATTTCAAAATAATGCCCCCACTATAATATCAAAACTATGAATGTGTGAAATCTATGTCCATATGACATACCCCCACTAAATTTTTAAACTGGTATAAGTACCAAATATTTAATGAGATTGGAGAACAACTTCCAAAGCATGCCTCCACTATAATCTTAAATCTATGAATGTGTGGAAGCCATGTCCATATGACATGCCCACACTAAATTTGAGAAATTTGAAAAGTATGGGGAATAAGATTCCTAAAAATTCCCCCACTAATATTACCCCCATTTGATGTGAGGTAAAAATAGTGCTTGAAAGTTACCTCACCTCAAAAGTGTAAGACAACTGTAAAATCTATGAATGCAACCATGTAACATATAAAAGGAAATATGTCTAAGTAAATCTATAATTAAAGCACATAGAAAAAATGTGATCACATGTAGGCCAAATATTCATGATAAATACCTTGGAAAAATCTAGATAGTAACAATACAAGATCAACAAGCAAATAAGTAAACACACTAGAGCATTCAAAAGTAAGTCAACAATCACTTGTCTAAGGAGATCGTAAATAAGGGGCATGTTCAAATGCCATAAAATTTAATGGACATGACTTATCCAAATGTCCAAAAATTAAGGAATGATAGATTAAAATGTCCAAGAAGGAAAACATAGAAACATGGGATACATATAACATAACATATTCAAATGTTTAAATAAGCAAGACAATAGCAAGGCATAAGACTCAAGGAAGTGTATAAAGGAAAAGCATAAGCAACCAAAATAAACATATAATTGTATATCATGTATTAAATGTGTTATAAAAAAATTTCAAGTTCATAGCATATAAAGTAACGTGTGAAAGATATAATAATGGATAAAGCATGTGTAAGTACATATGTAACCTCAAACATGATAATGTAGAGTGATCATAAAATCATATAACTTATGTGTATCAATATAAAATAATAAATTTCCCCCAATGTCCATATGACATGAGTATAAGGAAAGACCAACATCCAAAATAAGAGTGTATCATGTATATGTGTATGTAAGAGTAAATGATATGTTAGCCCTCAACATTGAACTAAGAAATAGATGCCAAAGATTCAATAGAACATGTAATTAATGAAAATGTTTTTGTATTTTTTTGAATTTTTAGGAATTTTTTATTTTTACAAGCTCCAATCAAGGATGTCCTCATCACCAAGATATGTAGGACCATTTGTTAAAATTTTCAAAATTTGCTTATAAAGATGGATTGCATGTTATTCAATATACTTGTCTAATGGATTATCTGAAGCTAATGGTGTGGGTAGATAATCATATTAATCATGTGTTATACAAATATTTTTTTCCATATCAAGAAAGATAACACACATATTTGTAGTATCCAACTTGCCTCATCATTCAACTAGCCAATCTTATCCAAGATTTAATTTAAAATTGGGGTCATGGTCTAACATGCATATATTTTTGGTCACCACACATGAACCATAATAAATAGGTAACCACATGTATCCACAATATTATGGCATCAATGTAGAGTATACGAGTTCATCCATAGTATTTCTCAATTGTTCGAGGAATGTAGTTCCACAAGTTGTATCCCACTTTTTTATATCAAAATAGAGATGGTGGTAATATACCCCATCAATATTAGAAGTAATATTCAAATCTTAATGATTTGGTTAATTTGAAAGATAATTTTCATTCAAAATATAGGAATGATTTTGCCTTTTGGAAGGTTATGAATCTTTGAGAGAAGACTCCACATTGTTCACATGGTATACTTGCATTTGACCTTTGTAAGGTTGTTTTAATGTTTTTAACCAAGAGGGGTGAATTGAGTAACAAAAATTTACATGCTCATATACTAAGGTTATATTCCCCTTATATATTTATTTTTGTTTATTTTGTAATTAGATTGATCCTATATGTACCAATACCTGTGGGTTTAAATAAGTTATGTGAAAGGTGATCGAGTGGATCAAATTTTAGTGCATGAATTTTTCATCTATCATATCATGAGTGGTATCATCATAATTATCATATTAATTAGAAATGTATACATCCAATTCCTATCATTATTGTGCTGAAATTATTAATCTAGGCAACATTCTATGAAAATGCAGAGTCTGGGCCAAAATCACTAAAAACATGTTAAATGGTTCAAACTTGTCACGTACATGTGCCAATTTAGGATAATGTATCCTTTAAAGGGGAAATTAATTTTATGTGATTATTATCTTTTCTTAAATCACTTCAAGTCAAATTACAACCATGCAAAATGACACTCTGTACCACTGAATTCTTCTAGTTTGAAAGCACATGTCACATGTATGTATTATTTTGTGTCCACAATGTTGGAAATGGGGAATTGTTCCATACACAACTGACACCTTCTAATTATACTCCAGTCAAATTATAACTCAATAAATTGACATTTTGACTAGTATGATTAAATGAACAACCAATTTCTAAATAATTGCAAAAAATTAATTAAACCCACTTAAGCAAAATAAACCAAATTAAGAGATTAAATGAAAAATTGGAAGTTATTGAAAATATATTCATTGGAAATTAATTTTTCAATTCTAAATCACCCTATGACATCATTAGTGGGGTTTCATCCATAATCCATTAATGGAACAAATATCTATATTAATCCCTCCCATGCCTCACTAATGCCCCATCCTTCCAAATATTAATGGGGATATATATGGCTTATCCCTCAAAAATTGAATTGATACATGGACTTACATATTGATCTCAATATGGATGGTCATGGTTGATTCTGATCATTTCCAAAAAGCTACAAATAAAAGGGCCAATACCACCATTTTTAATCTTCATTCATGCAAACTTATTATGTATAAATTACAATAGATAAAATATTCAACTATTTATAGACATCGATCAAATTCATGAGCTAGAGACATTGGTACATTGAGATATGATGGAGAATCAAGCTACTCATCATTGACAAAGACTTGGAGCACCAAATCCAAGGACAATCACTCTTATTGGCCACTCTTGGAAGGAGGGAAAATCTTGGGAAGGTTTTATGTTAGTATTCCTTCTTTCAATAGCTCTTATAATTAATTTTCAAAACCCCATGAGGGAGTAATATTAGCACATTATGTTATTTTTGCTGATTTGGGGTTTTATCTACTAATGCATGGACTAACTTACTTTAGATTCCCAATCTACATTTTGTCATTCATAGTGGGACCATGTATCCCATACAAGAAAGGAGACTAATATAAAACTCTTATATCTTATGATTAATGCTTAAAATTCTTTAAAATTCAAGTTTTATCTTCATTTTTCACATATTTTATTTTTTTAAGCAACACACATTTTGCATAAAGACCAACATCAATCCTTTAAAAATCAGCATCGATTCCTATGTGAAGAGTAGAACACAATGGAAAATGTGATGGATTTTTCTTGAAGTTTTATAGTTCTTATTTTGTGTTTAAACACTTGTATATTCTCTACTTGACTATTTTATTGCAAAACGCAGAGAGATTTTGTGTTTTTATCTATGTTTGATAACAATATTTTTTGTGAAACCCATGTTTTTTTTCTTATGTTTTTATAGGAACCAATGCCGATTTATGTCCACTAGCATCGACCCTTATGTGAACTAGCTGACATGGATTTATATGAATCATCATCTATCCCTATGTGGACTGACATCAATCTCTGAGATAGAAAACAAAAACCTAAGAGCTTATTTTCAAATCTTATTTTTTCATTTATCTTTTTTCTTCTAAGTATGCATAAACCCTCTAAAAATTATAGGTCACAATATGGAAAAATTCATAAGTTTTAAAGTGGTTAAATCTTAAATATTTTATTTGTAACCTATAAAGATTTTTTTATTTTTGTGCTTAGTTGTTTGTCAAATTTTTTAAAAGTTTTTCAACTAAGGCCAAAGGGCCAAAATTTTATAAACATCTCACTTTGGTGCAATACAATAAAAACTCAACTTAGATTACATACTCTTAAGTGTGCTTGTTTTATGATTCTTCTTTCAAAGTTGTTTATTTTCACAAAATGATTGATGCATGTATGCTCTCCACTCCATCCCCTTTAAGGAACTCGGGTGACCAAAAGCACTCTTTCTTTGCCTTGGTTTCTTTTAGTCCAAAAAGTGTGAAAATAATGTTGTTAATACCCTCCCAAAATCCATATGGATTTGATGATCTAAATACAAACCTAAAGTCTTTTCACTTGTCTTTTATTTATGCATTTTGGCTTATGAACGGGAGTTCATAGTCTCCTCATAGATTATCTAGGGAAGAGTTGACCCAATAATTCATATCCTAACATTTTTTCAACCCCACTCTATGATGGGGTATATAAATCAAGGGTGATTTCAGAGGCGCCGACGTCGGTAGTAGGGTTGGCCAACGACGGTCACAGGCGAATAGGCAGGAACTGACGTCGGTTACCTACGTGTCCAGAAAGCTATTTTCGTGGACAGCAGCGAGTGTTTGCATGATAAGTTTGAGTCATGGACTCAAGCTTGCGTCTCTATTATTAGCAATATTATTTTTAGAGCCCTTGTTCAAGAGGCTTAACTGTTTCTTGTAAGAGCATGCTCAAGTTTCCTATTTATATATGTAGGAAAGATCTTCTTAGCTTAGAATTGTAGAAGAGTGTAGAACTGTAATAGTAGAACATTGTGAATGTTTGAAGGATAGTACAGAGTTGCATCAATCCAAGTTGTTGGATTTGAGTGTACTTGAGAGAGAGCTCTTCAGGAATAGAGATCTAGTGAGAGATCTTGTGTGCATCTGAGAGAGGTGTGGAAGAACGAAGTTTCTTCAAATTGTATTCCTATTGTAAAGAGTTTCAATACAAGTTTTCAGGGTGTTTTCTTGTATATCTTGTTCTGTGCTAATTATCATTTTAGTTACTTATCTATCTGATTTATTTCTGAGTTTATTGCTTTCACAAGTGTAATCTATTGTTGGTTTGATCCCCCAACAAGTGGTATCAGAGCCTTGGTTACAAGTTACAGGTTACAGATTACAGGTTGCTCACAGGGGTTTCTGCAGGGATTTCTGTTTGAGTGGGAGAAGCAATGGCAGAAGAAAGTAAGTTGAGAATGGAAAAGTTTAATGGCAAGAACTACCAACATTGGAGAATGCAGATAGAGGACTATCTATATCAGAAAGATCTCTACTTACCGTTAGGTGGGATAGCAAAGAAGCCCAAGGACATGGAGGATGAAGAATGGGAAGTTCTTGACAGAAAGGCTCTTGGGTCTATAAGACTGAGTCTGGCCTCCACTGTGATATCTAATTTGTCACAGGCAAAAACAACGGTAGAGTTGATGACTACGTTAGCAAATATGTATGAAAAACCCTCAGCTTCAAATAAGGTATATCTTATGAAGCAGTTATTTAATTTGCATATGAATGAAGGTGGATCTGTTTCTACTCATCTGAATGATTTCAATGGAATTGTTAATCAGTTAAGTTCTATTAATATTGTATTTGAAGATGAAATAAAAGCTTTTTTGATATTATGTTCTTTGCCTGAAAGCTGGCATGGCTTAGTAATGGCAGTTTCTTATCTTATATCATGATTTCTTATTGTATTAAATCTTGCTCATCTTTTATATTTTGCATATGATTGTCTTTTATTTATCATTGCTTTCCCTTCCCTTTTCCCTAGAGTTTTTCTCAAAACTCTTATTTTTTATCTTTATGATTATTTTGATTTCTTATCCTTATTTTTCATAGATAAATTGTGATGGTGATTTGGTTATACTTACCCTAATCCCCTTGGTTATTATCTCCCTTTAGCATGTGATCAGTTAGAAAACAATCCTACTCATTATTATCCCCTTACACCTATCCACTTTTGGATTTCCTTTTTCCCTTCTTCCTTTATCTAAAAACTAAGAATATACATGGTTGAGACTTGAGATCACATGCTAGTTCATTGCCAAGCCTAAGTGTCCTAGTAAATCTTTGTCTTTGGTTACTTAGCTTCCTTTAACTTTAGCCTACAAATCATTTGTGTTTATCACTATCCCTCTCATGATTGGTCATTCCAAATCCATATGGAGGATGAATCTTAAAAATCCTTCAAAATAAATTTAAAATCCAAATCATTTAAACAGAAGGAAAAATTAATCTTAAAAGTCAAATCACACTAAAAGATGTGATTCAAAGCACATATCCTTTTAATTTAAGTTAAAACTCCATAGTTGGCCTCATGGTAAATCCAAGGTCCTTTGGGTATGGTAGGCTAGTAGATTAGAAGAGGAGAATAAAAAATATTTTAATGATACCTACTTTTTCACAAAAGTACCCAATCTTTGCAGTAGACTGAGGGATCTGTAAGGGGTCCTAAAGAGTAGGAAACACATCATGAGAATGTAGGTCCATTTTAATTTTCCTTATACCATTCTACCTTCATGAGTTGATCTTAGTAGCATGTTTATTTACCTACAAGGATTTGTGTCTATAGAGAATAGGTTTCCTTTATACACAAATGACCACTAGTCACTTAGTGTCTTCTTATATCCTTAATATGCCTCTTGCCTCCTAAGGTATTCTAATAAGATGCCTAAGTCTTGATTTTTTACACTCCCTTTTTCACTACTTATATCCCTTATATTTCTTATTGAGAAATATTATCTTGTCTACTGATCACTCCCCTTGGGATTTCATTTGTGAGTTGATTTGTAAGACCATGGATAGGACCCAACAATCCTCATAATTTACTATCCTTTCCATCTTATTAACCACATCCTTGATTACCTAATTTTCCTATTTATTACACCCTAATGGTGTTATCTTTATTGAGTTTTAGTGTAAGACTATGAATAGGACCTAACCCTCCTCACAAAATTTTCTAATACCTATGTCACCATCTAAATTACATGTGTCAAATTTGAGATAATATTTGATAAATTATGAAGTTACACATCATTTTACATGATTACCATCATGATTTAGTATGTTCTATGCTTACTTCATTTTTATTTCAAATTTGTATCTTCTTATTTTTAGAGTGCATGTAAGATTTCAACCATTTCTTGAATTTTTCATAATTCCCAACTTGAATTAGTGTGATCAATTTAAGACAAATATTTTGCAATTTTATTTTTATTTCATACTTCCCAGCATGAATTAGTATGATTGATTGATTTAATTAATTTATTTTTATTACCATTTATGCCCTTTTACATACCTTCCATTTAATTCTTTCATTTATCATACTTCCCAATGCAATATTAGTATGATTTTACTTGTCTTAATTTGGTGAAAAAATCTTTCACATTGGTTTAAAAACCTAATTCCTTTTTACCATCTTGTTTTGCCTTTTCTTGGTTATTTATACTTAGTCATTTATTATTATTACACATTTCCCATATTCAAAAAGTGTGTAGTACATTTTCTTGATTGATTATATTTTTCCAAGTCCTTTTTGCCTATTTCTTTTTAACCATGCATGTGTCTTTCATAATGCTAGAAAATAAACCACATCTCATATATTTCTTATAGCATATACAACAAAGCTAAATACATGTGCTAGAAAGGAATATATCCTAAGCATCCACAACCTCAACCATAATAAACAACCAAAATCAACCACGATGACAACATACACATATAATAATAATAATATGCCAAAATGATATATATATATATATATCATGAGTTTGATACAACCATATGTAATGTTCTAGCTCTATGGTTGGGTCCCATCCTATCTATCTCATGGCCTAGCCATGCTACCTTCTAAGGCCTAAGTCTGAATCCTTTGAATGGTATGTTTTAAGGAGGCAATATAAGATCTCAATCCCTCTACCTATCCTTGTAGGTATGCTACCCACATCTATGACTCTGCCATCTGAGTTTGGATATATGTCATCTATGCTACTATAGCCAGATGTGAAACTCTCTCATATATTAGGGCCTACCATGCCTGTATCTCTCCTACACTCATCATTGATGGTGGCTAGATCCTTTCTCTATACCCATATCTACCTTGCCACCTCTCCAACTAATTTGAACCAACTCGCATGAGCTGGGGTAGATGGTACACTCAAATCCTCCAATGTCATGGGGTTGTATGGCTACAGATTCTCATCTAGGATGTCATGGAGTGTTCCCTTCACCAAGGACCCTTGTATCCCCTCCTCATCCTCACCCATACCTATAAAATCACACATGATTGATATTAGATCATTGTCATATCTCTTAGTATCTATTTTTCTTTTAAATAAAATATAAACAATAATTTAACTATCTCTTTTTACCTATCTATTTCTTAGTTAATATGATCTCTCCATTTATGTGATTGCCTAATAAAATATACTCATCTACATATCCTCCTAGCACCTCTTATATAGGCCACCTCCTCAGCTCAAACTTGGATATCATGGCTTATGTCAGTCTCAGGGTGTGTCTGAGTGGTCTCTCTATCATCTCCTCTAGTTCACTTATGGGGTCATCTGGGATGGTAATAATATCCACTCTCTCCTCTACCTCATGCCTCCATTAACACTATGTCCTTAGTGGCTACTACTCATCTTGATGTGGATCTAGTAGTATTACATATGGTATCTCTAACTCCACATCCATATCTTCCTACTCATCTCCTCATCATGGTCAACTAATCTATGGTCACTCTCAACATGGCCTCATTGTCAGCTTCAATACTAGTGTCCCTAATGTACTCCTCCCCTATGGCTCCCTCACATGCTAATCCCACTTCTCAGGCATTATTATTGATGTCACCAAATGAGGTAGGCCCATCTACATTGGCACCCATGCCATTAGATGTGGTCTTTCCACTAGAAATAGTATCTAACTAGCTTTATCCTCTCTATCACTAGTGCAACTATGTCCTAGCTCACCCATGTAGCTACTCTATACTCATATGGTTACCACATGATGTTTGTATGTCTCAATTACTAAAACATTGGCATGTGAGGCATGGCCTATGATACTTAGTCCTCCCTTTATCTCCATACCCAAAGTAACCTATCATCAACTGCATGAGGTAACCCAACTATCTAATACATAAAAACCTCTCATATATCCAAGATATTAGTAATATCATCTATCCCATGGTCCTCTACCCTCTAACTAACATCTTGTGCATATGATGTACCAGCTAGACCTAGATGATAGATCTTAGGTCATATAAAACTTTCTCCTCCAACATCATCCTGCTCAAGGCTACCATAAATAATGGTACCTTGTTATCTGACTTGTGACATAACACCTACTATATCACAAGGCCTATCACAACCTTATGAATATCCAAAATATATGATGTATATACATCAAACATATTCATTATTCTACTTGGTAATATCATCTATAAGCTTGTAACCCACATGGCTAAGGCTATCCTCTCCTCTAGACTATTTAGTATCCCTACAGTCACCTGTGTTCCCACTATACGTAGCCCCAAGATGGCATGGACATAATATAACATGATAGCCACCTATACTATATCTCCATCCACCTCCCATCTAAAGGTATTAGTCAATCATTCCTAAAAACTGAGGAACATGACTAACAAGTCAAAATTAAGGGGGATTTGGCACATCTCCGTTATCCTGCTTAAACCTATGGATTATATTCTAGCCCTATCTCCATCTAACAACCTATCTAACAAGTATGATAACCATGCCATATCCATAAGTCTCCAAAATATCCATCATCCATACACCCAAGAAACAATAAAGGATGTATCAGTTCTTCCATGTCATATATAGTCATAATACATTTTTTTACATTTTAAAGGCCAAAACAAGCCTAAAATTACTCTATTTTATTCATTTTAGCTTACTTTTTATCCTTCTCAATCTTTATTATTCTTACTTGGTCATTTTAGACCATTCTCACCCTCTTTAAGCCTTTTGCATGTTTTTCATATTATTTTAGCCCTTTGGTCAAACTAGTTTGACCAAAAGTTTCCTATCATTTTTCTTAGTTGACTCAAAATCTATGTCAACCCCCTTATTTTCCCCTCCCTAGTATTGAGTTTCCATTCTGGAACTTTCAAACCAATTAACAACTCCAAACTAGGCCTTCAACCTATAGAATGTATAGTGTTGACCCATACCTACTAGGTCAGCACTTTGGATTCTACTTGTTCTCTATTTTATTGGGTTGATTGGGTTAACCTAGTGCTTATTTCCTATTGACCCCTTGCATTTTCTAAAAAAGTGTAATTTTCTTGCTTTTTGCCTAAACCTTCCAAACCCATTTCCCATCTTCCTATTTACTACCCCTAGAATCTAATTTTGATCTCTATAAATGCTTAAAATTCAAAATTACTAAAACCACACTTAATTTAATAACAAATTTCAAAAATTGGTTTGAGATTCTTATTTGCATACCTGTAGTGCACTTGTTTCTACCTCTAGAGCCTCTCCCTATCTAGCATGCCATCTCCTCACCTTCCGAGTTTGTTTATCTCTAGAGCTCTCTTTTCTCTCCTTCCATAGTCAAAATGAAAAATGACTTATCTTTTCCCTTATTTTGAAATACTTTTACCAACTCAAAACTTTCAATTATTGTCCTACAAATTTCTTATTTTGATTTTATCATTGTTTTTACTCATCCATTTTGAAAACCATAAAATGTGTTAGATTCAGGATGACTTATAGATTATTTTACACTATCATATAGCTATCTTAAAAAAAAATTGATTTTTAGATATTTTTTGCACTAACTTCTAGAGGATCATCTAGTGTTCCCTACATTGGACACCTTCACACTTCTTACAGTCTACTTCTTTACCTATAACACTAAATTAAGTTAAAGTTATGTGATTTTAAATTTAGTCCTTTAATTTATCTTATTTTTTGCTTAATTCACTTTACTGAGCATTATTTTTATGTGTTATCATGTTTTATCTTGAAGCACCATCCCATATTTCACTTACATGACATGTGATGAGCTTCAAGTGGGGCATATGTATACACATAATATTTTCAAAACTTTATTAATTACTGACACTTTGTATCTTGTAGGAACCTATCAAGCCTCAATCTCTTTGAGTGTATGCTTTAAGGGGTGCATCAAGAAAGGGGTGGGTAGACCATCAGTGCTTTGTAAGATTGTTGTCCCTTTTTCCACTTACCATCTACACACTTGTCTCCTAAAACCATTAACCATAAGCTTATTCATCTTAGTCATACCTCCTTTAGTATTTTTCTTATTTTTATCCTCCTATTTTTACCTTAACGCCCTTTTGGACTATCAGATATATTGGGTCAATTAGGTTGACCCAATATAGTGTAGGTGTATTTTTCACTTACTTAGTTTGTTATCCTTTTGACTAACCTAACATAGACCTAGCGAATTATCCCCAAAAACACACTGGGTCAACCTTGTACAACCAACATTCTTGGGAGGATTTAGGGAAAGATCCACCTATATATACAAGTTCATTTCCCACCATTTCCTAAAAGAAGGATTATTAGTGAAGAACATCTACTTATTAACCTTTTTACTTGAGGAATAAACCTTAAGGTTCCATGCTTTCTTTGGAGATATGGATCTTGTCTTGTAGAGAAGTATTTTGGGTGCTTAGATAGGTTATGTATCCTAGAACTAATTTATCTTAGTTATCCTTACATACCATAACAATCTCTTTTGAAGCACCATAGCCAAGGGAGAGATTGAGGCTTGATAGGTTCATCTTCAAATTTAAATATTCTTAACTTTATTTCTCCTTTGTAAGAGTAGATAAATAATTTACTTGTATTATTCTCCATGTATTAGTATTATTTACACATTGGTATGAGTATATGTCTTATAATACATGCTTAGTTTAGTTTAGTTTATTGTTTCTAATCCCCACTTTTATGCCATAAGCTTTGGTGTGCACTAGATTAGATTTACTTTTTTGCTATTAGAATAAGTGAAATGTTTTAAACCTAAGAACTAGATTAGGGTTGTTGTGAGATTATGTTAGACTTTAGGATTCTTAACCCTTCCTATCATGATGTGTTTTGACAAGTGATCCCCTAATCAGGTCTAGCAGATCCCCAATTTAAAGTGTAGGTATGCTCTATCTTCTCTGATCTAGGATTGATTTATAGACATGATGCATTTCTAATTGCATAAAAGTTATATGTTCTTGATATTGAGAACCTCAAATGGCTCTAGGACTAATTTTTTTTTGGAGATAATCAAATTTATGAAATTACTTGAGTTCGTAGGTGCTAAAATTGTCACTTGATCATGGAGCTATGAGATATGATGTGTAAAATTATTAATTAGTTGAGTTTAAAAAAATCCTTTTGCATTATTAGTGTTTTATTTTATCATTTTGGAAAATAATTAGGCCATTATATAAGATGTTTCATTATGTGTCTAAGTTATGAAAGGAAAAAAACATGTAGATTATTGTGTAAATATCAACTAGACCTTATTATTATTTTGATCACAAGGTTTGTGATATAGAATTCTAATAAATAATGATATCTTCATTTACGTTTCTTGTTATATGTTTAAGATGTGAAATAATTTTAGATATCATTTAGCTTGTTGTGTTTCTTTAAATTTTAATTAATCTATTAACTGAATATTTTAGTGTTATGAATCTTAATGGAAATAAGGCACTAGTAATAACATTGATCATAGTTAATTATGTCATCCTTTTTGTATCTCTTTTAGAAAAAAATGAGTCCTATATTACTTAATTTATTAAATTATGTAGATGTATTATTTATTATTGTGCACTCTAATTTATAGTTTTTAATTAAGCTTTGTGTGTGCATATAAATATGTGAATAAGGAGCTTACATGTGTTGAGTGTCTACATTCACATCAATTTATTATAATCTTTATTTATATTCTCAGTAGTTTGTGATTATTTTTCTAGTGATAGTAAAATGCATGAAATGATCATAGTGGTCATGTACCCTATCTATATGTGTGTTCTTTTAAGCATATTATGCATTGTATTTACATTTCAAATTGTTTTAGACTCTCTCCCATTAATTTAGTAGAGCCAAAAGAGTAAAAAGTAGGTTATATTTCATATTTGTTTCCTTAGGTTGCATTTTCATTTTAAGGATAAGTGATTATAATCACACTACAATGAAACTGATATACTTTATCTCATTTCCATAAGCACTTTTGAGTGGTAAAACCTAGGAACCAAAAACTTGCAACTATTTATGGGGATTTTTAGTATTCCTAGTTATTATGTTTTGAAAATAAATCATTTATGCTCTCTTGTAAACTCTACCTATTGAAACTATTTATATGTATCTTTTTACTATTTATTATTAATAATATTAGAGCATATCTTACTACAAGAGTGGATCAATTATTATTTTAACCAATCCACCTTGCCAACAAAACTAGCATCATTGTCAAGGGCTTCAAGTTTTTGTATCACTTACAAGATTCATAGATTTATGATTTCCACTACTCAATTGAATTTTATGATTGTGTTTTGAAATAAATTTCATCTTTGATTTGATTATTCATTTGTCAATTGGTAACTCTAAGTTATTTTTATTGAAAAAAATGTTATAAATTTATTTTTCATTAGACATTGCCTATTGGCTAATATGTTGTGGATGATCTTACATTTTCTTGAGATTTGAATATTATATGAGCTACTTGTTAGTATTTTAATTGTATATATCTTTGTTTTGGATAAGGTAATTAGTGTATCCTTTTCACTCTACCGATAAATTAGTGTCTATATATAATGATCATAGTTAATACCTTAAATATAAGGTCTATGCATGAAAATTGGTTATAATTTTGTGGTATTAGATACTTGTTTAAAGTTGTCAGGTGTATTTATTAATCTTCAATTGGATTTTGAGCATCTATAACATATTTCACCTTTGTGACCTAATATTTTTTAAGCCAGAGGCCACTGCTTTTAGTAGTAGGTTTAGGTAACATCTATGTTCCTTTACATGTGAATCTTATCACAATGGATGCTACTAGATATAGTGTAAGTGTGAATTCATTAAGGGATATGAATTAATATATGGTATTTATGAGTTAATTTTTTAAAGATCAATTTATTGACCAAATTTTGGCATCAACTCAAAATTGGTCACCCCCTCTAGGTTGAAACTTCATAGGGTTTTCAAAAAATTATATATGGTCTTTTAATATCTTTCAATGATCTTAAAGAGTTTCATATAGTCATATTTGTCCTTATCTAGCATTGTCTATGTTTTTTGTCTTATGTACATTTGTCTAGTCCTAAGAGTCAATTACAAGGTCTTGATGTCGTTAAACATGGTCAAAGGTTTTATATGTTTTAGAATTCATTATAAAATTTTATTTATGTCATTGAAATTCAAATATCATGCATTAACCTTTAAGTATGTTCTATTGTGATAAAATAACAATTTGACCACCTTTTGGCATATTTAGAGGAGTTGCACGTACTAAATTAGAATAAAAACATTTTAAGAAGACTCAATGTAATTGATGTTATAAATGGGTTAGAAAATTTTTAGGGATGGTTAGAGACTGGCAGCATTTGCAGTTCAATGCCTAAACTAAGAAAAATGACACTTTACAAGCACTTTTGGGCACTTGAACAATGTTGCAATATCATATATTAGTTTTAAATGGTTTAAAAGTGACCCTTAGGATATCTAATATCATTTTTAGGCTTTGGGACAAGTTTCAGGTCTAAAAATTGATTCAAGCATTCTCTCTTCTCCATCACTACCTTCACAAGCTAAGAAAGGCAAATTTGAAGTGAATGGTACAACCATGATAGAGAGAGAGAGTTAGGAGTTGAAACTTTAGAAATTGTTATAGATATTATTAATATTGAAATTAGTGGATTTTTTTTGTATATTCATGGCCTCTCTTTTATGAATAGTTGCTAAGAGTGACAATAGGTCACTATGACTTGTCCATCTAAGCAAGGTTATTCTTGCATCCATTTCCCCACATCAAAATTTGAAGGAGACTAATGGTTTTGAGGGATGTTTTTATAGTTAAATTATCTCATTTACATTGTGTTTTTATCATATAACTCATCTCAATTAATGTCTTCACTTGGAGGAAAAGTGTCTTGATGTATAAGGTGTTTTAGTCAATCCTACTGCAAGTTTTGGTTTTTTTGAAATATTTGTCATCTTTAGAGGTTACAAATGATTCATAACTAATGTAATATACCTAGAATTCATATATTTAAAGTTATATTTTTTTGGGATGTGTTTATTGTCCATAGTCTTCAAATATCAGTCTTTAAAAACATTGTCTATATTTGAACACTCCACTACATGTTTGATTACTAATTTGGCTCAAATATCAGTGATATATAATAGTATAAGGTTATAAGATAGAATTTTAATATATTAAGTATGGGAAAATGAATATATTAATCCAAGTACACCCTCTAATGAGAGTCATAAGTGCTTTAGCCATACACATGCCTATACATACTATAGAGATAGGTTAGATATGCCATAATGTTGGGTCAAAAAGAATAAGCCATGGAGAGAGATGACATAAACCTATAAAAACTTGAATAATTTTTCATAGACTTTTTAAGGCATGAATGGACTCATGAGAGACTCTAATTATAACACACAAACCTTACCATGGGCTATCTATATGTACAAGTCTATACAAATCAGATAGCTAAGTTGAATAAGATAAAATGCTTAGTCATAAGATTTGTAATCCATTGAAAGAATGAAAGATAATTGGAAATATGATTGACAATGGTCAAGTTTTGAAAGGTTTAAAAGGTCAAGAAGTGCTCTCTAAGTAGCCTGTGTAAGCAAAAGAGACCTACAAGGCCTAAGACTATAGGTCCTCATTGTGGAATTAAGTTTATTTTTCTACAAAAAAAAAAATTAAGAAACACAAGGTTAGATACATAAATTTTAGGCATGAAGTACCACAAATTCATGAAAACATCTAAGTGCTTGTAAGTCAAGGGACTAAGTTCATAATCCTAAGAGACCACCTATAATTCTATGCATGAAATCAAGTGATAAGTGGTTTTAAAATGCCATAAAAGGGTTTGGAAGAAATTTTAATATAATTAAGTAAAAAAAATTTAAGTTATAACACTTTAAAAGTGTCATGACTAGGTTATAGAAGGTTAATATGCAGGACTTAATACTCTTATCACCAAATGGCCACCTACAATTATAAACAAGACAAGGAAATCATTACTGTTGGATGTAGGGGTCTAAAAGTGTCAAAATAATCTAATGAACTATATTATATGGTGAATACAAATACATTAAGTTGACTTCTCAAATCACCATGATAAGTGAGAGGTTTAAGTTTCAATCCTAATGCTCAAATAGCTCACTAGCACCTACAAGTTACTAATGAAACAACTGGTCATAAGCTTGAGGAAGGAGAAGAGGTGTATGAAAAGATATATAAGCCTAATTTGGATTATAAAAAAAACTCCAAAATTTACAAATAGGTTTATTGATATGAAGGTGAAGACCCTACAGGTTACTAGGAGAAGGCAGGCTAGTTCCAAGCTTGAGTAAGGAATAAGACATGAATGAAAAGCTATGAGGTATATATTAGTTAGATAAGAAGGTAAATATTTTAATTTATAAATAAAAGGGAACATGATGAAATGACAAGTGAGGTTGATCAAATATGTTCTCAAAACCTCTACAGATAGCTAGATAACAACCTTGAGGTTTGTTTGCTTTATGAGATATTTTGCTTGAATTAAGAAGTTTAAAGTCCTATGAGAGGTATAAAGGGAAGAAGGAAATTTTAAAATGGTTTAATAGTGTCATAAGTAACTCATTTAAACCCTTTTACCTAATATCAAGGGTGAAAAATGTCAAAAATAGATCTAGACCTAGTGAGCCTAAGACACATACAAGCCTGATTGCATTACCAAGGGAAAAATGCTTATTTAGAATGGAGAGTAGAGTTAAGGAGAATGGTTTGAAATCAATGAAGATATACATAGTGATTACACACACACACACACACACACACACACACACACACACACACACACACACACACACACACACACACACACACACACACACACACATAAATATAATACTCCAAACTCTAGTGAGAAATAATGGAATGAAAATAAGACACTGATTAGGCCTAATAAGCCTAAGACACATACAAACCCATAAGTACAAGAGTTTGAATAAGTGGATTTTTGAGGGTAAGGAAATGGTTTAAAGGTGTTGATGAATTTATATGATATTTTAGAGTCTCTAATACCATCTAAATATATATAAAATTAAGGAAATTATAGCTTTGGTCTTAAACTCTTTCTTGATTTCCTTTCATGTAAGCCGACACTTCAAAAATAATCTTCTCTTACTTGGTAAGACCATGAACCAAATTTATGGAGCCAATTGGTTTTATAAGGTGTTATCTAGGTATCTAAACTCCATTATAGTGTCATAAAATAATGGTTTAGGTCCAACACCTTCATGAATAATATCTAAGACCATCAACCCATCTTAAATAGCTTGTTTGCAACATGAAGAACACCGTCTCACACTCAAAACTTTCATGAGGATTTACATGTGACCCGATGGTAATTTTAATTGATGTAGGGGTACCCTAGAAAATATTATGTCATTAGGAGAGATAAACATGATTTGTTCTTTATTAACAGTCCTTAAGAAGAAACATGCATAAAACCCTCCTAAAACCCTGATAGTGACCAACTAATGGAAATTGGTTTCTAAAACACTTGTAATGACATATTTTTCTCTTAAAACCTCTTAGATGTTGTTGAGGACTACAACTATATTATTCACATGTACTTTATCTATACTTATAATTATATGGACTAAAATAAATGCCCTATTTTCATGATTTTAGGTTTTTTGTAGTGGTTTTGAGAAAAGTAAAACCTTAGAATAATTATAGGAAACCATTTTGGATGTCTTGTACATATTAAATCCCAAAAATCTATACAAGAGATTCTGAAAGTGGTCATACAAAGTTCTTTTTTTAAGGCAATCTCAAACATGCCTAAAATGAGGCTAGGTGACAAGGTCATTTCATGGTTCTCACTCTTATATAGGGTCTTAGGGCCTAAAAACTAATATAGAGGTTAGTGATATCCTAGGTAAATTGAATCACATATTTTTGGGTTATTTCACATGTGTGTGGGAGGTTTGGAGTATAAAAATAGGGTTTTAGGCAAGGAGGCTTAATTAAGGAGAGAGAAAGGTAGAAAAAATGGACTTCCATACTAGGTCCTATAATATGCCCTTGGTTTTTCAGTGCCCTCTATACATTCTTCTACATAAGGAGGTTTATAGGTTTTTAGGGCTACAAGGAAAATATGCCTAATAAGAGCTTGAGGAGGAAAATGAGGTCTTAAAAGTTGTTCCAAGAAATAAAATGGATTATTTTAGGTCTAATAAGATATTTTAAATCCATACATAAAGATAGAGTGACTTGAAGAATATGAACTTGATTTTTGAGCCACTTGGACCAAGCTAAACATGGGGAATAAAAGGAGTGTCAAGATACCTATGCATATGAATGATGAAATTTCATATTAAAGGAGTTTCTTAAGGAATGATAGGTGTCCACTAAGTTTTTATTAATGAATTGATTTCTAATTTATGATTTATAAGTCCATTTTCACTCTTCTTATGTAAATAAATGTAGTTTTTAAGAAGCTAGTCAAGGTGTCAAGACATGTTCTAAATCCTACACCACATGGAGAGTTGGAGCATCTTTAAGAGTGAGACACATGTATTTCAAAGTATTTTCAAGAATGTTCCATAAATGATTTGTTTTTTTTAACTCATGGTGGATAATTTTTATCCTCCTTCTACTATGCCCCTCTCTCTCTACACAATTATCTATATAAGCAACCACTTTTGGCTTTGTAATCAATCCACATTTGATATGGTAAAGCCTTGCTAGTTTGAATATTGATGTTGCCTTTAAATAAAATATTTAAATCTAGTTTTGAGTTATCAACTTATTTTATAAGTGTGTGAAGTATTTCATAGTTGAATGGAAAGTGATAGTCATCTCTCCTTATGTTCATCTTACTCTTTCATGTTTTGTGCAAGTATTCTTCCCTCTAATAGGTCACATGAAGTGTAGTTAGTTGTTCTTGTATGTATTTAAGTTTAAGTAAGATTAATAATGTATATAATCAGACCTATTATTCATCAAAATTGAGAAATGTATTGCATGCATTGCATATTACCTCCATGTTGAAATACTTACATTAGAGAAACCTTGGGTGTTGAGATCAGTTTTATGAATCACCTTTCATAGTGTAAGTTCATAGTAGTCTAGTGGAGTTAAACTTGGTTCATAACCTCTATTAGGTTATTTTTAATCCCTTCTATCCCATTTTTTTCAAAGTAATAGACTAGTTGTTAGTTATATTTATGGTGTAAGGAAGCTAGCCCTTTAATCTAGAGACTCATCTCTCTCAAATTGACCCACAACATAAGAGATGTTTCCTATTACATAAAATTAAAGGAGGCTGAAGTATACCTCCTTTAAGGTGAAAATTTTATCATAACACAACCTTATAATGGTTTAATGAGTATATTTTTTATTTTAAATATTCCTCTTCCACACCATTCATTTATTTATCATAGCATCAACTAATTAATATGGTGTAATTCTATAATTTTCATGCTTCTTTCCCAAAACAATTAAGAGTATTTTTAACAATTTTAATCAAAGTATTGTAGTTAATGGAGAGAACCATTTATAAGGATTTATTAATTTAATTAATGATTTTTAAATATAAAATATAGAAGTTTTGATTAGGCTGTTCTTTAAAAGTTTAGATGGGGGTACCTATGATTTTTTTCATGAGTTTCAAGATAAAATTATTGACTATTGGGAAATTTCAGACATCTCTACATTGAGAGGTATGGAGACAAATTTGACCTTGATTTTATGATGCACTATATTTAAAATATTAAAAATGAGCTAGACGAGAGTATGCAATATTTTAATATTGGTCTTCCACTCATGATATCTTCCACTCATGAGGTCCTCAATAAGATGTTAATGATTTTAAAGACTTAGGGTGAATGCATTAAATTCTTGAATTTTGACCAATCATCAACTACCACATGGTCCAATTAACATCTACCACATATCTTATTCTTATTGGTCATGAAATATAATTTTAAATAAAAGGTGAAAATTAACTTTTTGAAGTCCATGATTATGTGGCCAATAAAAATTATCCATGTATCCTAATTTTGGTCTAATCTGATGTTTTCACATGTGTCACCTCTAGCCTAATAAAATTTTATCACATGGATTACTCAAAATTGGACATCAAAAGGTTTCCACAAGGATGATTTAAATACAAACTAAAAAAACCAAAAATGCCACAAAAAATTTAGTGTAAAATATGATTACATTAGCTCATAAAAAAAATGAAAGTATAAGGACCTCCATGGAATCTATGACCCTGTGACCTATCATCATGTGCCACATGGATACACTAATTATTTCCATAAGGAGCAATAAGTAGTTAGAATTTTTGACCAATAAAAATCTACCATGTGTCATTTTAAATATGTGTAGTATGGGTCATACTAAAGGACAAATGTGAATGTTTGTGAGGGTCACAAAATGTTTCCACATGGTCACATTAAGGTCTAAGAAGTATGGTGACTTAGATGGCATAGTGAAGGGTGATCACATGTAGTATCAATAAATGAAAAAAGAGGAAAAGATAAATATACAAGAGAATGTGTATATCCCCATTGGGTTACAATTAATGAAACACATACAAAACATACTTTATTTATAACCATATTCATTAACTACCATCTTAGCTTATTTTTTATAGTTAAATATATCTATAATATTAATTTTATAAATTAAAACTAAACCATTGGTTAAGTTATGATCTATTTATCTTTCAAACAACATAAAATAATGTAGAAGATAATATTCATCTCATAACACATATGCAGAGTGGATGGGACAATAGTATATTAAAATATTTTCATACTTAAAGCTAGTCATACATGTATTACCTCTATTATTATCATAATAATGTACAAGTATACATCAGTTACTATATTTAATAATAAAACTGAATGTAAAAATATTAAATTTCATCACTGAATATCATAATACACATGATAGGGTGTATGCCAACACATTTAAGATTCATTAAACATCTCAACAATCAATAGACATGAGTATGTTTATTAAATGATTGATCATATGAAGAGAGGGAGAGCATAATCAAGGTGGTTTTACTCCAACCATAAACCATCATTATCCCACACACCTCCTTATTGGGAGTGGCCCTTCCCTTTATAGAGGTAAAAATAAAATTAGTATAGATATCAAGAATTTAACTAGAAACTATGTGTATTAAAGTCACTAATACATGTACACATAGATATCAAATACACCATGGAAAATAATAATTATCTAATATTATATCACACATATACATGTAAATAAGAAATTATAGTGGAATGACAATGATTCAACTATAACATTACTTTGGCCAAAGTTTTTATTATATAATTTAGATCACTCACAAATCTGAGTCAATTCCACAAACACATACTCTTTGATAATGATACTAAATCAATCCTATGATAATGGATGATAGGTATATACATCACATGGAATCAACCTCATATTTTGATCATCTATTATCATAAGGAATAATGTAATGGTACAATCTTCTAAACCAGATCAATACATTTTACCAACATATTTGTAACATATAACCACTTAGCAAATTTAAAATAGTTATTCATTTAATTTTGTAATGCAAGATTAAAACATATATCTTTAATGAAAATTTAATTTATTGTTTCAATATATAATCATTATAAACATATTCAAGAAATTTAGTTTATGAATATCATCTTTCATTTTTAATTATCCAAATACAATCATGGTTTAAATGCCTATGTCAATGTAATTCAAGTAAACAAATTCATTGTCCTCTATTAATTTGAATCCAACATATTTAATTAACTTATCATTCCTTAATTTTATTCAAAAAAAATAAAAATAAAAAAAACTATCAAATATCATGAATCTTATAAACAAGGATTAGCTACTAGTTTAAAAAAGGGTCATTCTTATAATTGTTTAACCCTATAAACTATGTGATAATTAATAAACATGATATAGATTTTTTTTTACTACTATACATGCAATACTATATATTTAATACCTCAAATTATGTACACACACACACACACACACACACTTCCATACAGTTTCATTACTTCCACAAGATCGCTTATTGGGAAAATTTGAGTATATGTAGGTATGTTTCAACATATATAGAACCATTTAAGATCCCTTATCTCTTTGTTTCATTTTAAAATATAATATCATTAAATTGAGCTATAAAATTTCCAAATCTGATAACACCATTTAAAACATTACAAAAACATTATCTTGTATACCAATAGTTGTACATGTATTCCTTATTGATTAATTTTGTAATCTAAGTTGGGTTTCGAAGAAAATATTGTCTCGTGTTTAAGTACATAGTCATCCATGTATGTATTTGTGTTTGGGGGGAACTATAAAACTAATTTTACTTAAGTTTTTTTATTTAAATATAGTGTATATGTATGTGTGAGTGCGTACGCACACACACACACACAAAAAAAAACATAACACACATATAATACATACTTATATACATAAATACATATGTATGTATGTATGTATGAATGCATGTATATAATTATACAAGACTATGTTATTTTATTATTATTACACATCTATAACTCATGTAAGTATAAGGAGACTATTAATAAAAAAATTTACTCAAGACTCAATTAATAAAAATTATACATAGAACACATAGGATGATTTATTTTCCCATTCCAATATAAAATTACAACTTGGTTGTGGGGGTATGGTTGAGATCAACATGCCACTTTCACAAGTATAAACCCATGGTTGCGTAAACTAGTGTCTATAGTTGTAAATCACTAGTTTTAAAATTAACTTCCAAGTCCATAGGAATTATAAATAGAAACAATCATACCTAGATGCTAACATATATATAGATCCCAAATCAAATAACATATTTTGACTAGGTTTATTCCCATTTCACAAAGGCATGGCCAGAGTTTTATTCTATATAAATAAATGAGAAAAACACATTATAACTTGAACAAAAAATAATAAATCCTTTTTACCCTCTAATATTTCATGCTACATAGGAAAATAAATGCAAATTATGTATTTTTAATTATGAATAATACTATTTGAGATGCATTTTAATCACTAATAAAGGCTCTAATATAACTTATATAGGCCTGTGGATGGAAACAAGTTTCATCCCTAGGTATGTAGAGGTGATGACCTAAATTTAAAGGAAATATCAACATATATATTAAAATATATTTAACACCAACCTAGGTAAGAGTGAAATTCAAATAAAATATTTGAAATAGGAACGCAGTCCATATATAGATTTAAGCAAAACCCTTACAAATTTCTATTCTCAAATTGAAAACCCTACTTACTTGGTTACTTAAATGATCATCATTTCAATGTAAACATTGTTATTCCTTGACAATACTCCTATTCCTACCTCCACAACCCATAAATATTCCATTTTACTTCTTTTTATCATATTTCCCTCTTTCTTCGACATTTTGCATGTCTTGGTTAATTAACTTTTTAGGGTTATAAAGTGTAAACCCTAGGTTATTAAAGGGTATGAGTATAGTAAATTGGGGTATAAAATATATAATAAATATAGACATTCATTTTTGAAATAAATAAGCTAAAATTTAATTTATAATAATACCAATAAAGGATATAAATGAATACTTAGTTGTAAACTGCCTAAGATGAGAACTACATTGGTCTGGAGTCTACCAAGCATGCTCCTATATGGACAAACCTTGATTCATTGTCTATGACCTATCATGACTATTTTTTACATGCAAACCTTAGACTTGCATATGATTAGGTCATTTAAATTATCATAAGTAGTAAATGTGTTATGTTAGTTGGGTAGGCTAGACATCATCAAAACCCTACTATGATTAGGGTTTACTACATACCAATACTCTAAGGAGGGGTCAAGCCCAATGCGGTTCTCCCCACCTAAGTGCTAGTGTACATGTAAGTGAAGCTGGTATGAATGTTGGTTTGAGTGAATTGAGTGATTCTTGAGACTATAAATCTAATTATTCTAAGCTTATGAGGTATGTAGATGATTATATGTGGAAGTAGGGTTGAATAGGGATTGATAACCTTGATTGTCTACAACTTGTTTTGAGCTTGTTTGTGTGTATTTGTATCTAATTTCCATCTAGTGGATAAAGGGATAAAATTCATGTGTATATAATGATCTAGTGATTTTTCATGGTTTAAAATAGGTCTAGGCCAACCCTAAGTGATTTTAGAATTGAAAATATAACTATTCAATCTCAAAAGAGGAAAAAGGATAATAGAACTATGGCGCTAGTGTCCACTTATGGTGCTAGTATCTAGGTGGAAAAGCTTGAGCACTAGGGGCCTATATTTATAATAAAGGGTATGAGACTGATTTTTAAATGTATAGAGATGTGTGTGGCCTACACAAAAGCTAGATAAGTGTATAAATAGGCCCTAAGATAGTTTTACAACTAAACTAGGGATGGGTGGTCTCAAGTAACACTCTTGGAACTCAAATGTCATTTTAAGACAATTATATTTACCCCCTTTATTCTATAAATCTATAAAAATGAAATGAATATGATAAAGGAAAAGTAAGCATACCTAGACTAACTTGTGAGGTGAAGTTCATGAATTTGGATTTGAGTATGTGAAGCATGCTCTATTACATGTCCTATAAATGAAACATGCATATATTAGTCCTTAATTAGGACACACTAAAAGTAAATAAAAATTGAGTAAAGAGATAATATAGGAAAGGAATGAATACACCTCACTAGGTATGTGAACTAATTCATAAACTTAATGACATTCTCTTTGTGTGCATGTAGATACTGATTAAATTAATGAATAACTTGGATTGAGTTGATGGATTTATCAATATCCATGTGTGGGTGGATCAATAAATCAATCCATTTTTGAATCCATCATTTCCCACACATTCTCAATGGTTCATGACTTATGAATAACTTAGGTTATATTAATGGCTTACCTAACCCTCTTATGTAGGTGGCTCAATAACTCAAGCAGACTATGCCTCCATCATTGCCTACCCATGTGTAGTAGATGCATCTATAACTAAATTTTGTAGTATAAATAAAGTTGTACAATTGTAACTAGAACTGTATATAATGGTTTTGAGGCCATTTGGGAACTATGGAATGAAAATCAACCTAGGGACCTCCTCAGGCACTCATGTAAGTAGCTCAGGGACTGTGCAGTAATGCAAACCACTATAGATAAAGGAATCAATCTAGTGTATTAATTGGAACATGGTTTTGGGTGTGTAAAATGTAGATAATGATATGGATTTTTCAATTCCATCTAATCAATTAATGTATAGGTGAGCATAGAAAAATAATGTGTCATTCATATGCTCTAAAATCTAATATTTGAGCATATATATTATGGATTGAATTATAATAATTTATATCTAAGTATCTAAAACTAAAATGGGAGTGTTCATGCCATGCATGATGCCCCCAATCTGAGAAAACTAGTATGATTTTGTGTAAAATTGAGAGAAATTAAGTAAACATTGATAATCTATAAATGAATGTATGCAAATCTAGACTGCAACTATTATGACTTTATATCCAATCTATTTTTTTTCACTTCTAGGGCTATTAGACAATAGTACCATACCTTAGTAGTATTTTGGTACTAGTGTCCACTTTTGGTTCTAGTGTTCAATCATGCTATTTTCTAACAACTAATTATAATCTCTATTTGATTATTTTCCAATATGTTTTATTAAAACTAAGCTCTATATTCTATGCATATGTGTTCAAAATTATATTCTGAGTGCATTTGGATGGCCTGATATTTGTGACAAATATTTTTGAGTGCCTCCTCTTTTGAGGGGAGATGTTAAACATGTGAAGGAACTATCCTCAAAATAAAAGGCTCTAATTGATATGTGTCAGCCTAATCATATATTATATATGCATGATAAATAAATATAATGTATATACATGACATCATAATGTAAGATAATTTGAGCACAATTTTTTAATGTATATTGTGTGTTAGATATAACATTCACAAGGATGTCAATATAGGTATAACAATGTGATTATTATGTGTATGAACAACAAATTTGAGTAATAAACTAACTACCTAGGGGGATGGGAATGATGTCCATCACAACACCCAAGGAGGAAGGTACGATACTTGAGGTCCCTCATGGAATCTAAAACTAGAGTGTGTAAAAATCAAGAGACAAGTGTCATGGCCATGATGCATACATGAAATCATACATACAACACACATGAGGCATGGAAAGTAGGCCAAAGGGCCATAATATAAGGAACATGGGCACATGTCACTAACTATGAGAAACCAATACATATAAGTACATGTTAAAATGTACACATATGAAAAGAGCATTCAAGTTAGCTTGGATCCACATGGAAGGGCATGATAAATTTTTTACATACACAATCAAGAAAGCACACACAAGGAAATGGGCACATATCCAAAGTATACATACAATTAAATGAAGTGGTCCAAAGATGTAGAATAATGGAATATTCAAATTCTTTTGAATATATGTAAAATCATAGAGAAATAGTCAAGTCTAAACTAATAAATCTAGTAATGAAATGTGTATGAGCATGTGGTAAAAATCTATATAAGAGTAAATATGTACATAAAATAAGTCTAGAGTAGTAGTAATCAGTAATAAATTTGAGTAATGTAGTATGATCAATATCAAGATATAATAATGCTAAATCGGTGATATAGAGTTTAAAAAGATGTAATCTAGAAATCAGAATTGTATATAGGATGTCCCCAAAAGGGAAAATGTATTAAATGAGGAACATGTGTATTTATGTATGTGCCTTTAGTGGTTAGATAGTATAAAATCTGGATCTGTGTGGTGGACCTGGGTCCTCTAAGCATATGCAAACACTCAAAAATAATAAGTTAAGCATGTATATGTGATAAACTAATTACAATAACATAGATAACATATGTAGCACCTGACAAGTATAAAGAATGTAAACATGGATATGAAAATAATATAATTTTATGTTTTTTGAGTAAATATTTGAATGTTTTTATGTATTTGACACATATTATATTGTTTTATATTTTTTGGATATAATATATGTATATCAATTTGAAAATGAAACTATACACAAGGATACAAGATAAAGGAAGATATGTACAAGCAGGGAAGAACATACTACATGATGATCCTCATGAGAGACTCACTATCAAGGTGTCTTGTATTAAATAAAGGAAGAATGATTATGTGTGTTATGTCAAAGGGTATATATGGTCTAAGAACTAACTTTATTGAGTGATATGTAGCTAAAACTACCCATGGAGTAGGGATAGGAATCTAAGAAGCTAATTTAACTAGCCTATGAATTATATTATGAACCAGTGAATATAGCTAAATTGGCTTATGAATTTTAGGGTTCTTTGGGACCCTTATGGTATAAGAGGTTTTATATGACATGGATGCTCTTTAATAATAACCTTTGGAACTCAATAACATTGATATAAAAATGAAAGGGGTAGAGAGAGGATTTATATAATAGATAACATGTCTTTGACATAAGAGTCTCTCTAATAAGGGTCTCTATGGGAGAGTATGCACACATGGTAACATTGTAGAATTAGACCTAAATTTCATGGATAACTCAACTAAAATATTTATTGTATTAATAA
>JARHVA010003239.1:1942500-2093938 GCA_037957365.1 Torreya grandis
TAAAGGATCGATAAGTTAAAGACTAGTAAAGGAGTTGGTTTGAGTGTTAAAAATAGGATATAGGTGTCAAAAACCCTCTTAGATAATAGTTCCCTATACTGGAAAATATAATTATGGCACTGGTATCCACTTATGTTGTTAGTGTCCTCTTTGTAGGAACTATTCTAAGCTTTTGGGAACACCTGTGTTTGAGTCTACCAAGCATGTTACTATGTGGAAAAACCCTAATTTTCTATATATGACTAATTTTGTATGAAAACCCTAGACTTCCATGTGACTAGGGAATTCAAATTAGTACAAGTAGTAAACATGTCATGTTAGTTGGGTAGGATAGACATCTTCAACACCCCATTGTGATGATATTTTCCTACATACCAATACTCCAAGGAGGGATCAAGCTTGATGTAATTATTCCCACCTAAATGTTGGTGCAAGTGCAAGTGTAGTTGGTATGAATACTAATTTGAGTGCCTTCAGTGAGGCTTGGGACTAGAAATATGAGTATTCTATGTTTAAGAGGGTTGTAGATGTTTATATTTAGAATTAAGTAAGAATAGGGATTGATAACCTTGATTGTGCATAACTTATTTGAACTTGTTTGTGTGTATTTAAATCTAATTTATATCTTATGGATAAAGGGATAAAATTCATGTATATATAATGATTGGTGTTTGTGCGTGGTTTTAAATAGGTCTAGGACAACACTAGGTGATTTAGGAATTGAAAATATATTTGTTATATCTCAAAAGAAGGAAAAGGAAAATAACACCCAAATAGGATAATAACATTTTGGCGCTAGTGTCTGTGTGGTATAACTTGAGGCACTAGGGGCCTGTATGTCTAAGGAAGGGTTTAGGACTGATTTTGAGATGTCTAGGGATGTATGTGGATTGCATTAACAATAGATAAATATCTAAATAACACCTAATATAGGTCTAAGTATAAGCTAGGTATGGGTGGTATCAAGTAACACTCTTTGCACTCAAGTGTCAGTTTTAGATTATTACACTTGGAGTTTCTAATAAAACTCTATGAGTTAACCATAATGAGAATTAGATTTTTCAATGCATGTTCCTTCTTTTTTTATTAACTCGTATTACCATAAACTAGTTTTTCATGGTAGTTATAAGAAAAACCCTAAAACCCTTATTTTCACCAAAATGGTAAGGTCAACACATAATGATAGAAAAATAAACCAAAATTCTTATCCAAGATTCTAATAATGACCTAATTTATTTTTGGCTTAAATGGATGCATGGTAGGAAATCCACTAGAACCTTATACGTTAACAAAACTAATTTTAATAAGTTTTAAAAACTCTTTAAGATAAATGGTTATGTGTGTTTTGCCCCATTTCTACCTAGTCCACCAAAAAGGTGTAAGAACTAAGTACACAAATTTTACATAGTATAAATACAAACACATGGTTTAATAAACACCTAATACTCTATAGGTTTGAAATGAATAGAAATAGGTCTATCATAATTATAACTCATCAACCTAAAATTTATTTCATAATAAGGATTCACAAAGGTTCATATAACCAATACACACTAACATAACTAATGAATTATGTGAACAAGAACATTTATTTCAACTGGTTATGCCACAACAAGGTAAGTAATAGACCCATAATAAATTAAAAGCATGTAATATTAATTTTAGAGACAAATAATAAAATTAAGCATACAACACATTTATAAAATACTTGATTAATAGTTAATTCATTTCAGCATGCAAGAGTATAAGTGTCTATGTGTGTGTGGGTTCAATTTCACTCTTTCTCTCCCCAATATTGATATGTTCATCCCCCTAACTTATGATACTATCTATTTATTCCAATCTATAAGGGTGGGAAAATCCTAAAATCACCTCATTCAAATAAAAGGGTAGTTAGTCTGATCTTACAAGGATATAATAAAGTACTCAAAATGTATACACATCAAATAGAATTTTGTGTAATAAATCAAATATTAAAATGAAATAAAATTTATATAATATTAAAATATATAGTAATATATTATATCCATAAACACATGAAAATTGTAGACACCTAAATCTGGTCACCAATGACCTCCAATCAGGGTTTTGCCCAATTTACACCCAAAATGCATAATTTGGCCTAAAAACACTAAAACACACTGAATGATTTGAAACTAACATATTCAAGTGCTTATTTTGGCTAAATTATCATTAAATTGGGTAATGCAATTTATGGGTCAGCTAAATTTGATTAGATCATTTCAAGTCAAAATGACAATTGTGCACCTAGGTGCTCTAGATTGCTCTTTCCTATCAAATCTCTTGCACAAGATACGTGCCTTTGTTATTTTCTATTGGTAACATCCTGACTATGAATATGGTTCCAATACATCTAACATCACCTTCCAATTCTAATCCATTCAAATTTTAGACCAATAACAAGGCATTATGATCAATTTGAGTAATTTGTGCACAAAGTGCTTAAACATGCTTAAGAGATAATTAATACAAATCAAGGCCTAATTAATAATTCCATAAAAACATGTTGAATAAATTGTATTTAAAATGAATATTGAATATCTGCATCATCAGGTGACTTCATTTATTGGGAAGACATCCCTAGGCCATAAATACCACAAATATTAGGATTCATGCCCTCCATGCCTCATCAATGCCTTCCATGATACCCTCCATGCCTCTTAATTTCCCCTTATTACAATTTCATGATGATGATACTTATAAACTTAATTCCAAAAATTAAATTAATCCTTAACCACATATCTTAATCATATGATGGATGGTTCAGGTTGATTCTAGACATTCTCAAAAATCTATAAATAGAGAGGCTATGAACATCATTTCTAAGCTATTTTGGTGCAAATTTATAATGCATAAATATATTTAAGAATCTATTTCAATTAGTGGTATCATGCCAAATTGATTCCAAGCCAAGCCACAAGCCAAAGGTGTCAAGGATATATGGAGGTAGCTAAGCTTCCACTACCAACGACTTCATGAACACAAGCTAAGAAAGCCACTAAAACAAGCATTTTGTAGCATCAAAAGAAGGTAAAAGAGAGTTTATTTGGAATTTTAGTTGTGTGTTTTATTCATGTTTGTTAACTAAGCTCTCCCTAGTTTCTAGGCCTAGAGATGTTATGGTAGTTAGTGTGTTTCTTTTTTCTTTTTTTTTCATTTTAGAACTAACACCATACTAACCATTCTCTCTTGAGTCAAATTATTATATCACAAAAATTTACTATTATAATAATTGATAATGAAAGGAAAAAATACAAATTTCAAACAATATAACATAAATGTCCATATATATCATCAAAAATCTAAAAATAATAATCAGTAGTTTTAGTACCCTCACTAATACAAATAGAGTCTTTGAAGAGTGGGATAAGATGTGACATAATGTGGATTTAATAATTACACAAGTATACATATATAAAATAAATTCTTATGAAATATGAGCCACCCTATGTGTTTTACATTTATTTTTGCTTTAAATTTTGAAGAAAGAGAGAAAAGAAACTCAATATGGGTGTGGTTGAAAAATTTGTTTGGTTGTGTGCATGTTAAATCAAAATATTGTGTAGAGTTCCTATTTGGATTGGGAGGAAGACCTAAAAATAAGAAAAGACTAAATTAAAATTATTTGTTAGATATATGGTTGGGTGTATTTCTTAGTGATAGTTAGATCTTGGAAGTGAGAGCTTCTTTAGGGGTTATCAATCCACACATTTCAAATAGTCAAGTTGATAAAGCTAGAAAGAAGGTACTTGAATCAATAAATAAAAGGTAATAAAATGAATAAAATAAATCATTTTACAAAAATAGACTATAAATGATCTAATTAGTGATATACTAATTAATACTAGTGTTAACAGGTCAGGGTATGCTTTAAATTTTTTGAAAGGGGTCTATGAGTAGTCAAAAACACAAAAAATGGATTTGATTAGATGTAGGTGAGTGAAATTAGCTTGATAGTTTTTTTATCATAGGTGACCATCAGTGGCTATGCCTGACCATCTATGGTTGGGGTCTAACCATCAATGGCTGACTATGTATTTTTGGGTTTGATCAACATAAGGTCACATGATTTCATAGATGAATTTTGATAGTTGGGAAATTTTTAGACTAATTAAGAAATGTAATTTAATCATGTGAATATTGAAAAATAAACACTTGTCTTACCAGAAGTCAATTGGGTGGGTTGTTGATGTAGTTATCCTATTGGTAGAATCTAGCTTGATTCTAGCAGAGTAATGGTATTTGAGAGCTTGGTTGAGAGGTAGTGGTAAGATGGCTCTCAATAAGATGGTTGATACTTGATAACATTAATTGAATTATAAAATAAAAATATTGGATACCTAAGATCTTGATAATTATTGCATATGGATTTGACCTCTTAGGCCTCTCTCTTATAAGAATAAGTAAGAGGTAGAAGTGAAGGTGTAACTGGGTTATCTAAATATAATTTGTGTATGAAAAGGCTCACAACACAAATTAGACAAGGTTATATTTAGAAAATGGTCAATATAGCTTGCATTTTCTTGGTGAGAAGATAGATCCTAACTGTCAATGGTTAGGGGTCCCCAAGGTTGACCATCATTGGTCACCCTAACCATCGATGGTTAGGGTCCACAAGAATAAGGTCCTAAAGATAGTTTTACTTAGCTAGGTGTAATTGAGTATAGACTGTTTGTTTAGGCTCGATAGTTTTAGGTTGGTATTAAGAGGGTTTATGGGTACTTTTAGGGGTAATTTGACATTTAGAATATTAGGTGTGTATATTTTTGGTATCTACATTTTGATCTTTTTTATTGTGCATCTTGTGTGAATGAGTTGTAAAATAAAAATGGAGTATGGGTCAAGGCGATGGTTACTCTAAGAGTGGGATGAGGTGTTCCCCCTCAAACTAGGAGTCAGTAAGGTGAAGCTAAATTAGGTATGGGTTTGATAAATGGTAGATGGTGAGTTATGAGGTGGTGGCATGAGGTTGGGTATTTGAGATGTAAATGTGCACATAAAATGTGACAAAAAGGAGTGATATCCCAAATCATGCATAGATGAGCTTTCCAATGTTTGTAAAAATAAATATCAATGATAAAAAGGACAAGTTATGAGTGATCCATATGACCACCTATAGGCATGGTAGTTGGGAACATGCATAAATGCATGTATCCTAAGCAATCTCTATGTATCTAGTGGGTAAAAAGTGCTCATAGGGAAAACACAAATGGGTCAAGTGTCATGGGTATCCAAATTAGGAAGTTCTCCTGATGAGACACAAGAAGGTCAGTATGCATGAGGTGGCATAAAATTTAAAAGGGTCAACATGGTAATGTTGTCACTATAGTCAAAGGATCAGGCAATAAGTGTTGTAAAATTACATGGCAAATGGGCCAAAAGAGACCAATGATGAGGTGACAAGGTGGTTAGTTTGGTGGGAGAAATTCATCTCCAAAAGTAGGCAAGAGCTTGAGGTAAATTGCTTGAAATGGGTAGAGTGCTAGTGAAAAGATGAAATAGGGTTTTTAGGGTATCTCGATTGTCAATGACTAGTGTCCCCAAAAGGTAACCATCAATGGTCACCTTAACCATTAGCAATCAGGGGAAACCCTAAAAGTTTAGAAAGTAAAAGTAAAAACATTAAAGGCACTTTGTCATTTTTATTAATTTGTTTTGTTTGATCAAGTTTTGGGAAATTTTGGTTCTTTATGAGGAAGGTTCGTGCTGAGGTGGGTGTTACTCATTGGATAAAGGTGTGTGGTGGATTCCATGAGTCTAAGATGTAAGGATCATGAAGACATGTTTAAGAACCTACATGAGGGCTCAGACCATGGAGGAGGTCATGAAATGAGGTAAGGGTGCATTAGATTTCTAGATAGGTTTGATTTTGCTACTACTTGTGTTTACATGGGGGTAGGTCTATAAATTTTTTGTTTTGGTCTGGATGCCCTAGGTAGGGTTTAAGGAAAATGGGTTAGGTAGAGAATCAAATTGTCAGAGTGGGTGGGTGATCTAGGTATCATGTTAGCTGGTTAGAGTGCTTAGGCTAGTTGTGTTTTAATTTTGCTCATTATTTTAGGCCCTAGGGGTTTTGGGCATTCTGGACCTAGAATGCCCATAGGTGACCATTGATGATCATGTTTGACTGCCAATATTTAACACCCTAGAAATTAGATGTCTTGATGGTCAACGTGACCACGATTGGTTAACTAGGATGGGGAAGGGTTGTTAAAAGTGTTTAGGGCTTAGGTATGGTTTTTAAGGTTGAAAGTTTAATGGTTAAGGTTAAGATAAGTGGTGCAGCCTAAAGTTTGGTAAAATAGGTTGGGTATAAGGGGTAAATTAGTTATGGTTATGTTTAGGTCAAATTGGTTAGGGTTAGGGTTAGGGGCACATTTAAAAAATAGGGTAGATGAGACTATTTACGGTATAAGAGAAGCATTTTGATTTGGTACAGGCTTAGGAGTAGATACAAATACATGATCATGGGTTGTGGATCTTCCTTAGGCTACTTGAGGGGATGACTATTGATGATTAGGAACATATGGAGGTATTAAGGATAAGAGGGATGAGGCACTAGTAACACATGCCTAGGGATGTGTCCATGATAGTAGTGCTCATTGAGATATGGGATCCCATTATTAAAACCTTCTTGCTACCAACTAGGGGGATGAATTTCTCATTGAGGATGTCTATAGGATCACTTAGCTCCCCCTACACGGTGAGGTGATCTACTAGATTGAGTAGGAGTGGGATGAGTATGTTGAGTATCTATATTGAGATGATAGTGACCAAGTCCCTTGGCACTCTGGAGGATTTAGTTATACAACACTATACGAGAGGGATCCTAAGGAGAGGAGACTTATGACAATGCAAATGATCATAGTTACTTTCTTTAGGGTCCTAGATTTTAGTAACATGAGATTCCCTTATGTATTATTGGCTATTTTAGTTGAGCTATTACTTGGGAAGATAGTATTTGGGTGGGTCCCAATGCTGTTGGTCTAGATTTATAGAGAGTTATGGGGATTTAAACACCATAAGAGTATGAAATTAGTGTGGGCATGGTTCTATATTATTGGGGTTATGAGCACATTCAAGTTATGAGGCCTATAGGATTGTCATTGATGGGGTACACGTAATTGGAGTTCCCTATTAGATTTATGAGGTGGAGGGATGACTATCCTACATCAGGGGATAAAGGTGGAGCACCTAATGTTGAGTGATTTAAGGATTCCCTAAGTGGATTGGTAGTTGTGTCACATAGATACCATACCTACAATTCCCTATCTATCCAAGCTATAAGAGGGAGACACTCATTATATAGAGTTATAGGTGGATAGTGGGCCACTGAGAGGGTGCATTTGAGTTAACTCCCTTTGATTGAGTGTGGTGCCAGTTTATCTTGTTACAAGGTGTACTAGGTCCACATCCATAGTATAGGAGGTAAGACTCAGAGGTTTAGCTACTAATGTCCCAACCTATTCAAAAAAATTTGGCTAGTGGCTTTGAGGAACTTCCTATTAGGAATCTGATAGATGATGTAAGGTATACATATGGATACATGGCTTGATACCAACCTATCTATGAGGTGTTGGATGTGGGTAGAGATGATAGAGGGCTGACATTGATGGATATAGATCAAATCAGCCAGTGTGGATAGGTAGGTGTTGTGTTGGTCATGGCTTAGGCTTAGGTAAACAATTTTTAGGAATAGGTGGCCAAATTATAGGTCTAGATTTAGGCATTATAGGGTCAGATCACCAATGTTAAAAGTGAGAGAGACCTACTCAAATAGAGGGTTGGGGTAGGTGTAGCAATAACAAAAGAGCTATCAAATATAGTGCCTTAAACACACTATTTAACTACCATGATAGAGATTAGATATTATGAGGCAATGATATTATACCATCTTCCCCAAGCTATGAGATATGTAGAATACAAAGAAAGCTTGGTTGGTGGGCCATTGATAGCTACTCTAGGTCAGTGGGCTTCTACAATAGGTTAGGTAGGGGTCCTAGGGAGACCATCACTAGGTATAGATGTAGGCACAAATGGGGCCAATGGTAGTGGTGGAGACCCATGATTATGGTTATATATGTTGTTGTGATGTATTATTTTGATACTGGCCTATACGTTGATGTAGCGAGATGTATATTTTTTTGAGAGAGTTGATACATTATTACATGTATTATTATTTGATGATTCAATGCATATGATATATGGTTTTTGATGGAATATATGATGGATGCTTATGGTTTATGATCATGGTTATGCTTTATGATTCTTTATTTGTGGTTTATGATGTTAGTGTTCTAGTTAGTAGCTTATGCATGTGATGCTAGAAAGATAATTATGATATTGTGATTTTATTCATGGATATGATAGGATGTGTTATTGATGGATGTATGTTATGTGATAATGTAATGGTTTTATTTATGGACACATGGATGAAATGGTAAATGGTATATGATATGATGTCTCACTCATTTATTTGGTTTATGTTTATGTTGGTGTAATGATATGCCTATAGGCTCATATGATGTGATAATTATAAATGGATAGGTTGATGTTTATGGTATATTTTGATATGATTAAATTGTGTTTGGCATAAAGAGAGATAGATGGTGTTATTGGTTGACACAATTGATAATGTCCAAGTTCTTGATATGATGCTTATTGTTCATGATTAGAGAAGTGGAAGGTGAATATGATTAAAGATGAAAATACATGAAGTAAGTAGGTAACCAACTAGATGTATAGGAAAGTGATAAGAATCATGAGAGGTATATTCAAATGAACTGATAGAAGATATAAAAAAGGAACATGATACCCTTTTATTGGTAAAAATTGACATAAAACCCAAATTTATATTGGCTTAGTGAAAATAAACCTTTCCAATGCTTTGCATTAGCATGCTCAGGTTGATAGATAGGGATCCTAATTATATTGTGCCAAGTAAGCTCATAGGCTCATGCATATGACATGTGGAGGGAGAATGGGTAAAATTGGAACCTTTAGTGAGACTAGTATGCCTTTTTTTTAGGTGTCTAAAGAGGTAGTATTAACAAGTATATGTCCATATATAAAGTGTATACTGATCGATGCAAGAAGTCTACTAAGGAGAGCTGAATGTGGCTTTACAAGATTATTGCTTTTATGAGAGCTGATTGTGGTTTCTAAAATTCTTTTGATCTTGCTTTTGATTTTGTTGGAGGGTTAATGAAGCTGATTAATGGGGGAAGCTTCCAAGAAATTGCTAGCTTTGACTAATGGTATATTCAACCATCCTTCAAGGGAATGGTCCAAGTTTATATGCCTAGTTCAAATGCTTCTAATACCTATCCTTCAAGGGAGTAACCCACCTTATGTTTATCAATTTCAAAATAATTTTCAATAATTGTCATTCTAGGGAGCAGTCTATGATTGCTAAAGATGACCCATGATTTGTTTTTGCTATTTGATATTATTTTTTGTAGATTTTATTTGACATAGACTTGTTCATATATGTTGAATGGATTACCTTTATGAAGGCAAAACTAAGTTGACATGAAGGTTCAGTAGGTGAAAAAAGAGGTATTAGTGACAACAACCATATGAACTGATCTCAAAGAGATGGGAAGTACTATGAGAATCATGCCATGGATAGATTCATGATATCCATAATTCAAGATAAGGCTATAATTATGACCTATAATCACATGATTTAGTTTTAGTCAATTGCCCCTAAAAAGAAGGAAATAAATGTGGTTTCAAGGGATGAGCCTAAGTTAGACAAATGATGATTTTTATCCCTATCTAACAATAAAAATGATGTAAATGTAAAGTATTTAGAGGCTTAGGTTCTATTTTTCCTTTGAAGGAATAAAAATGATAAGCTCCTGATCTGTACTTATGGGTAATGATGTAGGGTTCAAGACAATTAAAAGTAAATTTGCCCCTTTCTCTTTTCTCCATATTAGTTACATGTTAGTTTTCTTTGAGGATAAGATATTCCAAGCCAAGCCAAGCCAAGCGACAAGCCAAAAGTGCCAAGGAGAGATGGAGGTAGCTAAGCTTATATTTCCATGGACTTCATGAGCACAAGCCAAGCAAGCCACTACAACACACATTTTATAACATCCAAGGAAGGTAAAAGAGAGTTTCTTTTGCATTTTAGTTGTGTGTTTTATTCATCTTTGTTAACTAAGCTCTCCCTAGTGTCTAGACCTAGAGATGTTATGTTAGTTATTGTGTATCTTTCATTTTCTTTTCATTTTGTAACTAACACCATACTAACCATCGTCTGTTGATTCAAATTTTTATATAACTGATGTCGATCACTATGTTTTTATTAGAAAATAGACTTGAGAACTCTTTAATTAAAGTTCATTATTTCAAACCTAAAAGAGCTTCAAGGCTAAAGGACATGATAATGTTGTTGTTGTAGGACCAAGCTTGATATTTTCTAAAAACATGTTTAGATCATCTTTTTTATGCTTAAAAATCAATTAGGAACCTTACTTTGGTGTTTAAAAAAAAATTAGATGTTTATGGTGAATGTTTTCAAATTTTACAACTAAGACCAAGGGTTAAAATGAACACCACCTTATTTTCCATTTGGGATTAAAATTAAACTCATCTTTTAAAAGTTTTTTGTATTTACTTATTTGTTTAGATTAAATTTTTGTTTGGAAAAAAGAGGGATGTTGCATGTATGCTCTTGCATTTGTCCCCTTTAGGAAACCCTTAGAATCTAATGCACCATTCATATTACAAGTAGCAAAGTCCAAGGCTTAGAAATAAATTCATCTAAAGCACTCCCGAAAGACTCATCAAAGTTTGGGTGACCTTGAAAATGACCCTAAAGTCTTTCTACTTTCATGCTTTCTTCATTTTTATGCAAACTTGGCTTGCGAGGGGGACCTCATAACCTCTCACGAGTTATTTAGGGAAGATTTGACCTAGGGTTTCACCTCCTAACATTTAATTCATTTGGATCTTAATTAGAGTTACACATGGGATGTAGTGGCACTTTGGACATTGCATTATATTGAGCGAATAACAAGATGTAGTGGTTGAAAAAAGGATAACCTTTTTATAACAAGAAAAATGATATGAACCTAAAATATATGCTTTTATTTTGGATTGTTTGGCATGAAATTCATTGTACAATTGATTCCCCTAGAACATGTGGAAACTTGTTAGATCTTAGATAAATCCCCACTTTTTATGGAAGTATTATTGGTGCAAGGTGTACCTTAAGGTCCATGTTGTAGTACTGTCATCTGAGAGAAGGGGGGGTGTAAAAAACCTACTATATAATGCACATTTACTTTTGGATGAACACTTAAAATCCTCTCAAATGATGTATATTGATGTATTTCAACAATACCAAGCAACCTTGTCAATTTAGGATCTAAGAGTGAATAATTAGTTTGTCTTGTCCTAGATTAAATTCTTGTTTGAATTCAAAACTTAGTGTAAATAAAAATAATTCAAACCAAACACATAGTCCTAATTTTCATTTGAACAAAGAGGCATTATGCTACCCACATAAAATCATCAATTTACCTTGTTCAAAGTTCATCAAAATCTTGAGAGTCATATCATCCACTTTGTCACAGTTATAATGCCCAATTGAGTCTAGACATTTACCAAAGTTATTTAAGTCCTTCACTTATAATCTAAATTTGAAATTTCACCTTTATAAGTTCATAAGGTTGATGTGTCAAGTGGGTTCGCCATTTTCACTAAACTTGAGGGAAATTAGGTTTAATTTCTAATTTGGTTTGAAGGCCATTTTAGACTCAAGATCATTATCACCACTTCATAGACTTAAGCCATTTTGTGCTAAACACTTTCACTTTGAGTCTATGCACCACAATATTTTGAGTCAAGAAAAGTAGTGTTATGCTATCAAAATTGTGGGAAATTATCTTTATTTTAGAGAGTTTTAGAAACAATTTTTTTTGTCACACCTTTTAGGTAGTATAGCATCATTACACTTCCCAAAAAATTTCAAATATTGTTTCATAGACCCTCTTGAATAGATTTGAAATTTATTCCTACATTTTAAAACTAATTTGAGTGTACTTTTATGATTTTTTGTCTAGCATAGTTATACTTTTCACTTTTGTGTAACTTGTTTGTCAAAAGAAGCAAGTTTTATACCATTATTTATGAGAAAATAAACTATCTCTAAAAGTACCTTTTGTTTCATACCTTATACCTAGTTGATCAAGTTCATGTCTAAGAATCAAATTCCTAGTGTTTGTTAGAATTGTTTCAAATCCATTAGATTAAACCTTTCATCTATTTTCAAAGTCTAGTTTTTGATGTCATTTGGGTAAGAGTCTTAGTACATGCCTTGTTTGAGCCTAGATTTTGATGCCACATTTGGCCAAAAGACCTAGCAACTTTTAAATTCCTAGATTAGACTTTTTTTGAAACACTTCAACCTTAGAGTTTGGAATTTTTATTTTTAGTCCATTTACTTGCTTATCTTTGTGTGAACAGTGATATGTTAGATACTTCATTCTATCTTGTTTCCTAAAAAAATCCTTACATAAACCTTTTAATCCTTTTAACAAATCTAGACCAATTTGGAACATCATCTGTTTTAGACTTTGTCCTTTTTAGAGTTTGTAGAACTCTTTGACCTTTTATCTCAAAACATTGACTATGGATCCTAACATGTATTCTTACACTCATTGTGGACTCATGTACAATCTAGGGATTATTAATGTAGTTACACATGAAGAAATGGTGCAAGACCCCTATGCAAATAATTATGTTTATGAGATGGATTCTTATCCCTCTTATAATACTCAATTAGGGGCACAAAGCCAAGATCCATTGGCTAACTATCTAGTTTACACACCACCTTATTCAAAACAAGACTAAGAACAAACCACACAATACCTAGCTACAATACCCATACTAGATGAGCCAGTTCTTCAATAGTCAAATTATACTAATATGGCTTCCAGATATGATCCATTTTTGTTTGAGTGATATTTGCTAGAGAACAAAGATGAGATTTTGGTTAGATCCATAGAGGTAGGGGCCAAGTTTCTAGCAGACTTTCCCCATGAAAATTTACCAAGTCTAGTAAGAGTGCCCCATAATACCAATTATGATCAACAAGCTTCTTCTAGAAATCCTATGGCTCTAGTCCAAACAATGTACCAAGACCCTAATATATCTAATTGAGGCAAAAACATCATGGAATATCACTTTAACCAAATGTAGATAGCATATCAAACCTACCTAAATTTAGCACTCAATTTCAGTTAGATGAACATGGTGAGTAAGCCTATTATTGACCTAGTTCCTTTGATAAGAGTGTTGATAGAGTTAAATGGACAAGAGAATCTAAGTTCTGACCCATTCATACAAATCACTATGATAGATAACTTGATGCATATGCCTATTATTGAAGACGTGTCTTCGACCTCTACACAAAATAGTGAACCAAACATAGTGGACAATGTGAAAATAACGTCTAATCATGATTAAAGTGGTACTAATGCATAAACAACTAGCTAACAACATGTGCCTATAGTTAATCTCATGGGTATATCATCATACTATATAATATGAGTTTCTACACCTCAACCTCAAAAAACTACTTCTTCAAGTGTACAACCTATGAGATTAGGTAATCAAACAACAGATAATGTCACACCCCAATGATAGAATTTGATGAACCCTACTCCTCCTCAACAAGTAATGAGTAGTATTCCATAATGGTAGACAAAATCTAGTGTATCAATATAACAAAGGACAAATACATTGCCACCTCAATCAGGGAAAAAAATGTTCCACCTCACCAAGTAATGATGAACATACCCCTTCAGTCACAGATTAATATGCCAATTCAAAACCAAGTAATGACTAGTCAACAATATGAAAATATTGGTCAATGATATATGCTCAATCTATAACCTATTTTCACTTCCTCACAGGGATTCATGCAACAAGGAGGTCCCCATGCTTCTCAAGTACCTACTAGACAATCATTGGTTCAAAATGTGCCACAAATTCAGAGATAGGGTCTTGGACCACAAGCTCCCACTTAACAGTAAGGTTCAATTAGTTGAAAACATGTCCCTTTTCAACCACAATAAGCACAATATAGTTATATCCCCTCATCCCAACCATAAAATCCTCTAATTCAAACCTTTATCACCAACCCAAACTAAAATATCGTGTAACCAATTATACAATTTCAAGTACATCATAATCCACGTATGCATATTCCTGGTCCATTCCCAAACCAAACCAATAGATCCTAATAGGTATCTCTATCATACCCTAGTCAAAGTGTCTGACTTGTGACCTCCCAACCATCTACCCAAACCAATATTCTCCCTCAAACCAATGTTCCTTCTAGTTTCCTATCCAAATAATTACAATAAATGAAGGATGCAATTGCTACCATTTAGGCTGGTAAACATATTAAAAAATTCAAATTGGATGATGTGTGTTCCTACCCATTTAACATGGATTATTATAGATACCATTTCTTCTTGGATATGATACACTAAAATTTGACAAATACAAAGGGAAAGGTGACCCTATGGCTCATTTGACCAAATTCTTTATCACATGTCAACCAGTGGCATATAGTGACATATACCTTTTACTATTGTTCCCAAGGAGCTTGGCTGGACAAGCCTTGGAGTGGTTTTTAAAGTTTCTCAAAAACTCAGTAACAAATTTTGATAATCTTTTTGATAAGTTTGTGCAACACTTTTTCTATAATCTCAAGCATGAGATTTCATTAGTGGACTTAACACAATCAAATCAAAAATTTGGTGAGAGTTTTGCAAGTTATATACTATGATAGAGAGCCCTTACAAGCTGTTTCACCCATAGTTTACTAGATAAACAATTAGCCACTATGTTTACTAAAAAATTACATAGTGAGATAGATTATCATTTGGAAATACAATGTGCACATACTTTCAAAGATATCATTGATAAAGGCTTGTTGATTGAGAGAGCACTCATAAATAAAGGAGTCATTAAGCTTAATTTAAATAATCAAAATCAAGGTACTAATTAAGGAAATGACCAACATCAACATCCTATTCAAGTGCCAGAATCACAATCAGTACAATCTAATAACCAAGAAAGATCGAAGCAATTCAACCGCAATAGGAATGTTGTGGGAAATGGAGTAACTGAATCCTATCATGTCTAAATGGTGCAAACATCATCTATACCACCTTTTTAGCTTAACCCTATGCAACAACCTCTCCAAATAATACCACAAGCACAAAAACCAAGACCTATAAAATAAATACAATAGCCTTTACCATTACAAACCCCTCCTCTTCAGAGAACTATGCCTACATGTTGTGTCTTTAGTGACCTAAGAGAACCTATTGATTCTATATTTTGTAAGCTTGTTATCGCTAATCTGATTAGCTAGCCTATACCAAAGAATTATCCACAAAGCATTCCTTATCCTTATTAGTATCGTGAAAATGAATTTTGTGACTATCATCGAGTCAACAAGCGTAATCTATAAAGATATGTCCAAATCAAGCATTTAATCAAGAATATGTTGGATAATGGGGAGATAACATTGGATAATGGTGCTTCCACTTCCAATAAAACTCTTGAGATTTATCAAAACCCCTTTTCCTGACATAAAAATTAGTAGTAGGAAAATGATCAGTAATAATGACAACAACAGCTAGTGTAATAGCAAATCAATAGTATCAAAATCAAAAGCCAAACTAGTAGAATCAACAAAATCAGTAACAAAACCCATAATGATAGATCAATGGACAAAACCAAGGTTATAAAGGTAACAACCAACAAACTTACCATGTAGTTTCACATGACTATACAAGAGTTTTAGGTCATATTATAGGGGGTAACATTAATATCATCTTCATTAATCCTAGACCAAGCACTAATCAGCCTATACTATTGTTAAACAACAACATTTAGCTAGATTACATGGATAATCCTTCTTTGAACTATGAATGCATATAAGCAAACTAACAAACTAGGACTTGTCCTTTTGGACCTTATATTGACAAATCATCCTTTCCATGTGACCACATGCAAGTGTACTAACAACTGAGACTTATCCTATCTAGTCCCACACCATTCTCAATATTGGTTAGCAATAATGGTCTAGTATTTAATCCTAATTATGCAATCACAACTCAGAGGTCAAATATTATTATCCTAGGCCCATAACCATTTGCCACTTTATCTATCATCCAACCAGCCATTCAGCCTTAGAATAAGCCATTCACTAATGACTAAGATAAGTTTGATATTATGGAATAATCAAAGAAGACACCAACACAAATTTCTATTTTAGATTTGATGTGAATGTCAATAATCCACAAGAACATCTTGAATGAGTTTTTGACCCAATCCATTGTAGCTAGTGACATATCCCTTAATAAATTTCAAGCTTTGGTTGTACATCTAGCTCCAACCTAACAAGTCACATTCAACCAAAGTGATTTGTCTTCCCTTGGCTTGCTCCATAATAATCCATTATACATAGAATTTTATATAAGACAACATAAAGTGAAACATGTCCTTATAGACAATGGATCTAACATCAACATGGTGTCTCTATATCTCATCAAGCTTCTTGGGTACACAATGGTAGATCTCTAGCCAAAAATAATAACCATCAAAGCCTATGATAATCAGGAAAAAGAATCACAAGGCACCATTATTTTGCCAATTATAATTGGGCCTTTGCCCCATGATACACTTTACCATTTGCTTGATCTTGAGTTATCATACAATATAGTTCTAGGAAGGGTTTGGTTACACAAGATTCATGTAGTCTTGTCAATGTTGCCATAATGTATCATGTTTTCCCGCTTAGGGATAGAAGTGAATATTCTAGGAGATTTACACCTATATGAACACTGCAAGCATCTTGAGGCCAAATTTCAAAGCTATAATTATTAGTACGACATGAATCTAAGTTCTAATTAGGATAAAGGAAAGGTTATACTTATTGATCCTTCACCAAATAATTACATAGATCCTAATATCTTGGATTCTCTTTCCCACATTCCACCTCCTAAAGCTTATAATCATTTCATCATTTCAAATAATGGATTAGGAGAGTATGTGACCCATGACACATTTCATATTTCCAATCTTCTTCAAAATCCAAAAACCTTTTGATGACCTAAAGTCACCCCACATATGCATTGGCAACAAAAGAACAAAAATAAGGGACCTATCACATTTGTACCAACATCTAGCTTAGAATATAACCCTCTTTAAGGGGATGAATCATGGTTATATAATAACAATCAAGCTGATTATTATAAAAGTACAAAGTATCCTATTCCCAATAGGATCATGGAGCATCATAAGTATAAAGGAAGAGGCCTCAAGCTGAATCATCAAAGAACCATTGAGCTAATTTCCATGACTAAGTATGAAAGACCTTATGGATTTGGATTTAAATTTCCTAGGGGTGACCCCTCATATCTTATTCAACCTCCATAACCAATGACTAGTGAGGATGATACCGGTAGCAAAATAGAGTCTGATCATAACCCCACCTTTGATAACCTAACTAAAACCAATTTGTTTGATAACAATTCCATTTGTACCCTTACCCTAGCCATTCATCACAACCCTTTGCCATTATATTATCCCCAATTGATAGATTGGGACTAACAAGAATCTAATTTACTAATTGATGAGTTTTAGAATGATGAGGCATTTTGTGACTTCTTAGGCCTGAGAGACAATGTTCCATTGGGAGATCACAAGTAAGGATTCTCAATTACATTAGATCCTATAGCCTATTTTTGAGAGCAAGTGAACACCCTTAGCCAAAAACTAATAAGTAAAACATTGAGGTCCCAAAGTGAAAACCTCTTTGAGGTGATTTTTGACTAGGGAAAAAGTAAAGATAAAGGCCACTCTAGTGCTAAAAACTTGTTTTAGGTGCCATTAGATGGGGGTGTTTATTTTTATTTGAATTTAGATCAGGAGACCACCAATGATGAACTTGCTTGTGGATCATATTTTAGCTTTGAGCAATAACAAGTATTTGATCAAATTCTTCAAGAATTTTTGACTATTTTTGTCACATGGATAGATCTCCCATTAGGGGACTCAGATTCATCATGCCTAGGAGAATTTAAAGAGAAAGTCCTAATGGAGGACCCTGACATAATTTAATAGTTCAAGTCATTGACTACTATCCTAGAAGATGGTTTGACCCTTCTAGTTGAAGATACAATAGAGGTAAATATCAAGATTCCATCAGAACTAAAATGGATAAAATTAGGCATGTCCCTCATGGAGGAGTAACATGATGTCTTTACAACTCTATTGAGAGAATTTGTAGATATATTTAGATGGGCCTATTTTGATATGCCAAGTTTAGACCTCACCTTAGTTCTACACCACCTTGTGGTTAATCTTGATGCCAAATTGATAAAACAAAAGTTACATAAGATGCATCCCTACATTACTATATTGGTAAAGAAAAAGCTATAAAAACTCTTAGAAGTAGTATTTATCTAATCTATTGATTACTTAGAATGGATCTCTAATGTGGTACCTATTATTAAAAAGCCTAAAGGCATTAGAATCTATACTAATTTTTGAGACATCAACAAAGCTTATCCTAAGGATGATTTTTCATTACCTAATATCAACATGATCATCGACTCCATGATATGTTATGAAATGCTTTCTCTCATTGATGGCTTTTTAGAATACAACCAAATCATAATAGCACTAGAAGACCAACATAAATAGTGTTCACAACTCTATGGGGAACATTTTATTATCAAGTAATGCCATTTAGACTTTAGAATGTTAAAGCCACATATCAAAGGGCCATGACTGTCATATCACATGATATGATGCATGATATAGTTAAAGACTATGTTGATGACATATTAGGAAAATCCAAAACTAAGGCCTACCATCCAATAGTGTTGCATAAGATATTTGAAAGATTATAAGAGTAAAAAGTTAGACTCAATCCAAATAAATGTATGTTTGGTATAACTTTAGGAAAATTACTTGGCTTCATCATGTCTTGTAGAGGTATTGAAGTTGATTTGACTAAAGTCCATGCTATAATTGAGATGTTTCCACCAACTAGTTTAAAGCAACTTTGTAGTTTATAGGGTAAGATCCAGTCAATCTAATGCTTCATCTCTCAATTAGCAGACAAGTGCCATCCATTTACACAACTTTTGAAGAAGGAAGTTTCATTTCACTAGGATGATCACCGCTAAATAGCTTTTCAATAACTCAAATACTATCTTGTTAATCTACCTATTTTATTACCTCCTATGCCAAGAAAGCCATTCTTGTTATACCTATTAGCTACCGACTATGCTCTAGGGGCACTCTTGGCTCAACATGATGATAATGGAAAAGAGCATGCCATATACTACCTAAGTTTTACCTTGGTTACATATGAACATTACTATGCACCTATTGATAAATCTTATCTGGCTAGGTCTTTACAACTCAAAAACTATGACATTACATGTTGAATAATAAGACCATGGTCATTTCAAAAGTAGATCTGCTCAAGTATCTACTATATAAAATAGATTTACAAGGTATAATGGTTAAATGGATCATGATTCTTAATGAGTTTGATATAGAGTATGTCACTCAGAAGGCAATCAAGGGACAAGTTATTGTAGATTAACTTGTTGAAACACCTCTCATAGACACACAACCACTCACATTTCAATTTCTTGATGAATCCATAATGACCATCATTTACACACCCATTGAAGAGTATCCCTAGAATCTATTTTTTGATGGTTCATTTACTACACATGGATCAGGGTTAAGCCTATTGTTTATTACACCATATGGGGATCTAACCCCTAAATCATTCAAAATCAACTTTCTTTGGATAAATAACATGGCCAAGTATGAAGCACTTATTATAGGACTTCGACAAGTAATGCATTGGAATATATCTCATCTCCAAGTTTATGGTGATTCTTAGGTAATCATCAATCAAGTCACAGATCATTTTTAGACCAAATATGACAAGTTTGTTCTATATAAAGCTATGGTTGACACTCTTTAGCAACAAATTTCTAACATTCAGTTTGAAAACATAACAAGGGCTAGTAATAAAACTATAGATGTGATGGATACTATTGGCTCTCTGATTTGACAAATAGATAAAGCTAGAGAGTATCAGTTCCTAATCAAGCATTTGTCATCATCAGCTCATGAACCTTCAACCGTTATAATGATTTGTGATATTGTTAGTCCTAATTCTATCTAGTAACCTTGGTGACCAATTTCTACCACCTAACCTATCTCAAAAATAAACCAAAGCTTACAATCATCATTCCACTCATTATACTCTATTTAGATCCACCTTTTACCATCACAGTTGTGATGGAACTCTACTTCATTGTTTAACTTTGACAGAGTCTACACTAGCATTAAGAGAAGTTCACGAAGGAGTATGTGGTGCTCATTCTAGTGGGGTAGTCCTATCTAAAAATATCTTGCATATTGGTTTTTATTGGCCCATGATGGATGTAGATGCTACTGAATATGTAAAGAAGTGTGACAAATGTCAATGGCATGCTAATTTGATTCATGTCCCAACAAAAACTTTGAAACTGATATTGACACCATGCCCATTTTCTACATGGGGACTTGACCTCATTGGGAAGATCAACCCCACTTCATCTAACGACCATAAATATATCCTTACCACCATTGAATATTTCACTATGTGGGTTAAAGCTATACCTCTCATGTGACTAGAAAGCAAATTTCCAAATTCATCTTCAACCATCTCATTTGCTGCTACAGTATCCCCTCTAACATTATATCTTATAATGGAGGATCATTCAAGAACAAGGATGTAGACTAGCTATGTACTGCATATAACATCCAACAACATTTTTATATAGTATATTCCCCTCAAGGTAATGGCAAAGCCAAGGCATCCAACTAAACCATTGTCAATATTCTCAAAAATATTTTCAATGATGATGATCATGATTGACACTTGAAGATATTCCTTGCCCTTTGGGCATACTATACTAATCATCATACCCCCATAGGAGCCAATCCATACTCATTTGTTTATGATACTAAATCCATCCTTACCATTGAGGTCGAGTTACCTTCACTATGCATATCTTTCAAACATGTCCTAGATGATCATGACTATCAAGTAGCCCACCTGAAAGAGCTAGACCTACTTGATGATAAATACATAACTACACTCAACAATCTTTAAGCATATCAAAACTGATTCAAAGGCCACTATAATCAGCATGTTAAGTATAGAGCATTTAAACTTTGTGATCTTATTCTTAAAGAAAACCAAAAGAATACCATCCCTGAGAAGAAGCATAAAGGAAAATTCAAACTAAAATAGATAGGGCCTTTCATCATTATTGTAGATTATAGATTAGGAGTATATAGGGTTTCCACACTAGATAGAGATGAACTTCTAGATTTGATGAATATTATTCATCTCAAGTGGTACTATGCTTGAGTGTTAATGTGTATTGTCTGTAAGGACTATTCTAATTATGCCATATTATTAGTATTATTCTTTATACAAATATCATTCTTAACCATTATATTAGCCATATCCATTTTACCATTCCATTCTATTGACCTAGTGTGTTTTAGAGCCTAAACTATTTGACCTTGGTTTTTTCCATTTGGTACATAGTTTCAACATCAAGGTATCTGATTGATTTCATCAGTTGATTTAAGTACTTTAGATAGAGTTCATATGTTGGCATAGTATGACAAAATTTTGGGCAATTGCATCCTTCATTTGTTATTTTTTTCTTACCATTGGTCTTGCTACTAATTATAACCACCTTTGGTCAAATTAGTAACATTGATCTATGCCATTGTGTCTTGGTTATAATTATCTATGGGAAAACTAGGGGCAAAATTAAGCCTTGACATACCAACTTGCCACTTCTTATGTCACACTATGCCTTTTTACCAACTGTGCCTATTTTGTTTGAATTGACTACTACTCTAGTTGAATTTCTCCATTATAAGGAAAAACTATAGTGACTTGAGGTCCTACTCTAAGACTATGTAGGTAGTGCTCGATACTTTTTTGAGGTCAGATCAGTCACCCTTTCTACCATGCTCTCATCTTTTTGTGAGCAACTTAATCCACACTCTCATCATTCTGTGAGCAACCTAAGCCATGCCCTCACTATTTTTTGAGCAACTTAAACCACACTCTCACCATTTTATGAGAAACCTAAGACACACTCTCACCATTTTATGAGTAAATTTAGTTTAAATTCTCTCACTATTTTTTGAGCTTGAATCATTTAAGTGTCTCATCATTCTTGATCAAGTTGAGATACTTCAAAAAATTCTAAAAACATTTGAAAAATCATTAGAAAAGAATAAAAACATTGACCACTTCTTTACCTTAAGGATTTTGGGAACCCTTATTAAGTTACAAGCAAATCACTTGTCATTTAGTTTCCCCATCCTTTTTATCCTTTTTCTCTCATGCATTTGCCATTTTTCAAGACCATTCCTATTCTTATCTCACATCCATTTCCATTTGTTTTCCTTAGTTATCACATTCTTCCCATTCCCTAGGGGAACTACATTTGGCTTGAAGTATTTTATTGGATATTACATCTATGGAACTATGTAGGCAATGTTTACTTGCCCATTGCATATAAAGACAGCTTGGCCGCCCCCTTCATTTTCTTCTATTCCCCTATTTTGTTCATTTGTTTAATTGTCATCTAGGGGTAATGTTCGTATGGTTTCTATTACATTGTTTATTTATTTGTTTCTACTTATTTTATTTGTTTTTTTACCTATTTGTTTGATTTCAGCACTATTTCATTTATTTAGTTTATGTCTGTTCAATGGGTGATTCCTTGCCCACACTTATACTTGAATCCATCCATATTCATATGTGTACATTGTCATCATGGTTTCTATTATTGGTGCATTGTTTTCTATTGAGTATTGGATTACAGGAGTTAGTCCTTATGCATATTTTGGCAAATCCCATGATGTTATACCATGATGCCTACCGAAATATGCTAAAAAAAGCCTTAACTTCAAGAAGTCTATTCAGTAATGGTAGTATCTCTTTGGTATCGACATCAAAATACCATCCTAATCATATCCTAAGAAGAGTAATTAAACATAAAAGAATTTCAGTCTTTATTAGTTTGGATGAGAATATCCCTAATAATAGGTTGTTCCAATTCATCATTACCTCTATGTTAAGTTATCATCATCCTCAACCAATTTTATCATGTCTGCCATAATCGAAGACCAATGATTATAATTGCCTATGGGAAAATCATTTCACACTGTCCCATCTACATTTCTCAATGATTATAACTACCTTTTGGCAAATCATTATTTTGTCACCACTTTACTTTTACTACCCATATAGGGGCATGTTATTATATTTTTTGTTTGTTCTAACTAGAGCAACTCCATCTTCTCAATGATTATAACCACCTTTGGGAAAATCATTGTGTTATCATATCACATTACCACTATCTGGGTAAAATGTTTATAACCACTTTTAGGCAAACCATTATTCATCATCCCACTTGCATTCTCAATGATTTTGACTACTTTTTTAGTATCATTTTGTTTTCACCCCATCATATTTCCTTTCTTTGGTCCCCTCATTTCACTTCTTTATTTTTGAGGGACAATTTGCTAACTTGCTTATGCCAACCATTCTCTCGAGGGGGAATCATAAAGTTAGTTTATTATCATTATAGTTGTAGGAATGTAGGACATTTTCATTATTTGAGAAAACATTACTATGCTTATATCTTGTAATGCCTTCTTACATAGGGGCAAATTATGGACACCAAAATTTGGCCACCAATAACCTCCAATCAGGGTTTTCGCTAATTTCCACCCAAAAGGCACAATTTGGCATAAAAACACTAAAACATGATAAATGATGTGAAACTAACATATTCAAGTGCTCATTTTGGCTAAAGTACATTAAATGGGGAAATGTAATTTATGGGCTAGCTAACTTTGATCAGATCATTTCAAGTCAAAATGCTAATTTTTCACCTAGGTGCTCTAGATTGATCTTTCCTATAAAATCTCTTACATAAGATACATGGCCTTGTTTTTTATTGGTAAAATCCTAAATGGGAATACATTTCTAACACATCTAACATCACCTTTCAATTCCAATCTAGTCAAATTTTGGACCAATAACAAGGCATTCTAATCAATTTGAGTAATTTGTGAACAAAGTACTTAAACATGCTTAAGAGCTAATTAATACAAATCAAGGCCTAATTAAAAATCCATATAAAATTGTTGAATAATTTTTTTTGAAAATGAATATTGAATATTTTCATCATCAGGTGACTTCATTTCTTGGGAAGACATCCCTAAGCCATAGATGCCATAAATATTAGGATTCATGCCCTCCATGCCTCATCGATGCCTTCCATGATGCCCTCCATGCCTCTTAATTTCACATTCTTCCAATGTCATGGTGAGGATAATAATAAACATAATTCCAAAAAATGAATTAATCCTTAATCACATATCTCAATCTTAGGATGGATGGTTCAGGTTGATTCTAGACATTCTAAAAAATCTATAAATAGAGAGACCATGAAAATTATTTCTAAGCTATTTTGGTGAAAAGTTATAATGCATAAATATATTTAATAAGCTATTTAAATTAGTGGTATCATGCCAAATTTATTCCAATCCAAGCCAAGCCACAAGCCAAAGGTGTCAAGGATATATGGAGGTAGCTAAGCTTCCATTGCCAAGGAATTCATGAGCACAAGCTGAGAAAGCCACTACAAGAAGAATTTTGGATCATCCAAAGAAGGTAAAAGAGAGTTTATTTGGCATTTTAGATGTATGTTTTATTCATGTTTATTAACTAATCTCTCCTTAGTTTCTAGGCCTAGAGATGTTATGCTAGTTAGTGTGTTTATTTTATTTTGTTTTCATTTTGTAACTAACACCATTACTAACCATTCTCTCTTGAGTCAAATTATTATATCAAAAAAATGTACTATGATAATAATTTATCATGAAATGAAAAAATACAACTTTCAAACAATATAGCATAAATGTCCATATATATCATCAAAATCTAAAAATACTAATCAGTAGTTTTAGTACCTTCACTAGTACAAAAAATGTCTTTGAAGAGTGGGATAGGATGTGACATAATGTGGATTTAATAATTCCACAAGTGTACACATAGATAATAAATTCTTATGAAATATGAGCCACCCTATGTGTTTTACATAAATTTTTGCTTTAATTTCTAAAGAAAGAAAGAAAAGAAACTCAATATGGGTGTGGTTGAAAAACTTGTTTGGTTGTGCGCATGCTAAATCAAAATATTGTGAAGAGATCCTCTTTGGCTTGGGAGGAAGACCTACAAATAAGAAAACACTAAATCAAACTTATTTATTAGATAGATAGTTGGGTGTATTTCTTAGCGATAGTTAGATCTTGGGAGTGAGACCTTCTTTAGGAGCTATCAATCCACACATTTAAAATAGTCAAGTTGATAAAGCTAGAAAGAAGGTACTTGCATTAATAATTAAAAGGTACTACAATGAATAAAAGAAATCATGTTACAAAAATAGACTATAAATGATCTAATTAGTGATAGACTAATTAATACTAGTTCTAACAGGTTAGGGTATGCTTAAAAAAATCTAAAAGGGGTCTATGAGTGGTCAAAAGCATTAAAAAATGGATTTTATTGGGTGTAGGTGAGTGAAATTATCTTGCTAGTTTTTCTACCATAGGTTACCATTAGTGGTTGGGGTGATCATCAGCAGTTATGCCTGACCATCAGTGGTTGGGGTCTAACCATCGATTGTTGAATATGTATTTTTGGGTTTGATCAATAGAAGGTGATAAGTTTCCACAGATGAATTTTGAGAGTTGGGAAATGTTTAGATTGATTACAAAATGGAATTTAAGGATGTGAATATTGAAAAATAATCACTTGTATTACCAAAATTTGATTAGGTGGGTGATTGATGTAGTTAGCCTGCTGGTAGAATTTGGCTTGATTCTAGTAGAGTAATGGTACCTAAGAGCTTGGTTGAGAGGCAGTGGTAAGTTGGCTTTGAATAAGATGGTATATACTTGATAACATTGATAACATTGATTGACTTATCAAATACAACTCTTGGATACCTAAGATCTTGATAATTATTTCATATGGATTCAACCTCCTAGGCCTCTCTCTTATAGGCATAAAGAAGAGGTGGAAGTGAAGGTGTAACTGGGTTATCTAAATATAATTTGTGTATGCAAAGGCTCACAACACAAATTAGACAAGTTTATTTTTATAAAAGGATTAATAGATCTTACATTCTCTTGGTAAGAAGATAGATCTTGACTGTTAATGGTTAGGGGTCCCTAAGGCTAACCATCAATGGTCACACTGACCATCGATGGTCAGGGTCCTTAGTAATAGGGTTCTAAAGATAAGGTTACTCAGCTAGGTGCAACTAAGTGCAGATTGGTCTAGTTAGGTTTGATAGGAATAGGTTGGTCTTAATAGTGTTTAGGCATACTTCTAGGGGTACTTTGACATTTAAAATCATAGGTGTGTGTATTTTTGGTGTCTATATTTTGTTCCTTTTTACTGTGCATATTATTTGAATGAGTTGTAAAATAAAAATGGAGTATGGGTGAAGGGTCTAGTTACCCTAAGAGTTGGAGGAGGTGTTTCCCCTCAAATTAGGAGTCAATAAGGTGAAACTAAAGTAGGTATGGGTTTGATAAATGGTAGATGGTGAGTCACAAGGTGGTGACATGTGGTTAGGTATTTAAGATGTAAATGTGCACATAAAATATGATTAAAAGGAGTGATAGCCCAGATCATGCATAGATTAGGTTGTCAATGTTTGTAAAAATAAGGGTTAGTGCTAAAATGGACAAGTGATGAGTGATCCACATGACCACCTATAGGCATGGTAGTTGGGAACACTCATAAATGCATGTCTCCTAAGCAATCTATGTGTATCTAGTGGGTATCCAAGGTAAGAAGTGCTCTTAGGGAAAACACAAATGGGTCAAGTGTCATGGGTATCCAAAGTAGGAAGTGCTCTTGATGAGACACAAGAAGGTTGGTATGCATGAGTTGGCATAAAAGTCAAAAGGGTCAACATGGCAATGTTTTCACTACAGTCAAAGGATGAGGTAATAAGTGTTGCAAAATTACATACCAAATGGGCCAAAAGAGACCAATGATGAGGTGATAAGGTGGTCAGGTTGGTAGGAGAAAGTCATCTCCAAAAGTAGGCAAGAGTCTGAGGTAAATTGTTAGAAATGGGTAGAGTGCCAATGAAAAGTTGAAATAGGGTTTTTAGGGTATCTTGATTGTCGATGATCAGTGTCCCCAAAAGGTGACCATCAATGGTCACCTTGACCATTAACAATCAAGGGAAACTCTAAAAGTTTAGAAATTAAAAGTAAAAACATTAAAGGCACTTTGTCATTTTTATTGATGTGTTTTGTTTGATCGAGTTGTGGGAAATTTTGGTTCTTTATGAGGAAGGTTCATGCTAAGGTGGGTTTTGCTCATTAGCTAGAGGTGTGTGGTAGATTCCATGAGTCCAAGATGTAAGAAGCATGAGGACATGTCTGAGAACCTACATGAGGGCTCATTCCATGGAAGAGGTCATGAAATGAGGTAGCGGGTGCATTATATTGATAAATAGGTTTGATTTTGCTATTACTTGTGTTTCCATGGGGGGTAGGTTTATGAATTTTTATTTGGGCCTAGATGCCCTAGGTAGGGTTTAGGGCAAATGGGTTAGGTAGAGAATCAAAATTTTAGGGTGGGTGGGTGATTTTGGTAGCATGTTAGCTAGTTAGAGTGCTTAGGCTAGTTGTATTTCAATTTTGCTCATTATTTTAAGCCCTAGGGGTTTTGGACATTCTGGCCCTAGAATGGCCACAGGTGACTGTTGATGATCAGGTCTAACTATCGATGGTTGACACCCTATAAACTAGGGGTCTTGATGGTCAACATGACCACCATTGGTTGACTAGGATGGGGTAGGGTTGTTAAAAGTGTTTAGGGCTTAGGTATGGTTTTTAAGGTTGAAATTTTAATGGTTAGGGTTAAGATAAGTGGTGAGGCCTAATGTTTGGTCAAATAGGTTGGGTTTAAGGGGTAAATTAGTTGTGGTTATGTTTAGGTCAAATAGTTTAGGGTTAGGGGCACATTTAAAAGATAGGGTATATGAGACTAGTTAGGGTATATTAGAAGCATTTTGATTTGGTACAGGGTCAGGAGTAGATATAGATACATGATAATATGTTGTGGATCTTCCTTATGTTGCTTGAGGAGATGACTACTAATGATTAGGAACATATAGAGGCAATATGGATAAGAGGGATGAGGCACTACTAGCACATGCCTAGGGATGTGTCCATGATAGTAGCACTCATCAAGATATGGGATCCCATTATTAATACCTTCTTGCTGCCAACTAGGGAGATGAATTTCTCATATAGGATGTCTATAGGATCACTCAACTCCCACTACATGGTGAGGTAATCTACTAGATTGAGTAGGAGGAGTGGCATGAGTATGTTGAGTATCTATATCAAGATGATAGTGACCAAGTATATTGGCACTCTAGAGCATTCAATTATACAACACTATATGAGAGGGCTCCTAAGGAAAGGAGACTTATGATGATGCTAATGATCATAGTTACTTGCTTTAGGGTCCTAGATTATAGTAGCATGAGATTACCCTATGTATTATTGGCTATTTTAGTTGAGCTATTGCTTGGGAAGATAGTATTTAGGTGGGTCCCAGTGTTTTTGGTCTAGATTTATAGAGAGTTATGGGGATCCAAACACCACAAGAGGTATGGCATCAGTGTGGGCATGGATCTACACTATTGGGTTTATGAGCACATCTGAGTTATGAGGCCTATGGGATTATCATGGATGGGGTACACATAACTAAAGTTCCTTGTTGGATTTATGAGGTGGAGGGATGACTATCCTCGATCAGGGGATAGAGGTGGGGCACCTAATGTAAAGTAGTTTAGGGATGCCCTAAGTGGATTGGTAGTTGTGTCACATGGAGACTATACCTATAGTTTCTTATCTATCTAGGCTATAGGAGGAAGACCATCATTATATAGAGCTACAAGTGGATAGTGGACCACTAAGAGGGTGAGGTTGAGCTAACTCCCTTTGATCAAGTGTGGTGTCAGTTTATCTTGTTACAAGGTGTACTAGGTCCACATCCATAGTATAGGAGGTAGGACTCAGAGGTTCAACTATCAATTCCCCAACGTATTGAAAAAAAATTGGCTAGTGGCTTTGAGAAACTTCTTATTAGGGCTCCCATAGATGATGCAAGGTATACATATATATACATGGCTTGATACTAGCCTATCTATGTAGTTGTGCATGTGGGTAGAGATGATAGAAGGTTGACATCGATGGCTATAGATCAATTTGGCAAGGGTGGATAGGTAGGGGTTGTGTTGGTCATGGCTTAGGCTTAGGTACAAACTTTGTAGGGATAGGTGGACACATTATAGGGCTAGATTTAGGAATTACAAGGTCAGCTCACCACCATCACAATTGAGAAATACTCAAATAGAGGGTTTGGGTAGGTGTAGCAATAACAAGAGAGCCATCAGACATAGTACCTCGAACACACTATCTAACTACCATGGTAGAGCTTAGATATTATAAGGAAATGATATTAGAAAAACTTCCCCAAGCTATGAGGTATGTAGAGTACAAAGCAAACTTTGCTGGTGGGCCATTGATAACTGCTCTAGGTTAGTGGGCTTCTACAATAGGTTAGGTAGGGGTCCTAGGGGGACCATCACCAGGTATAGGTGTAGGCACAAATGGGGCTAATGGTAGTGGTGAAGGCCCATGATTATGTTCAGATACATTATTTTGATGTATTATTTTGATACTGGCCTATACATTGATGTAGTGAGATGTATATTTTTTTGAGAAAGCTGATACATTGTTACATGTATTATTATTTGATGATTTGATGTATATGATGTATGGTTTTCGATGGAATATATGATAAATGCTTATGGTTTATGATCATGGTTATGCTTTATGATTCTTGACTTGTAGTTTATGATGTTAGTGTTCCAGTTAGTAGCTTAGGCATTTGATGCTAGAAAGATAGTTATGATGTTATGATTTTGTTTATGGATATGATAGGATGTGTTATTGATGGATGTATGTTATATGATAATGTAATGTTTTTGTTTGTGGACACATGGATGAAATGGTAAATGGTATATTTTATGATGTCTCACTCATTTATTTAGTTTATGCTTATATTGGTGTAATAATATGCTTATAGGCTCATATGATGTGATAATTGTAAATGGATAGGTTGATGTTTATGGTCTATTGTGATATGATTACATTGTGTTTGGCACATAGAGAGATAGATGGTTTTTTTGGTTGACATAATTGATAATGTCCAAGTTCTTGATGTGATGCTTGTTGTTCAAGATCAGAGAAGTAGAAGGTGAATATGATTAAAGATGAAAATACATGAAGTAATTAGGTAACCAACTATATGTGTAGGAAAGTGATAAGAATCAAGAGAGGTATATTCAGATGAATTGATAAAAGATAGAAAAAAGAAAAATGATGCCCTTTTATTGGTAAAAACTGAAATAAAACCCAAAGTTATATTGGCTTAGTGAAAATAATACTTTCCAATGCTTTGCATTAACATGCTTAGGTTGATAGATAGGGATCCTAATTACATTGTGTCAAGTAAGCTCATAGTCTCATGCATATGACATGTAGAGGGAGAATGGGTGAAACTATAACCTTTAGTGAGACTAGTATGCCTTTTTTGTAGGTGTCCAAAGAGTTAGTATAAACAAGTATATGTCCATATATAAATTTTAGACTGATCAATGAAATAAGTCTACTAAGGAGAGTTGATTATGGATTTATAATATAATTGATTTTATGAGAGATGATTATGGTTTTTAAAATTCTTTTTCTCTTGCTTTTGATTTTTTTGGAGGGTTAGAGAAGCTGATCAATGGGGAAATCTTCGAAGAAATTGCTAGCTTTGACTAATGGTATATTCAGCCATCCTTCAAGGGAATGGTCTAAGTTTATATGCTTAGTTTAAATGCTTCTAATAACTATCCTTCAAGGCAATAACCCACCTTATGTTTGGCAATCTCAAAATAATTTTCAATAGTTTTCCTTCAAGGGAATAGTCTATGATTGTTAAGGATGACCCATGATTTATTTTTGCTATTTGATATTGTTTTTGATAGATTTTATTTGACATATAATTATTCATACATGTTGAATGGATTACCTTTATGAAGGCAAAACTAAGCTGACATGAAGGTTTAGTAGGTGAAAAAAGAGGTATTAGTGACAAAAACCATATGAACTAATATCAAAGAGATGGGAAGTACTATGAGAATCATGCCATGGATAAAGTCATGGTATCTGTAATTCAAGATAAGGCTATCATTATGATTGATAATCACATGATTTAGTTTTAGTCAGTTGCCCCTAAAATAAGGAAATAAATGTGGTTTCAAACAATGAGCCTAAGTTAGACAAATGATGATTATGATCCCTATATAACAATAAAAAGGATGTAAATGTAAAACATTTAGAGACTCAGGTTTTATTTTTCCTTCGAGAGAGGAAAAATTATAAGCTCATGATCTATACTTATGGGTAATGATGTAGGGTTCAAGCCAATTAAAAGTAAATTTTCCCCTTTTGCTTTTCTCCATATTAGTTACATGTTGGTTTTATTTGAGGACAAGATATCCAATATTGAATTCTTAGACTTTTAGGTATTTGTTGTACGCACATTTGATTCATTCTTGATAGACATGAAGGTGGGAAAGGATGGCCAAATGATGCTCATCAACTAGCTCAAGTTGAGTTGAACATTTGTGATGATAATCATCTTTTGAGATAAGATCATGTAAAGATAAGTAAAGAGAAGGTATTTGGACTTCAAGAGACAATATATCCTTGGCTCCAAACATAAGCCAAAAAGGTGTAGCACCAATAAGAGTTAGGATGCTAGTGTGATATGCCCATAATGTGAAAGGGATGTGCAAGTGTCAATCCCATCCTGAGGCATTGACCATTTTGGTAAGCATATTATTAAGGGTTTTGTTAAAGGCTTCTACTTATCCATTTGCTTGTGGGTGATATGGTGATTAAAAACTAAGTTTAATGCTTAATATATCACAAAGACCATGAAATTATTTTTTTGAAGGATTTGTCATTATCAGTGATGATCTTATGGTGAACACTGAAATGATAGATGATGTGATGGGTAATAAATTTGACAATCTTTTTAGCTTTTATCAAGACAAGGGGAATAACTTATACCCATTTGGTAAAATATTTAGTCATGGTAATGATAGAATGATGTTGTTGTGAAGAGTGGGGGTTGATTTCACTGATAAGGTCAAGAACCCATTGCAAAAAGGGCCAAAATTTTGCAAAAAAGTGAAGACCATTGCTATGTGCATAATGTAAATTAGTGTGTTGTTGACACTTGACACACTTTTTCACATAATCACAATAGTCTTGGTTAAGGGTGGGCCAATAATAGCTTAGGTGAAGGATTTGCTTAACCATAATGAGTCCACTAAAGTGCCCTCCATAGATACCCTCATATGTCTCCTTGATAGCATGGAAGGCTTCTAGACCATGGAGGCAAAAAAAAGGAGGCCATCAAAACCATGTTTGTAAATAATTCCTCCCATAATGGTGTAATGGGAAGTGCTTTAAATAAATCCTTGATGACCATTCTTAGAGAGGTCAGAGGGAACTATGCCAAGGTGAAGGTAGTTGAAGGTTTACTAATACCAAAGGTCAAGTAGAATCTCTTTCACACTAAAGATGGTTAGATAATATGATTTCGTGTAAGAAGGTTTGATGAGGCAATGGATAATGACTGATAGTTTGGAGTTCAAGAGTGTTGACATAGATCTAAAAGGCTAGCAAAGCTATGGTATCAACAAATTTATTAGTAGATCATGGGGTGGTTTGAATATGTATAATTTGAATGATGCTAAAAGTTTTGTAACTAGTTGAATGTATAACTATAAAACCTCATTATTACACTAGTAAATATTGGTGACTTATTTGACCACAAGTTAGGAGTCACCAAAGATATTGATTGTTTTGACTCCTAAGGCTAAGATAGTTTAGAGACCTATTACTACGGCTTCATACTTAGCCACATTGTTGGTACATTTGAACTTGAGTTTAACTGATAAAGGAAGTGGTTCAGAGGATGATACCATCCCCCCACCATGTTGACATTTGGAACCATCAAAAAATATGGCTACATGATTGGTAAAATCTACTTGAGATAGGCTTAAGATAGACTCTTCTAAAAACTCAAGAGGAAAAGGTCAATTGTTTGTTAGGGATGCCTCAGCTAATTGGTCAGTAATGACCTACCCCTTGATTGATTTCTACTAAAGGAACTCAAGGTCAAACTCAAATAAAAACATGAGCCACTTAGCCATACATTAGTTTTGGTATGGTTTAGAGTGCATGTACTTGAGGGGGTTAGTATTAGTTATGATAAAAGTTTTGTGGTTAAGAAGGTAGTGGCAAAGTTTAATGGCCATGAAGACTAGAGCCAAACATAGTTTCTTGGTATGTGTGTATCGATTCTTATATTTGACAAGTGTGTGGCTATGTAATAGACAGCTTGCTCTTTATGTTCATCTTGATGGGCAAGCATTACTGCTAATAAATGGTCTATGGCAAAGATATAGAGGTAGAAAGGGTGGTTATATTTAAGAGGTGTGAGGATAGGTGGAGATAGAAGGTACCATTTGAGTGCATCAAAGGGCTTTTGACAATAAACATTCCACTTGAAAGAGACATCCTTTTTCAAGAGGTGATGGAAGGGTTAACACCAATCAAAGAGTTGGGAGATGAAGTGATGAATGGATTGAAGCTTCCCCTACAAAATGCATAGTTTTTTAGATTGGTTGGAGGTAGCATCTCAAGGATGGCTTTAATTTTGGCTGGATCAACCTTGATTCCTCAAAGGGAAATGTTGAATCCAATAATTTTGCTTGACAAGACCCCAAAAATACATTTATTAGGATTGATGTAGATAAAATGGTGGATAAGTCACTCAAAGATAATATTAATAATGGATAGATGGTCTTTTGCAAAGCTTGGACTTCCCAAGAAGGTCATCTACATAGTCTTTGATGATTGTATGGATAAGGTCATAAAAGATATAGGTCATGACATGTTCGTTGGTTTCATTAGAATTCTTAAGACAAAGGGCATGAATTTATAATATAAATTCCCTTATGGGGTGATAAAGTTATTTTTATGATGATCTTTAGGGGAAATCAAAATCTGAATATAACCCAAGAATTTGTCTATACGAGACAACATCTTGTGGCTTGCTATAATATCAAAAAATTGGTTAATGCCAGGTAGAGGAAAGTCATATTTTGGGTAGGTAAGGTTGAGGTCATGAAATTACACATAGATAAATAGTCCCCTATGGATTTTTTGATAGGCATGATGTTTGAAACCCATTGAGGATAATCAATGGGTTGAATAAAGTTGACAGAAAGGAGGTATTAGAGCTCTTCTTTGACAAGGAGAGCTATGTGAGGATGCATGTGGCAAAGTTTTTGTTTGATAGGATTGGCACCATGATTATTCATGATGTTGTGGGTGGTAATGTCTAGGTCAATATCGGGTATGTGAGCATATGACTAGGTGAATGTAATACTATGGTCGTGGAGGAAGGTAGAGAAGTCATGTAGTTTTGTAGGGGTGAGAGTTTGGCCTAACTTGACAACATGGAGGTTGTCTAGAGTGCCTATGTCAATAGCCATGGTGGGTTCATTCAACATGGTTAAGGTCTCTATAGGTAAGTATTTTTTGGTGGAGGGATCAGGTGAACCAAGGTAGGTGAGAATGGAATCATCATCCTGGCATTGGATATTGTGAATTATAGGAGAGTCTTCCCATACCAATTTAGGATAAAGTAAAGGGGTAGATATAGGTGTCCCTTATTTTTTATAAGTCAGAGGGCTAAGGGTAATCTAGTTAATGAAAAAAATTAGGTGGGATGATGTCCTCATCTTCACCCATAGGTAGAGGGGGTGTTGGTGAGGAAGGAGTCTCTTCTTTAACAATGGTAAGGGTAGTGTGTTTAGATTTCTTATTATTGGGTGGAATGAATCTAAGTCCATGCTTCTCTTGAGGATTTCAAGTCTCAATCGAGGTTAATATGTGTGGGTCATACGCATATCATCCTAAACCAAATCCCTTCTAGGCATACCTATGAAGGTATAATTTGGATAAGTCTGGGTTATCCAAATAAGAGAAGGTGAAGGTGAATGGTTGAGGTGGAGAGGGAGTTGTGGAAACATTAAGTGGCTTGTCAATTCCCCATATAAAAATTGGGTTTGAAATCTTAGAGACCCAAAGGGGGTAATGGCTCTAATGTTGGGGTCAAAACCTAGTTGGTGGTTGGGCCTTCCATATTCTTGAGGAGTCTAGAAAGCATCAAGGGTGAGGAGGCAATATTCTCCAAGGGTAAGGTGTTGAAAGGTGGGTTATAAAGGATCAGTGATGGGTATCTAGTCTATGGGGATAGATGAACTAGGAGATACCTCAGTGAAAGGGGAAGTAATAGCTTCAGCTTCTATGGGTAAGGGCTTGATGGTGGTTTTTAGTAGTGTTTTAGATGGAGGTAGGAATATATCATTAGGCCGGTAGGTCATATTGCATGCTAAAAAAGGGATAGGGTCAGCTTATATGGTAAAAACTTGACTATTATGTTCAAACTTGACACAATGATGGAGGGTAGAAGGTACAAAACCCATGGCATGGATCTAAGGTCTCCCTAGTAAAAAATTTTACTAGAATTCACCTTTGACCACATAGAAGAGTTTAAGGAGCATGCGAGGTCCTAAAAGAATGTGAATGATGATGGTTCCCTAGGTGGTGGTTATAATGTCATTGAAGGATCTAAGGATGACCAAATTTTTGGACATGACATTGTCTAGTAACTTGAGTTGGTCATAGGCATATGAAGAGATGATGTTGATACTAGCTCCCCCATCAATCATAACCTATTTGATGTGGGTTTGGTTGATATGGGAAGTAATAAAGAGAGGGGGATCTAGGTCCTTAAGGTGGATAGAAGGTATCTCTGAGTCCTTGAAGGTAAAAAGGGTGGAGGGTTGGAGAGTAGTAATAAAGGCCTCTATAGAATGGGAATCCCCCAGTCTAACTTTAATGGCCTACATAGTCTCATTCATGGCTTGATGATGGTGGGGTGAGGTGGAAATGAGCTTGTAAAGTCTCATCTTAGGTGGGGTCCAGTGGAGTTATTTAAGAGTGACCCTCTTGAGGGATTTAGAGGGGTTATACTTCAAGGTACTTAAGATGGTAACTTTGGGCTCAATTACAGATGTAGAGGTTTAGATCTAGTTTGGCTGATGATGAGTTGGTGGGTATGTCCATGGGATAGACACATTGGTCTTCTCTTTATCCTTTTGTTGTGATCATGTAACCACATTAATGGTATGGATTAAGGGGAAAGGTGAGATACGATGTTGGGTAGACTCTAGGTCACTCTAAGGTGAGATTAGAGAATTAGGTGTTCATTAGTGAATGGTTGTTGGGTGAATGGGTATAGGAATGGATGGAAGATCATCTAGAAAAAGATCATCCTCATCATAGAATTAGTGTATAATGGTATAGAGAGATTTTTAATTCTCTATATCATACCTAGGTGTCCTATGATAAGAATAGATCTGACAGTCATTATACCAAGCTAGCTTCAAACCAAGAGGATCAAAAGGTCTGATAGGAGGTAATGTGAGATACGAGGTCTACACTAATCTTTAAATAATGGTTTTATAAGATTCTACTAAAGGTAAGGAAGGTTTTGGGCTCATGGTTTTGGTTGATAAAATGGGTCTATGGGTGGTAATAGGTTGGGTAAGAGATGGTTTGGGTAGGGTGGTTTTGGTAGATGGTTTTGACCTAGGTATGCTAGTAGTTGGGGTGGCCAAGCTTGATGGTTTGACTATTGGTAATTTGGGAAGGACTAGCACATCAGATAACAAGTGGACTAGCATAACTAATAGTAATTAGTGACATATGTTAAAAGGAGGTTGGCTTTTTAGGTAAAGTAGAAGGGTGATGCCTTAATATAAAGGGAAAGGTAGAGGGGAGTAGGGTCTTAGTCATGAATCCCCTCAATGGATTTGTCCCCTTGATTGGTGTGGGTCAAGACATGGGTATAGGTTTGGGTGAAGTTAATTCCACCTTCAAGGATGGGTGAATCAAACTCCACGTAGGGAAGGCACCAAAAGATTTTAAAGGTTTGGTTGGCAATTTGGTGGTTGGAGAAAATGGTTGGTAGGCTAGCTGAGAAGGTGAGTGGTTGGTAAAAGTTATAATTAGTCTAACAGGTGGTAGAGAAATGATTTATTGGTTGGTTATAGGTGTACTAGAAGGTTTAGGTTTATTGATGTGAAGGAGCCCTAATTATTGCCAAAATGTGGCTTGATCCATGTTTGGTTTTAAGGAAAACTCCAACTTATACATTAATGTGGAAAAAGGTTTGCATACTAGTTGTGCTCTATGGGTAATAGATGCAAAATATATACTTGTAAGTTGGAGAGGGTGGTTGTAAGGTTGATCAATTTCCTAAGGTGAGAGAGGTAAATTTAGGGTAGATAGCCCTTTTATGAGAGGTGTTGGTGAAAAAGTGTCTCCCTTAAGGATGATGTATATAAGAGTGTTGGTTTGCTTGATATTTTGTGGAGGTGGTGAATTAGGAACGTCTATTTGTTTAGATTGGATAATTGAGGTAGGATGTGATGATTATAAAGCTTCTATGAGTATAACTAGGGATAAAGGAACATCCTTGATGTATTTTTTTGAAGGAGGGGAAGGTGACTCCACTACCTTGGTAAGTGAGGTGGGAAAAGAGTAGGTAAATGGATGGTTAGGTCCTCATAGGTAGGTGTGTCATGAACCATATTGACCATGTGGGCATCATGAGAGCATTCAATCTATGTGTCCTCATTTTTGATATGGGAATGGTTAGGAAAAGGCTACCTGAAGATGTCAAGATATTGATTTTGAGGGGCATTAGGGTTATCCAACATGAGTTCCCCCTTGTCAATGAGGCTTTAAAATACATTATTGAAGGTATTACATTGGATGACATCATGTCTAATTACCTGATGAAAAGTACAAAGGTCATTCTCATTATACCAAGTAGGTGTTGGATGAGAAGAATCAAATTGTTAGGGAGGTTTAATGGGTGGAAGATGCTTAATATTAGATTTCAATAACTTTTCTATAACTAAGGCATAAGATTCTCAACGTGGAGTGAATTATTTTTGGTTTCTTTAGTTTGGGTTTCATGAGCTTTGGTTAGAGGGATTGGGAGAGTTTTTTTGATTGACATTAGGTGGTGGGGTAGCCTTAAGGACAATTGCATTCATAGTTCCCTTATTCTTAGTCCTAGAGTTATCTTGATTGCCCATTTTAGAGGAAGGGGTTTCATTGGTTTTGAAGGTAGAGTTCTTATTTTTGTAACTTTAGTTTACCCTCATTTATGGCTCAATTCTCTAAATTACATGCCATGGCAAAATATTTATCAAAATGTAGAAGAGATGTGTTTGGCACAAGATTGAGTGAAAATCTCTATAAGTTTGGGTTGAGGTAAGGAGGATGAAAGTTGATTAATCAAGCTTCTCCAATAGGTGATGAAATCAGCAATGGACTCATCATCAGATTTCTTGATAGTGTATAAGTTGGTGATAGAGACATTCTTGGAAATGTTGATGGAATCTAAGAAGACCTATGCTATTTGGGTGAAAGAAAATATGGAATGCTTGGTAAGGGAACTATACCAGTTGAGTGCTGGATTAGATAAGGACATGGGGAAGGTTTGAAGGAGAAGGGAATAATCATAAGAAATCATGTAGCATGCATGCCTAAAATCCCTAAGGTGTTGTTGGGGGTCCTTTTTGATTTGAAATTTGGTAAATTTTGGAAGCTCTCATTGAGGAGTGTAAGGTCTGATAGGAACCAAGGGATGAATACGCTTACTATAGATTTTATTATAAGATAAGATGTTATAATCCCTCAAAATGGATGTCTCAAGGTTTTCCATCTTGTCTATGAGCATCTTCATCAAGTTGGTTTGATGTGGTGCACTAAAAAGACTGTAATATGGATACTATGGTTGGGATTGGGTAACACATAGGTAATTGGTTGGAGGTTGAGAGGTTGCTACATATTGAAATGTAGATGCTAGAGGTTGGGTAGGGTAGGTGGATGATGGTGGTTGGGTAGCAGGTACATAACATTATAGGTTAGGGATGTATCCTAGATTGGGTGGAATGGGTATCTATTGAGGGTTTTTTATGGATTGGGAGTAGATGGTTATTGGGTTGGTAACAAGAGGAGAGGTAGTGACCTTCATGCTAGTATGTGGTGGAGCAAAAGGGATAGGTACCCCTAAGCTTGGTAAAGGGGTATTAACCAATGGGTTATGTTTGATAGAGGGGAGGTTGGTGCTAATGGTGGGTGTTTAAATAATGAGTGGAACATGATGGGTCAATGTTTGGGTTATCTCAAATGTAGAGGAGTCATTAATAGGGGTGGAATATGCAAGGGTAATGGCTGGTTTTCAATTGTAAAGTCAAATGGATTAGTAGATGAAGATTCTTAGGAATGGTTGAAGGTTGGGTGGTGATCATGGAAACATGGATACCCTTCATAAGGTCAAATGGCATGCCATAAATAGGATCCTAAGGTGGAGTTGAAACCAAGATATGATGAAGTGAGGTGTTAAAGTAGTGATGAAGGGAAACTAGATTATTATCCAAAAAAGTGGTAAAGTTCATGTCTCCTTTGGGAAATATCTAAGGAAAATTAGGGCTTCTTAATGGATGAGGTGAATCTTCTAACTCAGAGACATACTCCATAAATGAGGAGGTGGAAGAGGTTGATTGATTTTTCTCTACTAGGTCTCTTCACTATTAGTGAGTGAGAACCATATAAGGAAAAAGGGAGAGAAAAAAAGAAAAATCTCACCACTCAAACAAGAAAATGATCAAGGAAATCAAGACACACACTATTAAGTATGTTAATCCTTGATGTTAGTTTTAATATCACTTCTGGCTTATGCCTTATTTTATGAGAATGTGTGAAAGAAGTTGGCTTGTAGATCAGGTTCTATAGAAGCAGTCTATGGTGGGTTTTTGGTTGTTTAGGTGATCAAAATAATTTTTATTAGAATAAATATGTGGCTTGGTATTAGGGCCTACCCCCTAATTTCACAATCCCACAATGATAAAAGTGTTGGGTGCTTAGCCAATATATATTGATATTTAGAGTTTATACTCAACTAGAGAGCTGAGTTAGTTCTCCCCTTGGTAATGATCTCCAAGAAGGATTGTCAAGAAAGGGTAAGGTGACCGTTAGGTGATTAAATCCTATTCAGGCCTTGTTTCAAATTATTTTGATGTTTGATTGATGAAATTCGTTTAGCTGGTGTGTGCAATAAAAGTGATGTTATGATAAGATTACTATGCTTTAATTCAAAGTGAACTAATGTTAAAGTCAAGCAATAGATGGAGTTAATTTTAATCCTAAAATAAATTTTAGTTTCAATTATGAGTATAGATAGAGATAAGAGCATAAAATTCAAAGAAAACATGAGTAAAGACTCTAAGTCCCACTAGGCATGCCATAATGTTTCACATAAATGTTTTCTTTAAGTTCTAAAGAAAGAGAGAAAATAAACTCAATATGGGTGTGGTTGAAAAACCTATTTGGTTGTGCACACATTGAAATAGAATATTGTGAAGAGCTCTTCTTTAGCTTGGGAGGAAGACTTATAGATAAGAAAGTACTAAAGCAAACTTGTTTTTTAGATAAATAGTTGGGTGGATTGCCTAGTGATATCTAGATCCTAGAAGTGATAGCTTCCTTAGGGGATATCAATCCACATGTTTCAAACAATCAATTTGATAAATTTGGAAAGAATGTAATTACATCAATAATCAAAAGGTATTAAAATGACTACAAGAAAGCTTGTTATGAAAATAGACTAGAAATGATCTAATTAGTGATAGACTAATTAATACTAGTGCTAACAGGTTGACGTATGCTTTAGAAAATTTGAAAAGGGTATACAAGTGGTTGGAAACATAGAAAAATAGATTTGATTGGGTGTAGGTGAGTGAAATCAGCTTGCTAGTTTTTCTACCATAGGTGATCGTCAACGGTTCAAGTAACAATCAATGACTATGCCTGACCATCAGTGGTTAGGGTCCAACCATCAATAGTTGACTATGTATTTTTGGGTTTGATCAATATAAGGTGAAAATATTTCACATATTAATTTCAAGAGTTAGAAAATGGTTAGATTGATTTTAAAATGGAATTTAAGCACGTAAATATTGATAAATAAGAACTTGTCTTACCAAAAGTTAGTTAGGTGGGTGGTTGATGTAGTTAGCCTATTAGTGGAATCTGGCTTGATTCTAACATAGTAATAGTACCTGAGAGCTTGTTTCAGAGGTGGTGGTGAGTTAGCTCTTAATAAGATGGTTGATGCTTGATAATGTTGATAACATTTATTGACCTATAAAAGAAAACTCCTAGATACCTGAGATCCTAATAATTATTATAGATGGATTTGACCTCCCAAGCCTCTCTTATAGGCATAATCAAGAGGTGGAAGAGAAGGTTAAACTAGGTTATCTAAATATAATTTGTGCATGCAAATGCTCACAACATAAATTAGATAAGGTTATTTTTAGAAAAGGGTTGGTAGAGCTTGCATGCTCTTGGTGAGAAGGTGGATCCTAAACATTGATGATCAAGGATCCCTAAGGCTGACCATTGATGATCACCCTAACTGTTGATGATTAGGTTCCATAAGAATAGGGTCCTGAAGATAGGGTTACTCAGTTAGGTGTAACTGAGTGTAAATTGGTCTGGTTAAGCTCGATAGGTGTAGGTTGGTCCTAAGAGGGTCTAGGGGTACTTCCAAGGCTAATTTGACATTCAAAATCATAAGTGTGTCAATTTTTGGTGTTTACACTATGACCTAATCATCAATGAAGATCAATAGAGTATTCTAATTTGATTTGACATAAAAATTTAAAAATGTGAAGTAGGACTATGAACATTGAGGTGTTAAAGTTTTAGGATTAAGCCATGTGGATGGATGAGATATTGGTGTTCATTAAATTATAGGGGCCATAATTTTAAGTTGTATCCATGAGAACTATGTATTATTTATCCAAAAAATATTTGTTATAGTATAATTTCATAGGGTTGATTTTATAGCCATAACAGGGACTATACAACTAGGTTTTAAACATGGTTGGTCATGTTGTAAATTTATCGATGAGAGATACATTGGTATAAAATTTAGGGGAATTAATACATAACTAAATACCTATTTTCATTTCAATTTTTCATCTATTTTTCCTACAATGGTGGAATAATAACTCATAAATATTTTTAAAGGTCATCAAGTCTCACAAATAGTCCAATTCTGAAATTTTTAATGATATGTATATTATATCACACATTTAGTGATTTTTTCTCTTCTTAAGAATTGATATCTAATTCCAAGTGTCACTATAGATGTTTCACACTACATCTCATGATTTCTTGGGATATTTTGTTACTTTTCAAAGTGATTTTGTGCATTAAATTTATACTGTGAATGGCTTGTTCTCAAGTGAATTTCACATTTTATCCAAATCATTTATGATCATAAGTGGATACTATTTAGTGAAAATGAGATATATTTCAACTTTCAATTAATTCCATATGGATTCACTTGAGTTATTTTTACATGTATAGTGAGGATTTGTGATTGGTTAAAAGGGATACATTGATTCAAAGACTTATTTATTTTCCTACCATTGATGATAATTATCTATAATTTTTAGAGTGGAACTAGAAAAATTACAAATAAAATAAATATTACTTCATCTAGATATTTGGGAAATTGATCATCCTTTTGGCTATTAATTTTTGGATATTGGCCTCTTTATCCATATAATAGGATAGCCTAAGCTCCACATCAATCATATCATTTACATTTTTTCAATACTCTGGTAATGTGTAAAGTTTTATGTTTATAGTGGCTGGTAGATTAGGTGATTATAGAGAATCCCTTGATAATGGTGAGTTTCCAATAGATAAACTATTGGTTATTAAGTTATGATCTTGTTATTTAAGCTTCTTAGAATAATATTATAAAATCCTTTAGAGTTTTTTTCCATAGAGTTCAATAATTATTGTGTTCATTAAAATGTATTGTGTGAATTATTCTTATCATGTCCAAGGTTAGTGTTGTATCTTATAATTTTACCCTTGTGAGAGAGTTATTAAGGATCTCTCACTCCTAACTAAATTATTGGATCAACCTTAGATTGTGGGTATCTTGTAGTGAGGTTGAACCTTAAGAGAAGGTTGACTTCCTCCTAGTAGATCACCTAAAATAACACTTATACTTAGAAAAGGGATAGATATGGGGTATACTATCACTAATAAAACTAAAATTGTGACACAAAAAATTAAATTAAATTCAAATAATCTTTAAACAAACACTAATTTAGCATAAGATAATCTTTTCTCACACAATCTCACAAACTAGCTAATTTGCATAATTATTTCTTAAATTAGGCTCAAAAATCAATATATGAGGCAAAGAGGAATTATGAATTCACACCAAGCATCCATTAATGGTGGAATTATCTCAAGTTTAGACTTGCAACTAACTTGAAAACACCTAAAAATAGGCAAGAATGAAGGACAATGGACATGAAAGAACACTTCTTCATAAGGCCATAATGCACAAGCTTGTTAAACATAATTTAGGGGTAAAAGATAGGTGAAAATGATTTTTATTGCTTCAAAATGTCTTTATTAAAAAAATTTATAGGGTTTTACCTTTTCAAATTAGAGTCTCTTACAAATGAGCCCAAAAATGGGAGATATAGGGAAGAAGAGGAAGAGAGGAGAAGAGAGAAAGCTTTAGCTCTTCAATAAATGCATTTCTAACCACTCTCTAATTTATTATAATTGATTTCCAATGTAGGAAATTGAGGAAGCTCCTTTTTCATCTTTTATCTCTTTTAATTTGTCTTTTAGCTACACTTTTCAATCACTAAGCTCCAAAAAGGTCTAGTTTGGCCTGTTATGCACTTTTGGGCTAAAGGCTTCTTGTTTTGCATGATGTTACCATCCACTCTAATTAATAAATATTATTTTATCTTATATAATCCATATTACATACCATTAATTCCATTTACTTTTATCATGCTCTATCAATGCTCCTCAAATATCTATTCCACTTGACAAATTCATCACATCTCCCAACTAGTCTTCTAGAAGTCTCTAAACACTTGTGAAGGCTTGTCCCTTTATCATTTAATTCTTGGGGACCTTGAGGGTGACTTTTATTACCTTAATCAACCTTCATTGATGATTAATGACTTGTAATATAGTTCCACAACTATTTCTAACTCCATTCGATCTGCAACTTGAAGCTTTACTCACAACCTAGCCTAGAAAGGCCTCCTAAGGGATAATAACCACCATTTCAGCTATGACATTGACCAATTTTTATACATTTATCCATTTTTTAATAAACATAATTATAAAGAGGAAGAAATAATATTTCTAATGAGATTAATAGGATTAAAAATGGATTTGTGGATCAAAATATATGGCTAAAAAACTAACACATAGTCACACATAGTCACATCAACATCTTCAAAAAATAGAAAAATTGAAAGTCGTAACATAAGATATGAGCAAAACCCATCATATCTTATATTTATAAAAATATATTGAAAATATGTTCAAAAGGGTATTTTTAGTTTTTTTAAATAATCAAAATAACCCTTACGACCTACCCTTTAAGTGTCTTCTAGTAAAAAAGTTGGCTGAGTGATAAATCTTTCCATAAGGGTCACTTTATACCATTGTAACTTTTCACTATAAATTCACATAGCTAAAAAACCAATTGCATTACCTTTTCATACCATCAAAGAAAAATCATACAAATTTTCATGTAATTTGGACTTCATTTACTCCTACACAAATGGGATTCAAGTGCTCATTAGGTAGATTTAACAACTCCTTTACTACTGCAAAAATGAGATTGAAACATGTGTACTGACTAGATTTAAAAATTGAAAACACATGAAATTGATTAAGTAAAAATCAACTCAGAATATGATTTTCATAGCTATGAATTTGGAACTTATAAGCAAATTATCTACACCCTTATTTATATATGCATTCTTCCCATATTTGTCTACTATAATTTGAAATTTGAAGGTTATTGGAGTTCATTTGACCTTGTGAAAAGTGTTTCAGAAGTGTTACACATGATGATTTGATACCTGTGGCTGCCAATAGACACATAGAAGATTGTGATAAAATAACAAGTATTTAAACTTTTATTAAAACCACACCAAGAAGTTATACAATTATAGGGAATCATAACAAACATCTTCACCAAATTTCATACTTGGATCTTACATATTAAGGTATGTAGATGGATTTTTCTAAAATTTTGCTTAAGCTACCTTCTAACTATCAACATACAAGGGGTTGACTATGAAAAAAAATTTAGTAGTTTCACTATTATATTTTATTCACCAATATTATGGATAGGTATATCAACTTGTGATGAACATCTCCACAAATTTTCATGCTTTGATCATGCATGTTAAGGCCTATAGGTGAGTTTTACCAAACTTTACTAGTGGGTTGCCTAAATTTTCATGGAGAATGCCTTAGGTCTAAGAAAAAACAATGGATATATACGTTGTTTTTCATGACAAATAAAAATAATATGGAGATATATTTAGTCACAAGGACCCTTTGTACCAAATTTGAGGTCTTGACTCCATGTGTAAGTGCCCCAAAACTTCAAAAACCTTCAAAACTACCTTTAAAAGTTGATTGTGTGTATGGTCTAAAATAATTTTCTCATTAACACCACATATTAAATCCACCCCTAATTACCTTCAACTCAAACTTAAAATAGTCCTAAAATGGCCAAGTATACCACCATCCATCTCTTCATATCATGGAAACTAAGTTTGCCCATTACTTCACTTACGAGTTCAAGCTAAGATGCAACTTTAGGCGATCATTTCTCTTTGCATACTTGAAGATGTGTATTACCAATGTAAAAAAAAATCCATATTATTTTTACATATAGTGTCATATTGGATATTTTAGAATATCTTATCACCTACATTACCTTTCTTTATTTTCTCAACAAAAAACTATTGATATTCTCCCTTTGGCTATAGGTGGATATTTGGAGTATTTGTTGTAGGAGTGGATGCTAAAAGACATTAAGTATAATCACTTTAGTCATATAAAATGTTAAAATTGGTATCTTAAGTGTGTATTATGACACCCAATCCATAATTCCATCTTGCATGCTCTCATGACCCTTATAAGCATCTTTTCACTGATTCCTAGTCATCCATAGGCTTTCAAAACCTCATTCTAGCTTAGCTAGGACCTTTTTTCTATGTTTATTCCATCCCCCCAATTCCTATACTCTCAATATAATAGCACCCAAGTTGGACTATAGTGATGGACCTTAGGTTATTCCCTTTTCAATGCTCCTATCCAATCATATTTTGAGCCTAGGTGACCATTTTTCCTTGATTCCTCTTTTTCATCATATCAGCCTAGTGCAATTGCATTTAACCCATGACCAATATATATATATATATATAATCCTATTAAAATTTCATCTATAAGGGTTTTAAGATATCACAAAATCAAATCAAGACTACTTAGGCATATTTCCCTATTCTCTGCATACAACCATCCAATATAGCCACAAGCTTATTCAAATCCTCACACAAGTTCCTAGCCACCTCAAACACACCGAGTTTAGCATATTTTTATCTTCATTACACTATTTTACAAATCAAATCAAGTGTGTGAACTACATATGGCTTGATCCATTTTCAAAGTATTGGTATATAGGCAACATGCCCATAGAAGGGGTGTGGATACATGTTTAGTGTATCTTACACACACTAACTTCCCCTCTTTCTCCAAGTTTTCATTGAAGTTCAAGCATAAGGAATACCTAGGGTTATATATTCAATTATATATATATATATATATATATATATAATGATCTTCATCAATATTCAAGACTTGAAATTTCATAAGCAAACTAATACAAGGACACTGGATGAAACCCAAAAAACTCAAATCTTTGTGACTAGTTTGGACAATAGCGGTAGGACTTGGACTATAGTACCAGACCTTAAAGTGTTCTACTTATGGTGTTCCAATCCTTTCATCAAATGAAATATAGATCCTAATTTGTGATAGTGTCCCAGTCCTACATATCCAGTATTAGCTTTTGTTTCAGTTATCTCAGTCTAGTTTAAGCTAAGTTATATTTCTTTTCATTTATTGCTATTTTTAGAAAGGTTCAAATTACAATTAAATTATATAAATTAGTGATTTAATTATTTAAATATTATTTTTTGACTTAATTATATCATACCTTTAACTAAACTAGTAATAATACACCAATATTTCCAAAATTTTTAAATCATTTGGTGAACCTGACTTACTTCATTTGCATATAAAACCCCTAAAAACCCTAGTGAAAATTCCTCTAATTTTTATAGTATTTTTATAATTTTTCATGAATATTTAAATCAAAAATTTATATTTAAATTTTTAAATTTACCTTATTAATTTTTAAAATAATTTATTCCAACCCCTAGTTCAATTTAATAGGTCCTTTTGCACACAAAAACCCTAGAAACCCTAGGAATAATTTCTTACTAATTTTGGAAATATTTTCTAATTTTTTACTTGAATATTTAAAATAAAAAATTCACTTTAATTTTTAATATTCCATAGTATTTTTAAAAATTATTTTTCTTCCAAATCCTAGTTGCACATACTAAGTCCTTTCAAATCAAGAATTTTCCAATAATTTTCTAATTTTTACCTATATATTTCAATAAAAAATACACATTAATTTTTAAAAATTCCTTAGTAATTTTGAAAATATCTTTTTCAAAAACCCTAGTTGCATATACTAGGTCCCTTTGTTTACTTGAGGTATCACCTTACATCTAAAATTAGATTTCACATAATAGCATAAATGGATCTCACTTATTTACACATATTTCTTGCATTTCTTGCAAATAATGAGACCATACTCAGTCTTATCATGTACATGAATGATGAATTTTACCATATGTTAGTACAAATCTTTGTTATTTACATTGCATTCTTACTTTTCATAATATGGGATGATATTAAGAAAGTTATTGTTAAACATAGTAAGATCCCTCTCCTTGAAATCAATGTTTAATTGTATTTAATATAAAGTTTTATTACTGAGACCATACTTAGTCCTATCATGTACATGAATGATGAATTTTACCATATGTTAGTACAAATCTTTGTTATTTATATTGCATGCTTACTTTTCATAATATGGGATGATATTAAGAAAGTTATTGTTAAACATAGTAAGATCCCTCTCCTTGAAATCAATGTTTAATTGTATTTAATATAAAGTTTTATTACTTACTTTCTATCTCTCATAAGGAAAAAATTTCAAGTTTATTTTGATAAATATATTATAAATATCATAGCACATGTCAAAGTTTTTTATGCATTCACGCACCATTTCATGCTCTCTATCCCTTGCTCTGTATCTCTCATATGAAAACATTTTCAAGTTTATCTTGCTAAACATATAAAAAATATCATAGCACATGTCAAAGTTTTTTATGCATTCATGCACCATTTCATGATCTCTATCCCTTGCTTTCTATCTCTCATGTGGAATTCACATTATAAACATATTTTTATACAACTTAGAACTCTAATTTCATACATTTCATTTTATATTCATGATTTATACCTAGATGCATATAACTCATTGGCTACTTTTGAGTATTTCCCTATCACTACTAGACACAAGCAAACACTAGCGGCTATATCTATCCCTCCTCCCTTAAAACTTGGTACATCTATCTCTTATCCCATGCCTACTACTAGCTCTATGCCTATAGTATCCCATAAGGTACATGTTATCACCCAAGTTTATGAAAATAGGAAGGTTGATTACACCCATGGCTATAACTTTGTAACTCAGGTTAACACCCCTTAATACAATTTCAATTCTCAATCTCGTTTAGCAATCAGATGTTTAAAAATATGTATTATATGCAACCCTTCATAATACTATAATTCCCATTTATATTGAACTGACTTATGTTACCTCTATCCTCAACATAATGTAATGGATTGAAGAACATATTTCCTTTGAAAAAAAGGATTTACCCCTGTAACACATCATTGAAAAACATCTACCTCTGTATATTCAATTAAGAATCAATGATGTGGGGGTAAAAAGAGTTCTAGTTGATAATGGTTCAGGCCTTAACATTTGTAACATTTATTTTCTTAAACATCTTAATATACAACCTCAAGATTTAGACCATTATGACATGAATATTAGAGGTTTTGACAATATCCCACAAAAATTCATGGGTCAAATAACACTCAATATTACTTTGGGACCTAAGACACTACCAAATACTTCACAAGTCATGCCAAATGACCTCGATTATAATTTATTACCTAGTTGGCCTTTATATTCATGATATGCATGCATTCTCTTCTACACTTCATGCTTGTCTAAAATTTAGTCACAAAGGCTACATCTACACATGCCCAATAGAAAATGAACCTTTTAAATAATTATTGGTTATATAATATCCATATCATTATATTTTACACTTTATTCTCGGTAATATACCTACACAACCCATTACTCATAGTGCATCTTTAGACCATGCAACACATCAGACAATTCTAAATTTTGTAATAGCACCGACACCAAATCACTAGTTTACTTACTTTTTTTGCACTTAAATATCTTAGTAAGATATGATATCACGGTAAAGGTCTTGGAAATCATGAACAAGGAATCATCAATCCTATCGAGGCATCCATACAACATGGTAAGCAATGGCTAGGATATCAGTTTACCCTTCATGATAAACCTTTTTCCACCACTTTAAAGCATATAAATTTTTATCCACCCACTACATTGGTAGATCACATCATTAATCATACTTCAACATCATCATTGATCTATCCTAATCTTATTGATGATATGGCTTCATGAGATATATACACATTAGATGAATTCTCTAATGATGAATCCCTCTTACAATTTCTCAGAGCATATGAGGACCTCCCATCTTGCTATCATAAAAATAGATTTCCTTATCACACAAATGGCCATGCATTATTTAGAGAAAATCTATATTCTCCCCAAGACATACCAGTTGATTCAGATGATACTATTCTTCCAAACCCATATAAACTAGATCATTTCACATTGCTTAATGAGGAAACAATTAATTTTAATTTTGGAACCGATCAAGATCCCCACATTGTGTTATTAGTCGCTGCCTTACAGAAGGAAGAGGATATAAATATTCATCAAACTTTAATAGATTTTATATAAATCTTTGTTTGGTCTTACTTAGATATGACAAGATTTGATACATCTATAACAGTTCATCAGATTCCTTTATACCTAGATGTTAAACCAGTTAAACAAAAAATTCACAAAATGCATCCTAAGATGGCTCTCTTAGTCAAAGATGATATCCAATACATATTAGATTCTAGATTCATTAGACTAAAAACACACCCTAAATGGGTTTGCAATATAGTCCCCATGGTCAAACCTAATGAACAAATTTGGTGTTGTTATGATTCTTGAGATTTAAATAAAGCATGCCGAAAAGATGATTTTCCTTTACCTAACATTGGCATGATCATAGATTCCACATCTGAATATGAAATGTTATCATTTATGGATGGATTTGCATGATACAACCAAATCAAAATTACCAAAGAAGATTAAGAGAAAACATATTTTACAATACTTTGGGGCACATTTTCTAACATTGTCATGCCTTTTAGATTAAAAAATGCTAGAGCCACATATTAGCGTAACATGATGAATATTTTTCATGACTTTATTCACCATATTATCAAGGATTATATCGATGATATATTAGTTAAATCCAAATAATGACAACATCACACTATTGATTTACAAAAAATCTTTGAAAGACTTAAGCAATATAATGTTTGATTAAACCCAAATAAATGTGTGCTTGGAGTTACATTAGACAAACTCTTAGGTTTCATTATTTCTCAGTGTTGCATAGAGGTTGACCCTAAGAAATTCAAATCAATTATCGACATGTCACCTCCCATGAAATTAAAGAAACTTTGATCCTTACAAGACAAAATCTAAGCAATCCATCATTTTGTATCTAAACTTGCTGATAAAACATAATCATTCACTCGATTATTAAAAAAAGATAGAAAGTTTGTTTGGGATCAAGCCTATCAAGAAAGATTTGATATAATCAAGTAATATCTTCTTAATCCACCTATTTTAGTACCACATATACTTGACAGAGCTTTCTTCCTATATATCTTAGTGATAGATCATGTATTAGGTGTACTCTTAGCACAACATAATGATCAACATACCAATCGAGTTGATTATTACATCAATTGCACATTGGTTGATTACGAAAAAAAAATTCCACAATAGAAAAACTATGTCTAGCATTTGTTGTTAACACATAAAAACTTTGACATTATATGGTAAATAATGAGACTCAAGGTATAACAAAAGTATATCCCTTGAAGTTTCTCATGGAAAAACCACATCTTTCTAGTCACATCACAAAATGGGTCATGTTATTAACATAGTTTGACTTAAAAATAGTTCTCTAGAAATCAATAAATGGTCAAATCATTGTAGACCATTTAGAAACTACACCACTCTTGGACACCAATCCTATTAGTGACACATTTAGAGATGATTTCATTGCCTATTCTACTCATTTTAATACTTGGACCATGTTATTTGATGGTTCTTAATGCATATCCAGTGCAGGGGTAGGGATTATCTTTGTCGATCCTTTTAGTCACATAGTTCCTATTACATATATATTAAATTTATCCTACACTAACAACACCTCCAAATATGAAGAACTTATCTTAGTTCTATTTACCACCTAGTCCTTCAAAATTATATCTATTCAAGTCTCTAGTGATTCCCAACTTGTGGTCAATCAAGTCAATTATGTCTATAAGACAAAATAAGAACATCTTATCTTATATCAAAATATGGTACAATATTTATCATCATAATTCAACTACTTTCATATAGAAAGTATACCAAGAAAAGACAACTGACACATAGATGTAATGGCAAGTGCCACATCTTTTATTATAATTGAAATTAATGATGATTAAGCTATTTTCATAATTAAACTATTACAATCACCATCAATATCCAACATGGATTTGATTGCACTATCTATCTTAGCCACTACATGTAGTTATATAGATCTAGAATGGTGATATCTATAAATTTCTAAACAAATCTTTACACTAGACACTTTTTCATGAAATGACAAACACAAGTTACACAAACAAGCACTTCATTATGTAATCATTAGGAAAGACATTTTAAAATGATACTTTGATGAATAGTTGCTTCAATGTTTGACTTCAATAGAAGCCAAAATTACTCTTACATAGATACATGATAGTGAGTGTGATGGTCACTTCAATGAAAAGGCCATGTCACACAAATTGCTTTGACAAGGGTGTTACTGGCCCACCATGGAAGATAAATGTTCACAATATACAAAGCTATGAAATATATGTTAATGACACAGTAACCTACAATATGCACTATCACAACAATTTCAACCTATTATCTCTCCATGGCCATTTATGTTATGGGGATTTGATCTTATTGGAAAAATTAATGCTGAATCCACTGATGGTCATAAGTTCATCACCACAACTACATAATATTTTACCAATTGGGTGGAAGCCATTCCACTTCAATCTACCAAAGGGGAGGACATTTATAGCTTCCTCATGACTCATATTATTTCATGCTTCAACCTACCCATAACTATCATTTCTAATAATGGAAAATCATTCAAAAACAAAACTATCAAGAAATTTTGCATAAAATATAAGATTAAACACACATTCTCCACTTTGTATTACCCATAAGGAAATGGTCAAGTAGAGGCTACCAATAAGACCATCAATAACATTTTGAGAAAAGTAGTTACCAAATTTAGAGATGATTATCACAATCAACTATTTTTTGCATTATGGGCTTATCGTATAAGTATTTATACACCCACAGGAGCCACTCCTTATTCACTCATCTATGTCACAGAAGTAGTTTTACCAATAGAGTTAAAAATACCATCTCTCTATATATCCCTCAAAGGTATCCTTATTGATGACTAGTATCATGAAAATCATCTACACTCACTCGAGTAGTTAGACCATACACATATTTAAGAAGATGAACATCTTAGAATCTATCAACAATGTATACAACAATCCTACAAAAAATGATTTCACATCAGAGAATTTGAAGTTAATGATCTTTTTCTCAAATAAAATATTCACAATGTCAATGCCAAAGAAGAAACTAAAGGAAAATTCAAACTGAATGGGCTAGGTCCATATATTATTACCAAAAATCTATATTTAAGTAGTTAAACATGATAGAATCTATTAAAAATGTATACAACAATCCTGTAATAAATGAGTTCACATCAGATAATTTGAAGTTAATGATCTCATTCTCAACGAAAATATTCACAATGTCAATGCCAAAGAAGAAACCAAAGGAAAATTCAAACTGAATTAACTAGGTCCATATATTATTACCAAAAATCTTAACCCTAAAATATATCATCTAGCCTCACTTGAAAAAAAGAAGCTCAAAAATCTAATGAATATTATGCATCTACGTAGATTCTATGTCTAGTATTTTATTTCACACATTGCACTACACATAATTTTTCAAAAATTACTTGTATATAATTACCTTTAAATTACTTGTACATAGCTTATTTTAAATTTATTGTACATAATCTGCTCATGATTGATTGTACATAGCTCAAAATATCAAAAATATCAAAAATGCTCAAATATGTCAAAAATACCAAAATACAAAAACATTCAAATATTCTAAAATAAAAAAAACATTCAAAAATATCAATATACCAAAAACATTCAAATATTTCAAAATACCAAAAATATTTCAACTATATGCATTATCCATGCTTTACATTTCTACTACCATTCTAGACTTACATTTTGTTGTTCTATGTTATTATTTGTTGATTTATCTACATTGCCATGCTTCATTTGATCTTCTTTGAGTGTGTGCAGTGACATCTAGATCTATGATTCCTTCACTCTACCCATTAAGGGGGAATAATACTTCTACATTCAAGACATAGATTGATATATCTACCCCCTGGGGGCATCTTCTACATGACTACACCATTCAGGTTATGTCATTCCTATACCACATACTCTAGTTATCATGTTGATATACATTACATATTAGCTTAAATAGATGACCCTATTAACACTCACTAGTATATATAACTTGTGTATTTCTTAGCATATACCTAGTCTTATACTCTATGTCTTGCATACTTTCACTTCTTGCTTTGATTAGTTAGATGCGATTGTATTTATAATATATTACATGCCTTCTTTTCTTGCTTTATGTAACTAGATGTGATTGCATTTATTAGTTCCTATTTTGTCTCCTATATATAACTTAGGACATTTTCAAATGTCCTTTTATTTTATTCTTATGTGTTCCTTAGGATATTTTCCAATGTCCTTTTCTCGTACCCTTTTATGCACTTGTGGCCCTCGTGCTAACCTTGCTTATTTTCAATTATGTGTATATGTGGTATTTGAGCATGCCTTATATGCTTACTTACCAATTTGAGTGACATGTGCCTATGTCCCTTGTTTACTTGGCCTTTTGGCCACTCTTGTATGCTTCTCACTTCTTTCCTTGTGTGCTTGATTGTTTTTCAACTATCTGTAATGCCATGATCCACATCATGCATTATCTTGATTCTTGGATGCCATGATGGGCATCATGTTCCATCCCTCCTTGAAAACTAATAACTAAAAACCAACAACTAACATTTATAGTTCCAATTCAGTACATTTCACATGCTATTATATTATTATATTTATCTAGGCATACCCTATTTGATCTAATAATCTCTAATATAAACCATGTTATATCTTGAGAAATCTTGTCGATTATCATTGCTATATCATATATTTCATAGAATAACACACTTGCAAGGCTCTTTCTTCTGAGGGTAATCATTTCAAGGTCTTCATTCTTACCCTTATAAGAGGGGGCAATACATAGGGGTTTTGTCATAGAGATCAAAGCTCCTACCGGTCAAAAAATCAATTTCTAGAACACTCAAAACAATAATCAAAGGTCAAACTAGGCAGAACAAACCATAAAAATAGTGATGATTCCATAATAGTCTTTAATTTAAGCAAAGGACAATAGCACCAGACATGGACAATGATGTTGGACATTAGGGTTCCTTATTTTTGGTTCTACTATCCAAACAACAAAAAGCCTAGATTTTGTAGAAATAGGTAGAAAGGTAAGCTCAACTATAGTTTTGCACATACATACTAGTTTAGATTCAATAGTTTTAGTATAGTTTTTCTCAGAGAATGTAGATATATGGGGTATCATACATGACATGATGGATCTCACTTTTAATTTCAGATTGGGTAGTTGGTATAACTTATAGATCAGAATCTATGTTATAGACACTAGTGATTGGGGGTAATGTGTACGACACATTAGTCTTCTTTTCTTTTTGAGTTCAACATATTACCTAGGCATTATCAATATTTATGCACCTTACTCCATATGTAAGTGGTTGGCATCATTTTAGAGTGGATTTCATACAAACCTAACCTACACATTTCCAAGTGGCTTCCACATAAGCCTCTAGCCTTGTTTCAAAGTGGCTTTCATACAAGCCTAATATCTACCTTTTTTTGAGTTGGCCAAGATTGGCCTAGTTTTCAATACACATTTATATATCCACATTGTCAAGATTTTAGATCATTCATGGGCTTCAAGACCCACCTTATATGACACACATTCATATCAGTATCTGTTCATAGTTTCACTTCACAGGGAAATGATGGAGCCAAAGGACTAGCTAGCCTTTGTATTCTTGAGCCACCTACTCAAACGATTGGACACATAGTCAAATGATAACCTAGCTTCACTTTGTGGGTGACAATAGGGCCAAAGGACTAGCCTTTGAATTCTTGAGCCACTATCAGTGAATTGATCACTAAACTTTGTTCATTATATTACTCTTGGTAAAACACATACCTAACATATCTAGCACATCCAACATCACTCAACATCACAATAGGTTTTATATTAGTTTACATACGTAGTGAGGTGTATTCATACCTTTCTCTTCCTCTCTTTCTTACCTAGCTTTGTACATTCTTATTTTAGATATAACATATCTAGTAAGAACTAATCTACTCTTTGTTTTTATCTTGTATATCTACACTTCATGACATGCTCTCTCTATGCACACCTAACATCACATAGATTCATGGGCTTCACCCTTTTAGTTAAGTTTAGGTATGCTTTCTATTTTTCCTTTATCCTAGTATTTTGATTTGCTACATCACTAGAATAAAGAGGGGCAACTGTAGTTATATAAAATATGAAAATGGGTAGCTTGAGTGTGGATTATGACACCCAATCCATAGGTCCATCTTGCATTCTCTCATGACCATTATAAGCATCTTTTCACTAATTCTAAATCATCCATAGGATTTCAAGACCTCATTTCAACTTAGATAGGACCCTTTATCCATGATTATTCCATCCCCCTAGGTCTTGTACCCTCAAAATAATAGCACCCAAGTTGGACTATAGCATTGGACCCTAGGGTTCCCCTTTCTAGTGCTCTTGTCCAATCACATTTTGAGCCTAGGTGACCTTTTTCCCCTAATTCCTCTTCTTCATTATGTTGGCCTAGCAGGATTGAATTTAACCCATGACTAATAGATCTCTATAAAATCCCATTCAAATTTCATTTAGAAGAGTTATAAAATATCACAAAAGTAAAGAAATAATATAATCAAGACTACTCAGGAATATTTCCCTATTTTCTACATACAACCACAAGCTTATTCAAACCCTCACACTAGTACCTAATCACCTTAAGCACACCTAGTTTAACATTTTTCATCTTCATTACATTATTTCACAAAGCACATCAAGTGGGATAAATACATATGGATATATCCCTCTTCAAATTATTGGTATGTAGGCATCATGCCCAAATAAGGGGTGTGGATACATGTTCAATGCATCTTACACACACTAACCCCCCCTCTTTATCCAAGTTTTCATTCAAGTTCAAGAATAAGGAAGACCTAGGGTTGGATACTAAATCATATCTAAAAGGATATTCATCAATATTCAAGACTTTAAATTTTATAGGTGGATTAATAAAGGGATAAGAAATAAAACCCAAAAAACTCATATCATTGTGACTAGTTTGGATAACAACGAAAGGACGTGGACTATAACACTAGACCCTAAAGTGTATTATTTTAAATTATCCTTTCCTTTTATCAAATGAAAGATAGATCATGATTTATGATAGTGTCCTAATATTTTATAGACATTATCAACTTTTGTCTCAGTCATCTCAGTCTAGTTTAAGCTAAGTTATATTTCTCTTCATTTATTATTATTTTTAGAAAAGTTTAAATTACAATTAAATTATAAAAATTAGTGGTTTAATTATTAAAATATTATTTACTAATTTAATTAGCTCAGACCTTTAAATAAATTATTGATAATACACCAATATTCTAAAAATTGTTAAATCAATCACCAACATGACTATGATGTTCTTCCCTCTCCACCATTTGATCATTCACTACACTGAGACCACCTTTTCTTTGGAGCTTAGAAATAAAATATTTGGATCATCTTTAGATCACTTCATATAATCTTTGGATAACTTTCAAAACCTCTTATGATCCCTTAGAACATCTTTGAAGCACTTTAGAACTTTTTAAGATCAGCTTATAACCTCTTCAGATCACCTTAGAAAATATTCATTGAATGGTCTAGGAGAGTGGTTTGATCCATCTAGGAAAAAGTTTTGTATGTAGGACAAATTTGGACAATATTTAATTTGTAAGTGAACTATTTAATGTATTTTCATATTTTATACTTATCTTTAGAAGTGTTTGTTTATGGACATGTATGCTTTGCATAAAATATAATTCATTACATATTGTTGTGAATTTGAATTTCCTTTATGTTTTAACATTAGATAAGGCATGTTTAAGGAGGATAATTTGATGGAATATTTTTTATAAAACTTATTTATCCCTTATACAACAAAGAATTATGAGTCTAAATTCATAGATCATGCATGCATTCTCCATTATTTATACATCACATGTGTGAAAACTAATGATCCATTCTCAGCCTCATTCCTTTGAATAACTATGATTAGAGTGTCATATTAATTGATTGGATAACATTTTATATACTTCCTTGAAATTTATTCTATGATATATCTTTCCTTTTATTGCATATTCTATGAGAGTTCTCTACTATTATACATTTTTATTTATGCTTGTTAGCTAAATTTTGTGTGTGTACATATTTTTAGAGCCTTCAAGTTATAGATTTATTTTTTCACATTTATTTTTTGTAATCTCTATTATAAACTTTGATTATTTTGTGGTAATTATACTTGTGACATAAAATTGGGAGAAATGATCATTGTGTTCAAGTATACCATTTATATTTATGATATTTAAAGATGATTTTGTATCAAATTATCTTTATAGATTACTTTACAGTCTCTCCCCTTAGTTTAATAGATCTAGAATATTATAGATTAGGTCACCTCACTTATTTTTTTCCTTCAGTCTCTATCCATCTTTAGTGTGAAGATTCAATAGTCCTTGCTACTACAATGAACCATCATTTATTATCTCTTAATTTATCCACTAATTTTTTTGGTACAGATTTGGGAACCAAAAAATTCAAAAATGGGAAGTGAAAAGAGTAATATTTGAACACTATTTTTTTTTTTATAATTATAACATGTCTGAAATAAATAATAGGAAATACAAAAGATGAGATAAATTTACAAACAAACCTTCTTATCAAGGAGTAAAATGGAGTGAGTGAGAAAAGGGTATCACCAAGGGGGGGAATGGTCTTTACTAAAAACAAAAAACTATAATAATTTATATAAACTAAGATTTTTCAATGTCAATGACCCTATATAAACCCAAAAAATTTAAGCTTCAAAAAACTAGTGAGTATAAAGATCTTCCCGTTGAGACTAGTATGAATGAAAAATAAAAGGATCATACTTTCCCAAAACATGTGATCTTTTCATCAATACCTCTTAAAGATATCTTAGTCTACTATGAGGATTGGGTACTTGCATGAGAAATGAGGTGAAATTATTGATATATATATATATATATATATATATATATATATATATATATATATGAGACCTCCTACCCCAGTCTACTAACCTAATACACCCCAATAGATATCAACTCTTTCATGACGCTAATTTTGGATTTTGATATTTGAATAGGATAGTGTGTGGTATAAAATATTATCATGTATTTTTGTGTGATTTCACTTTTTATATTTTATTTATTTTCATTTTTTTATTGAATTTTTTTGATATGATATTATGGATTTTGACTCTTTTGATTGTTTTTATTTTATTCCTCTGTATGGATTCAAAATACTAATCATGGTTTCTTAATATTACTAACATGAGAGAGATTGCAACTAGTTAGTAAAGAGGATAACCTAATAAGATACCAATCACATACATAAACCTAGACATATGCTTTAGAAAAGAGTTCAATCTTGAAAATGACTTTGATACCCAAAAAGGAGGTGTAAAATAGGAAAGATGAAAATTATCATAGAATGGTTGGGTCACTTCAATAAACAAATGTTTAAATGGAGATAGTATAATGACAAATAGGTTTGAGAGTGAATCATGAGATAGGATAAAATTTTAATGAGCACATGTAGATAAACCATAAAAGTTTTTCCACAAAAAATATAAGTAACTCTAAGTGACAAAACACCACTCTCAAACATTGCCTTATCTTTATTAAAAAACACATAGATATGATTAGAAGTAGAAGTATGATATGAATAAGATGGGATTTTTTGAGTAATTACTACTTTTATTCCCCAAGTTATTACAATGTAATTCATAGACTAAAAATCTAAGAAGTGAAAATCTATGTAGGATAAAGTTATGACACATATAAAGGATAGTAAGAATCTATCAAAATGTAAAGGGTGAAATAATTAGAAAGGATACCAAGGAACCACAAAGAGAAATAATGGATAAATAAATCCAAGAGGGAAAAAGAGTAAAGGTACCAATGAACCATTAGGAAAGTAATGCATACAAGGAGATGTCCAAATGTCCACACATGCAAAGATCAAGAAATTTGGCTTGGACCCAAGTGGAAGGACATGCTCAAATTTCTACATACATAATCAATAAAGCACACACAATGAAATCAACACATATCCAAAGTATGCATATAATGAAATGAAGTGGTGTAGAGCCATAAAACAATGGCATATTTAGATTCCCTTGAATAGATGTAAAAGTTTAGAGACACAATCAAGTCTAAACTAATAAATCTAGAAATTAAAGTATATATGAGGATGTGGTATACGTTTTTATAAGATCAAAGATACACACAAAATGAGACTAGAGTAGTAGCACTCGGTAATAAATTTTAATAGTGTAGTATGATCAATATCAAGATATAATAATGCTAAATATGTGATATAGAGTTTATAAATATGTAATATAGAAATAATAATTGTATACAAGATTCCCCAAAATGGGAAAATGTATCAATGAGGAACCTATATATGTGTGTGTGTCCCTAGTGGGTAGATAATAACAAATATGGATCTATGTGGTAGACTTGGGTCCTATAAATATGTGTGAACACTTGAAAATAAAAATTGAAGCATGTATGTGTGATAAAATTGACTACACTAACATAGATGTCATATATATCACCTAACAAGTATAAATAATGTAAACATGGATATGCAAACAATCTAAATTTTGTGTTTACTGATTAAATATTTGAATGTTTTTGTGTATTTGACATATTATATTATTTTTATATTTTCTAGATATAATCTATGTATAAGAAATATGAAAATGAAAATATATACAATGAGGAAAAATAAAGGAAGCTATGTACAAGTAGGTAATAACATATCAACCAATGATTCTTATGAGAGACTCACTATAAAGGTATCCTCTATCAAATAGAATAAAAAATATCATGTGCACTATGTGAAAGGGTATCTATGGTCTAAGAACTATGTTGATTGATTTGTAGCTAACACTACCTATTGGGTAGGGATAATAATCTCATAATCTAATTTAACTAACATGTGATATGTGATATGAATTAGTGAAGTTAGCTAAACTAGCTTATGAACTATAGGGTTCTTAGGTAACCATCTAGTAGAAGATGTTATAGTTGACATGGATTCTTTGTGATAAGAACCTTAGGAATTCAATAAGATTGATCTCATAATGAAATAGGTAGAGAGAGCCTCTCTAGAATCTATACCATGTCTTTGAGATAGGGTTCTCTCTAATAATGGTCTATGTGGGAGAGTATGCATACATGGTAACATTGTATAAGTAAACCTCACCTACACTTGAGACTCAACTAAAATATGTAGTGTATTAATAGAAACTATAATTAGAACTGTAACTGGTGGTTGTTGTGTAACTACTTGTGGGATAGGGATTGGATACTCATATGGAATAACCTCAATTATATCCACTTGATTATAATTTATATACTTGAGGCATCTATGTAAGGTGGATGGAATGGTCTAGAGTTGTTGTATCCATAGTCTACCTAATAACATGTCAAATATTATTGAACTAGGTAGACTAAGAACCTAGTGGCCACATGTGTTGGCCCAACCTATAATATAAGTACAATCTCCCCAATGGAACTTTGAATGTGGTCACTAAAACCACAAATAATTTTATCGATCACACAAATTTCTTTCTTTGAGTAAGCCAAATTATATATAATTGTAATAATACACATGTTAACACTTGATTCATTTCCAACCATGACACTCTGAACAAGATGATGATCAATGTAGGCTTATACAAAGAGTGCATATAAATATCAATCAACATCGACAATATCCTAATCTGATAAAATGATGAGAGTTCTAGTTGGTATTATAGTATGATATACCCCAATGATATTATGTATGGGTGAATATCTTCTATAGTAGTATGATAAGATGTTAGTGGTGGATGAGCCTGATATGTTTAGTGAATAACTTAAATGCCCCTTGCCTCATTAGTTTTATGTTTTAGAAATGGATCCAGTAATATTTTCAATGCGTTATCTTCTATTAGTTAAACTTTAGATGCCTTTGTAGGTGTGCCCCCATAAATGATATTGACATATATTAAGTCATGTATGTCTCAAATTGATGCATCTATTTTTAATATGTCCTAGTGCCCTATGATAGTCACACAATGCATTGGAATCATATTTATTTGGAAGAGTCCTAATCATATCAACATCTTTACTAGGAGGGAGAGATATGAAATTACATTCCAAGAGCTACTATAAAATATATGCTAGATATTCTAGAATATTTGTGAAAAATCTTCATAAAAGAACTAATAAAACTAAGTGAGGAGGTGAATCTAAAATTTAATCAATTTTGGCCTTTTTATCATTCTTGATTTCATTGGTTTTTTCCTTACATAGAGGCTTATTTAAACTCTTATTAGTTGAATCTCATCTAGTTGTGTACTTTTGTTTTCTCATAGAGAGAAGATTGACTTTCCTTTCTTTTAGTGTGTGGCATAAACCTATGAATGTTGGAAACATATTGAATAATATAACCTCATGAAATGTTAGCATTAGACTTTATTTGAATACGTCTTGGAGCTCTCTATCTACCATGGGACTAGTCATCTTTGCCAATATAGTTTTATATCATAGGACATATTCTACTATAGGTTCATTAGATTTTTCCTTAATTTGAGCCACTTGAGCATATGAAACCTTATGACTTATGTTGATTGAAAAGTATGCCAAAAACATATCTTCCAATGGATTAAATGTTTTTATGGACCGATTTAAAAGATCATAGGAACAATATAATGCATATTCATTTAGACAATGTGGAAACAACTTAGTAAGGAACCCATCATTAGACACATATTCTAAACATGTTATGTGGAAAGCTCTTAGATGGTTATCTAGGTCACCCTTACCATAATATAAATTAATATCAGGTGATATAAATCTATATGACAAAGGTGTTGTTACTTGTGTTGTGTGAAAGGTGTATGTAAAAGAACATGAAATCCCAAGGCATGGGATAGCCTAGTATCACCCTAATAAATGTGTAACACCTTGGATTGTAGATCATGGATTTCATACACAAGGGATTGTACATTTGGAGAGGAGGAACTAACCATAGGAGATGTTTCCATTATTGAAGTTTATCTAGTTAAAACAAATTATTGTATAAGTTTAGTTACCCCAGAGGTAGGTGTAACAATATTATTATCTAGGGGAGTAGAATATTGACCATTATTTGATGTGCTCTTTATTTACATTATATATTTTAGAATCTATGCATTATCATGGGGGTTTTCCATATGTCTATCTCTAAAACTCTATATAATCTCATCCTTATTGACTATAAGATCTTCATTGTTAAGTGGTGGGAGAGTGCCCTGATTCCCATCTTGTGTATCATTTTGATCTTGATTATATTACTCATCTTTAGATGAATTATCATTGAAGCCCACATAATTAAGGTGTGAAGGATCAATTATAGGGGTTTTAAGTGGTCCTTTGTCCATGTTATAATCTCTAATAGAATGAATTTGAGTATGTTCAATAGGATTTCCACTAAGCCTATCACTTCTTAAAGGAAGAGATATAACTTTTTGAGATGGCATATAGAAAATAAAATGAAATAGTACTGATGAAATAGAATATATAAAATTTTAAAATCCTAACATATACAAAGGGAAATAATAAAAATAAGGGTAAAAACCCTAATAGCATTTATGGATAGGGTTCAAGTAGTATTTGAAGTAATTTTGGTTTACCAAGTAAATTAGCTTTTTCAATGAATTAGGGTACAATGAGTTAAAGTGTCTAAGTTCAATGAATTAGGGTATAAAATATGTAATGCATATAGCCACTAATTTATGAAATAACTAATCTAAATTGATATTTAGAATAATATCAATGAAGGAGACAAATGAATACTTAACTAGAAAATATCTCAGACAAAAGATCTATAGGTTGAAAAATTGAATAGTATCTAGTCTAGGTGTCACAAATAGGATCTAGGTGTAGAAAACCCTCCTAAATAATAGCACCCTACCTTGGAAAGTAACACTATGGAATTATTGTCCATTTATGGCCCTAGTGTCCTCTTTGTAGGAATCATTTTGAGTTTATGGGAGAACCTATGTTTGAGTCTACCAAGCATGTTCCTATGTGGATATACCTTGATTTTATATCTATGACCTATTGTGAATAATGTTGTATGAAAACCTATTCTTCCATGTGATTAATGAATTTAACTTGAAATAAATAGCAAACATGTGGTGTTAGTTGGGTAGCTGGACATACTCAACACCCTGATGTGATGAGATTTGCCTACTTACCAATACTCCAACGAGGGATCAACCTTGATGCAGTTATCCCCACTTAAGTGTTGGTGCAAGTGCAAGTGCAAGTGAAGCTAGTATGAATACTAATTTGAGTGCCTTGAGTGAGTCTTGAGACTAGAAATATAAGTGATTTGAGCATAAGAGGTTATAGATGACTGCATGTAGAATTAGGGAAGAATAAGGATTGATAACCTTGATTGTGCACAACTTGTTCTAAGCTTATTTGTGTGTATTTAAATTTAATTTACATCTAGTGAATAAAGGGATAAAATTCATGTGTGTGTGTGTGTGTGTGTGTATTTGGTGCTTGCACATGGTTTAAATTAGGTCTAGGCCAACCTTATGTGATTTAGTAATTGAAAAGATATTATTTAGAGATCAAAGAGGAGAAAAGATAATAGCACCCAAATAGGACAATAACATTGTGGTGCTAGTGTCCAAGTGGTATAACTTGAAGCATTATGGGCTTGGATGTCTAAGGAAGGGTCTAGGACAAATTTTGAGATGTATATGGATGTGTGTGGCATGCATGAAATATAGATAAGTGTCTAAATAGTTTCTATTATAGATATAGGATTAAGCTAGGGATGGGTGGTCTTAAGAAACACTCTTAGAACTCAAGTGTCATTTTTAGATTATTACACTTGGAGTTTCTACTAAAAATCTGCTAGTTAACCATAATGAGAATTGGATTTTTAAATGCATGATCATTATTATTGATATTAACTCATAGCCCATAACCTTTTTTTGCATGGTAGCTGTAATTAAAACCCTAAAACCCTTATTTTCACTAAAATAATGAGGTCAACCCATAATAATATAAAAATAAATAGAAATTCTTATCTAATATTCTAGTAATGACCTAATTTCTATTTGGATTGAATGGATGCATGGTATTAAAGACACTATAACCTTCTACATTAACAGATTTGATTTTACTAGGTTTCAAAAAATATTTAAGATAAATGCTTGGGTGACTTTTTCCCCATTTCTCCCTAGGACACTAAAAATGGGTAAGAATTAAGTACAACAACCTTTTTATGTATAAATACAAAGACATGGTTTAATAAAAAAACACTTTATAAGTTTGAAATGCATAAAAATAGGTCTATCATAATTATAAATCATAAACATAAAGTCTATTTCATATAAGGTTTCATAGAGGTTCATATAGACAATACACACTAACATAGCTAACGAATTATGTTAAAAAGAACATCTATTCCAACTGGTTATGAGACAACAAGGTAATTAATTGATCCATAATAAATTCAAAGCATGCAATATTAAATGTAGAGAAAAATAGTAAACATAAGCATACAACACATCCATATAATATTGGATTGACATTTAATTCATTTCAGAAGGCAAGAGTATAAGTGTGTATGTGTGTGTGGGTTTGATTTTACCCTTTCTATCCCTAATGTTTATATTTGCATCCTCATCCCTTATGATACTATCCCTTTATTCCAATTTATAAGGGTGGGACAATCTTGAAATCACTTCAGTCAAATAAAAATGTAGTTAGTCTGATCTTACAACAAAATAATAAAATACTCAAAATGTATGTACATTAAATCAAATTTTGTGTAATAAATCAACTATGAAAATGAAATCGCATCTATATAAGATTCCAATATAGAGTAATATGATATATACATAAACACATGAAAATTTCCTCTAATAATAAATAATCATGAAAGGAAAAAATTGTTAGGGTGTGGAGCTAAAAGCTTCAACTGTTGCAGACACGAAGAAGGGAGGTTGCTAAAGATCCAGAAGTATCGGCATCGGTAGTATGACCACCATCGGTCATGATGCTTGCAAAAGGCAACCGGAGTTGGTAGGGAGTCGGCCAATGTCAGTTAGCACCAGATAAATAGGGACTGACGTCGGTCACCTATGGCGGTTCCAGAACTATTGTTGATGAATAGTCAGTTAAGTGAAGTGAGTGTTTGTGTGTTTAAGGGCTAATTATAGTCAGAGCTGCGTGTCTAATTATTGTAATTAGAGTTCTATTTTTGTATGCATGGGATCATATTTAAAGACCCATGAGGCATGTATTATAAATCAAGTAGGCAAGTAAAAGCATTGAAGCAAGGAGCAAGGTCAAGGAGATCTACAGGTGTAAGGTCAAGGAGATCAGCTGAAGCATTCAAGGAGGGGATAACAACTTAGGTTGTTGAGTTGGTTTTGGTTGAGCAAGAGAGAGAGGGAAGAAGGTCTTGAGGTGTGGCAAGCCTTTAAGGTGGAGGAAGAAGTGGCATCTTCCTTATTGTATTTTCTTCTAGTAGTATTTAATACAAGAGTGTGTATTGTCTCTCAAATTCTTTGTTGTCTCAAGTTTCTAGTTACTTAATAATTTTGGTATAATTTCATGTTTAATTGCTTATAAGAAAAGTAATCAATTGTGCTTCCATTGGATAAGGGGTTCCTAACAGTTGGTATCAGAGCTATGGTTTGCAGGAATCAAGTTATTATTTGATTACAGGTCATTCACAAGGTTTTCTGATTGAGTGGGAGTTCAACAATGGCAGAAGAAAGTAAGCTACGAATGGAGAAGTTTAACATCAAGAATTATCAACATTGGAGGATACAAATAGAGGATTATCTGTATCAAAAGGATTTGTACTTACCGTTGGGTGGGGTTGCATGCAAGCCCATAGATATGAAGGATGAAGAATGGAGCGTTCTTGATCGAAAGGCTCTAGGTTCCATAAGGTTGAGCCTTGCATCGTCTGTGATTCCAACTTATCACAGTGCCAGACAATGAAAGAGTTGATAAAATCCTTGTCGAATTTATATGAAAAGCCCTCGGCTTCTAATAAGGTATTTCTTATGAAGCAGCTATTTACTTTGTAAATGCAAGAATGTGGATCGGTACATACTCATCTTAGTGATTTCCATGGTTTGGTAAACCAGTTAGATTTAGTCAATATTGTTTTTGATGATGAAATAAAGGCTCTCTTGATTTTATGTTCTTTACCTAAAAGTTGGGATAGTTTGGTTATGGCAGTAAGTAATTTTGCATCTACTTCTAAAATCTTAAAGGTTGATGATGTTGTGAGTGTGATCTTAAATGAAGAAATATGCAGGAGAAGCACAAGTGAATCATCAGGGAATGCTCTAAGTGCAGAAAGCAGGGGAAGGCAAAGAGAGAAGATAGAGTAAGGGAAATCAAGGTCAAAGGTGGGAAGGAGATCCGAATCCAGAGGTGTTACCTACTGGTTTTGTGGAAAGAGAGGACACACAAAGGAGTGTTGGTTGAGGGATAAAGAGAATCAACATGAAGGTAATGAAGAAGCAAAGGATGTAAATATCATGGTACAAGATGCTCTCATACTTTCTTTGGATAGTCAGGTAGGATCATGGGTTTTAGATTCTAGTTCTTCTTTTCATGCATCCCCAAACAGAGATTTGTTCCATGAGTATGTCTAGGGAGACTTTGGAGTGCTTTATTTAGGGGATGGTACACCTTGTCAAATAGTTGGCAAAGGGAAAGTGTAGCTGAGATTGCAGATGGACAACACATGGGTGTTGAAGGAGGTCATGCATGTCCCAATTCTAAAGCAGAGTTTGGTTTCTGTAGGAAGGTTGGGTGATGAGGGATGCACAATAACCCTCACAACAGATTCTTGGAAGGTTACCAAGGGAGCACTTGTTTTAGTAAGAGGTAAGAAAGTAGGTACTCTTTATCTATCTACTTATATTACTGATTCTACTTCTGGTTTATCTACTTTAGCTGTAGATTCAAAGATGTGGCTTAATAGGCTTGGTCACATGAATAAGAAGGGAATGGATGTTCTTAAATCAAAAGGTATGTGTTCAGATTCAGAAAGCATAGATAGAGTTCATTGCAGGAAAAGGAAATTTGATGCTTTTGATAAGAACAAAGAAGCCTTGGTGCTAATGGAGGAGATGAAGGACAGAGATCAGTCACAAGGGCTGAATAATTATGAGTAGGTCAGTATGGACAGGGGTTTGATCCAAGATGAGCTTGTGGATGAAGATTTCATCACTTACAGGAACACATAGACACCGATGTTGGTCACTTGGAACCGATGTTGGTCAGGCAGATACCGACATCAGTCATGTGCAGACCAACAGGGTCAATAGAGTTAGGTAGGAGAAGTCTAATGTCGGTCAAGAAGGAACTGATGTTGGCAGAGGGGACACTAGCATCAGCCAGGGAAATGATGTTGGTAGTCAGGGTCAATGCAGGGAATCAACATCAGTCGGGAGCAAATTGGGAGATGGTCGAGATTGGTCACTGGAACAGATGTTGGACAGATAGCAAGCTATCAAGGAGTCTCAAACACCCATATGGAGGTCAGAAAGGGTAAGTGAACCTCATATTCATTGTTCACCTTCTTTATATTGTTTACTGATAGTCAAAAACTAGAAAGATGTGAAGAGGCAATGTAGGTAGAATCCAGAAACAGTGGGAGCTTGGCATGGATGAGGAGTGTGAGTCCTTGGAGAAGAACCAAATAGGTATTTGTGGGTGGAGTTGTCAGCTAGAAGAAAGCACTAGATGAGGGATAGATTCCCAAGTTAGAGAAGAGAGTGGATGGACACGTGAGATAGAAGGATATGGTATATGGTCTTGATTAGGCTGCAGGACAATGGAGGTTTGACCATTATATTTTATCTTTACTAGGTTAGATAATATTAGCTACATTATCTTGTTACTATATTGTGTTACTTGTTGTAGGGTTTCATATATAGGGAGTTTTTTGAGCTAAGGGTAAAGTTGGTTCAGAAGTATGTCATGAAGAATTTGGGAGCAGCAAAATTCTTTTGGCATAAGTGACAGGTATAGCATCACAGGTTTTGTGGTGGTTAGTCTTCAAGAGTGACTTTGAAGAGGGATACAGAGCCAAGGGAACAAAGTAGATGGTGTACAAGTATAGTTACAGTTGTAGCTATTTATCTCCAAGTGGGAGATTGTTAGGGTGTGGAGCTAAAAGCTTCAACTATTGCAGACACAAAGAAGGGAGGTTGCTGAAGATCCAGAAGTACCGGTGTTGGCATTATGACCGACATCAGTCATGATGCTTGCAGAAGGCAACCGGCATTGGCAGGGAGTCAACCGACGTCGGTCAGCACCAGACAGATAGGGACCGACATCGGTGACCTATGGCAGTTCCAGAACTGTTGTTGATGAACAGTTAGTTAAGTGAAGTGAGTGTTTGCATGTTTAAGGGCTAATTATAGTCATGAGCTGCATGTCTAATTATTGTAATTAGAGTTCTATTTTTGTATGCATGGGATCTTATTTAAAGACCCATGAGGCATGTATTGTAAATCAAGTAGGCAAGTAAAAGCATTGAAGCAAGGAGCAAGGTCAAGGAGATCTACAGGTGTAAGGTCAAGGAGATCAGCTGAAGCATTCAAGGAGGGGATAACAACTTAGGTTGTTGAGTAGGTTGTGGTTGAGCAAGAGAGAGAGGGAAGAAGGTCTTGAGGTGTGGCAAGCCTTTGAGGTGGAGGAAGAAGTGGCACCTTCCTTATTGTATTTTCTTCTAGTAGTATTTAATACAAGAGTGTGTATTGTCTCTCAAATTCTTTGTTGTCTCAAGTTTCTAGTTACTTAATCATTCTGGTATAATTCCGTGTTTAATTGCTTATAAGAAAAGTAATCGATTGTGATTCCATTGGATAAGGGGTTCTTAAAAAAAATACAACTTTCAAATAATATAGCATAAATGTCCATATATCAATAAAAGTAGAAACTACTAATTAGTAGTTTCAGTTCCCTCACTAATACTAATGTAGTCTTTAAAGAGTTAGATGCGATGTGAGGTAATGTGGATTTAATAATTCTACAAGTCTACAAATAGGGAATAAATTATTATGAAATATGGGCCACTGTATGACCTCATGACCAATGAAGATCAACCAAGTGTTCTAATTTGATTCGACATAAAAAATTAAAAATGTGAAGTAGGACTATGAACTTTAAGGACTTAAAGTTTTGGGATTATGACATGTGTATGGATGAGATATTAGTGTTCATTAAATTATATGGGCCATAATTTTAAGTTGTCTCCACAATAAATATACATTGTTTATCTTAAAAAACATTTTATAGTATAATTTCATGGGGTTGGTTTTGAAACCATAACTTGGACTATACATCTAGGTTTTAAACATGGTTGGTCATATTGTAAATTTATCGATGAGAGATACACATTGATATAAATTTGGGGTAATTAATACATATCCAAAGACCTATTTTAATTTCAATTTTTCATCTCTTTTCCCTATAATGGTGGAATAATAGCTCATAATGATTTTATAGGCCATCAAGTGTCACAAATTATCCCATTATGACATTATAAATTATCCCTATATTATCTTACAATCTCAATGATTTTTTCTCTTTTTAAGAATTGAGATCTAATTCAAAGTGTCACTATATATGTTTCAAACTATATATCATGCTTTCTTGGGATATTTTGTTATTTCTTAAAGTGATTTTGTGCATTAAATTTATACTATGAATGGCTTTTTATCAAGTGAATTTCATATTTTATCCAAATCATTTATGATCATAAGTGGGCTACTGTTTACTGAACTTGAGATCTATTTCCACTTTCAATATATTCTCTATGGATTCAGTTGAGTTATTTTTTCATGCATAATGAGGATTTGTGATTGGGTAAGAGGGATACATTGATGCAAACACTTGTTCACTTCTCTACCATTGATGATAATTATCTATATTTTTTAGATTGGAACTAGAAAAATTATTAATAGAATAAATTTTCTTTCACTTGGATATTTGGGAAATTTGTCATCCTTTTGGCTATTAATTTTTTTATATTGTCCTCTTTATCCATATAATATGATAGCCTAAGCTCCACATCAGTCTTGTAATTTATGTTTTTTCAATACTCTAGTAGTGTGTAATGTTTTATATTAGTTTATTAGGTGATTGTAAATAATCCCTTGATAATGGTGAATTTTGAATACATTAATTCTTGGTTATTAAGTTATGATCTTCTAGTGTAATCTTGTTGGAATAATATTATAAAATATTTTAGCTAAATTTTTTCTATGGAGCTCATTCATTTTTATGTTCAATTAAATGCATTATGTGAATGATTCATAACATATCCAAGGTTAGTTTGGGAGTGAACAATTTAATGTGTTGTCATATTTTCTACTTATCATTAGAAGTGTTTGTGTAAGGATGTGTAGGCTTTGCATAAGATATAATTTATTACATATTTTTATGATTTTCATTTCATTTATGTTTTCCCCCCAGACAAGGCACATTTAAGGAGGTTAATTTTATTAATTATTTTTTATAAAACTTCTTTAGCCCCTATACAACTAAGAATCATGAGTCTAAATTCATATATCATGCATGAATTCTCCATCAATTATACATCACATGTGTGTAAACTAATTATCACTTTTCATCCTCATTCCTTTGAATAACTATGATTAGAGAGTGAACTTGATTGGATCACATTTTACATGCTTCTTAATAATTTATTACATGAGATATATTTTCTTTTCTTGCATATTCTATGAGAATTCTCTTCTATTATAATTTTTTATTCATGCTTGCTACCTAAATTTTGTGCACGTATATATATTTAGAGCCTTAAAGTTAAGGATTTATTTTTTAAAATTTATTTTTTTAAATATTTATTATAAACTTTGAGTAGTTTGTGGTCATTATAGTTATAACACCAAATTGGGTGAAATGATCATTGTGTTCAAGTATACCATTTATATTTATGATATTTGAAGATGATTATGCATCAAATTATGTTTATATATTGTTATATAATCTTTCTAATTAGTTTCATAGATCCAAAATATTAGAGATTAGGTCACCTAAATTATTTGTTTCCTCCAGTATCAGTCCATCTTTAGTGTGAAAAGTCAATAGTCCTTGCTACTACAATGACCCATCATTTATTATCTCTTAATTTATGCATTAAAATTTTGGGTATAGATTTGGAAACCAAAATTTTTGAAAATGGTAAGTTCAAAGAGTAATATTTGAACACTAAGGTTTTCATAATTATAACATTCTTGAAAGAAGTAATAGGAATTACAAAAGATGAAATAAATTTACAAACAAAACTTCCTATCAAGGAGGAAAATGGAGTGAGTGAGAAAAATATTTCACCTAGGGGGAAATGGTCTTTACTAGAAATAAAACACTCTAATCAGTTAGCTAGACTAAGAGTTTTCAATGTTAATGGCCCTAGAGAAATCAACCCACAAATATTAAGCTTCCAAAAACTAGTGAGTATAAATATCATCCCATTGTGGATAGTATGCATGAAAAATAAAAGGATTGTACTTTCCCAAAACATGTTATCCATTCATCAATACCCCTTATATATCAATTAGTCTACTTTGAGGATTGGGTACTTTCATGATAAATGAGGTGAAACTTTATATATATATATATATATATATATATATATATATATATATATATATATATATATATATATATATATATATATATATATATATATATATATGAGACCTCCTATCCCATTCTACTAGCCTAATGCACCCCAATGGACCTCGGCTCTTTCATGAGGCTAATTATAGAGTTTGATATTTGAATAGAATAGGGTGTGTTATAAAATATTATGATGTATTTTGGTGTGATTTGACTTTTGATATTTTATTTGTTTTCCTTTTTATTATTAAGATTTTTTTTTGCTATGATATTATGGATTTTGATTCTTTTGACTTTTTTTTACTCCTCTGTATGGATTTAAAATACCAATCATAAATGCTTAATATGAATAACATAAGAGATATTACACCTAGATAGTAAAAAAGATAACCTACTAAGAGATAAAGACACATACATACACCTAGACATATGCTTTAAAAAAAATTCAATCTTAAAATTGACCTTGATAACCCAAAAAGGAGGTGTAAAATAGGAAAGATAAAGATTATCATAGAGTGGTTAGGTCACCTCGATAAAACAAAATATGTAAATGGAGATAGTATAATGACAAATAGGTTTGAGAGCGAATCATGAGATAGGAAAAAAATTTAATGAGAACATGTAGATAAAATACAAAAAAAAAAAAATCCATGAAAAAATATAACTAAATCTAAGTGACAAAACACCACTCTCAACCATTGAATTATCTTTATAATAAAACACATAGTTATGGTTAGGAGAAGTAGGATATAAATAATATTGGATTTTTTGAGTAATTCATACTTTTATTCCTCAAGGTCTTACAATGAAACTCATATAATAAAAATACAAGAGTTGAAAATCTAAGTAGGATAAAGTTATGACACATATAAATAATAGTAAAAATATGTCAAAATGTAAAGGGTTAAATAATTATGAAGCATACCAATGAACCACATAGAGAAATAATGGATAAATAAATCCAAGAGGGAGAAAGTGTAAAAGGTACCAAGTGAACATAAGGGAGTTAATCAACATGTAAAATTAAGAGGTTTATTAAAAGGTGAAAGTGAGCTCAATGTGAAAATAAGGAGGATGGGAATATATGGGGATAACCTGCATGATTCCCTAAGGTCTTACCATGTAATTCATAAACTTAAAAACTAAGAGGTTTGAAAGTGTAAATATACATAATAACCAAGAATAAGTGCCAATATTGATGACAAGATACCCATTGGTATATATAAAGTGACACTAAGTTATGATATAAAAGTTTATAAGAAAACATGCAAGAAAATTTCATCATAAAGATTCAATTAATTTTATAGCTAAATTCAATAAATAATCTAGCATTAAATTTGCATTGAATTCTAAAAAAAATGTAATAAATAATTTATGTAAGCATGCATTAAGATAATCTAAGATTAACATGTGTCAATAAAAATATGTCTTGGATAACACTTTAACCATTCTTATATTTGACTTTGTTTTTATTTAATATGTAACATTTTTTATAATCAGATCATTATTAGGGTGTGATGGTCATAAGTTTGATAAAGGATGAAGATGGGAATCATAATATACCCCTAAAACATTCATAAAGGTAAGTATGGGCATTTAAGAAGATACAATGTGTAAAATAGGAAAAATATGGGAGTTATAAGTGACTCAACATATGAGTGAAGATAAGGATGGGTATTTCAAGATGTCCCAACACGTGAGGTATAGTAATATTATATTTGATATTGTTCTTGATATTTTAGAGAGGATTACAAAGAAATTTATTCAAACATTAGTCCATAAATCATGAAAAATTCATAAAGAACTAACTAATTAAGCCTATCTATTCCTATGGGAATTACAAAGGATATCAAGAAACAAATGAAAGAAAGAAAACATCATATTACCTTCCCAAATGGATTCACCATACCCATGCAGATAAAAATCATGTTCTCCCTTGATCAATCATCCTTATCTTTATCAAAAAAGGTGGAAAACTCTTCCAATGTCTCAAGAACACTCCATAAAACCTAGGCTCATGATTCAAAATCACTAAACCAGCCTATCAATGAAACTTGTAACTAATTTTAATGGTCTATTAAAAAGGTTATGGAGAGAATTATGCATAATAACTTTGCATAAATCAAGCTCAAAATTCATGTCCATGGCCTCTCTATTTATAGATTTTTGAGATTGGTCAAGATCAACCATGACCATCCATCTCAAGATTGAGATGTGTGGCAATGGATAATCCTAATATTTGAAATTAAATTAATAAATATCCTCAAGATAAATAAGCATTAAAGAGGCATGGGAGACATTAAATAAGCATTGGTAACCCATAATCTTGATATTTTATGCACTTATGGCTTGATGGATGCCACCCCATAGATGATGTCACCAGGTGATGCTGATATTCAAAAAGATCTATAGAATTCTTACTTAAGCTCTTAAATTGGATTAATTAGATTAAGTAAGTTTAATCAAGATTACTGAAATTCTTTGGAAATTGGTGCACAATTAATCAAAATGGTCAGAAAGTCATATTACTAGGTCATAATTTGATTGGAGAGGAATTGGAAGGTGATGTTAGATGTGTTGGAGTTGTATTCCCATTTAAGATGTTAACACAAAATAACAAAGGTACGTGATGTGTACCAATGAATTATAAGAAAAGAGTGATCTAGAGCACTAAATGGTGAATTTTTCATTTTGACTCAAAATGATTTGATCAAAGTTAGTTGGCCCATAGGATGCATTGCCCTATTTAGGGATACTTTAACCTAAATTAGCACTTGTAAGTGACAAGTTTGAACCATTTAGGGTGTTTTATAGATTTTGACCTAAAATGTGCATTTGAGTAAAATTTGAGTAAGATTGAAAATGTCAACACAAATGGTGTTAGGAATTGGATATCTATAGATAGCAAACTCAATGTGTAAAATTGATACAGTTTAGTTTGATTATATTGATTTTGACTATATCAACCATCTTGATAAAGTTATGTTGATATAAGATAAATATGATTATATTAAAATTATCGATATAATTTAAAATTATATGGGTATTATGATTGATATAATGATGTCCAGGTAGAGGTTTTAAGACTGTATTGACATTTTATGTGTTTTCTCTAATACAATTGACTGTAATAAGTAATTTTTGTATTATATCTCTTATTTTTATGTCATAAAAAAAAATTTGGATTTGTTAGGTAGCATATTTAATACTATATCAACATTTTATATGTCATGGATGATATAGTTGTATGTGACAAGAAGTAGGTTTATAACTATAATAGAAAATTCTAGGTTATGGCCAATGTAGTTATTTTGGATAGAAAGGTAATTTATAATTGTATATACATGGTTGATATGGTTTTAATTTTATGATTTTATATATTTTTATGGATTGGAGTGGATTGAAACTAATATTGGAACTTTAGGATAGGTATAAATAGTTTTTATATCATTGCATATGATTCTTTTATCATTAGGCATGTAAGCTAGGTATTATTTATGATTAGATGAGTTGATTATAGGTTATGGCCAATATAGTTATTTTGGATAGGAAGGTGATTTATAATTGTATATACATTGTTGATATGGTTTTAATTTTATGATTTTGTATATTTTTATGGCTTTGAGTGGATTGAAAGTAAGATTGAACCTATAATATAGTTATGAATAATTTTCATATCATCACATATGATTATCTTATCACTAGGCATGTAAGCTAGGTATCATTTATGATTGGATGAGCTGATTTTTTTTGGTTATAAAGGGTAGGTTTGAATGTGAGTTTATGTTTTATGAATCATCCATATAAGGTATTCCAAGGATGTGTTAGGGATTGGATGCAAATTAATGATACTATCCTCATCATTTTTTGACTTAAAGTGAGGGTTACTACAAATGGGGAAATAGTCATAGGTATTTTTCATATATATTATAAAATTAATAAATTGAAGGATATTAATTTTCACCATTGTCATATGTATCATCATGATAAATGGGAAAAATGTAATATTTATTTTAAACCATGTTATAAGTGTACTAAATGGGATCTTTTATCATGCTTTGATCATCATAAATGGGAATATATTATTCTATGTGATCTTCATCATTATAGAAGTGTCTACTATGGGAGGATATTAATCTTTTACCATGTTATAGGGATCATCAAGAATGGTAATATCATCATTGAGATTGTTGGCCATGGAAAATAAAGTGGAATAATTTGACCATTAGGATTTGCTTGCAATGGTGCTCATGGAAGGTAAAAAGGAGGGAGCCATGAAATATCAAAAGGGATTGAAGCTCATGATAAATAACCTAAGGGGATAAATTTTGATGATACAGTTATAAATAATAAAGAATAATTTTTTTAAATAAGTGCTTATCAAATTGAAAGCTCAAAGAAGGAAGAAATGGAAAGGTGAAGATAATGCAACCAGTGGTGGGATAAGATTCCTATTTAGTTATTTATAATTTAGGGTGATTTAAAAATTGACGTAAAGATAATGATTATAATAAAATGGAAACATGAAGACAATACAACTATTGGTAGGATAGGTCTCACATTAGGTTCACCAAAATGTATGATGATGGTGAAGTGGATATGAAGATAATACTAAGAATAAAATGTAAACATGAAGACAATCTAACCAAAAGTGGGATAGTATTCATGATGGGTTAACTAGAATGTGTGATGATGGTGATGATAATATGAAAATAATTTTATGAAGTGGAAATTTGAATACCATACAAATAGTGGTGGTATATGATTCACATTAAGTTCACCAAAAATGTATGATGATGATGATGAATTAGACATGAGGATAAAACTAAGAATCATTCAAACCAATAGTTGGATATGATTATTTTCAAGATCATGAGGATTGTAGTTTGGGATAATATGATCAAGGTTAAAATATGTTTTATCTTTATATAATAACATATAAACATGAGATCAAACTAGATCTTATGTACACAAAAAATAATGACATAACATAGATATGGTTGTATATCTAATAGAAATTATTCTAGAATCAATATTGAGGTTATAAATTTCTAAATCCTATTCATAATATATGGGATATGGGATCAAACTATGTCTTAAGATAAAATCAATGATGTAAATAATTTTTTTTAAACTGGGCAAGAAGGTTACAATTGGTAGACCGCATGAAAGGATATTATAAAAAAAGATAACCTAGAACTAAGATGATAAATAAACTTAACTAAATGAGATATAAATTCCCAATGGATAACTTTATTTATATCATAGGAAAATGTGGCATATATTATTTCTTAAACTATGCATGTAATGGAAATCCTAAACACCATAAACTATGTTAATTATGTCAATTTTGACATTAGTTATTGAGTATTCTTGGACACTTTTGGTAGAGGCATATAACTATAGAAAATAATAACTATTTAACTATTATAGATACTTTCCTTAGAGATAAAATCAATGATATAGGATATGATGATATTTTTTTAGGAACATGTAGTGTTCTTGTTTCACAAACTAAGGTGATCCTAAATATGTATATTGGAAAATTGAGTTAGTCAATAAAATAAGTGAGTATATGGATAGGAAAAAGTATACACAAGATTAAATTATGTATGTACAAGTATAATTATGTCAATAAGACTCAAAATTGATGTGTCCACTATCTAATACAAAATTTATGTGTTTTTGTCCTAATGCAATATGATTCTCCAATATGAAAAGATATGGTAATAGATGTATCATGTTCGATAACCATCATGTGACTAGCTATAAGGAAGATAATGTAATGTCCCAATATAAATGATGTAATTTAAATAGGCATGTGGGTGTATTAATCTTTATATGCATAAGATATGGATAATAAGCTCTAGAAGATATGTAATGGTATGATTCTACCAATGGCATAATAAGTGTATATATAATATTAACTAAACTTATGAGATAAGTATGGGTATGATGTTGATAGAGTATAAAAACATGCCTTTATTATTAAAAATAGTTTTTCTAAAAGATGAAAAGTAGAGAATTGATGTGACATCATAGAATAATATAATATTGGAGAATCACTCAAAGATATGGTTATGATTATCTAAGAATAAATTTGTGTGTACATATATAATAAGTAAATATTAATAAATAGTTACGGGTATGTACAAACCCAAATCTTTCAATTTTATACATTTAATAAAAATACAATGATGACCCCATTATTATTATTGGTCATTAGAAATGAAAACCTATTTATGTTGAACAAATTGCTAGTATGGGTCATTCTTATTATAAGTATAATATGACTTTTGAAGTTAAACATTCTTTGCAAAAGCTTGAAGAAAAAATTGTAGTCTAGAGGATTTTGAGATCTAAAATTTCAGAAGAAGTGACAAGCTAAAATCTTTGTTGAATTTGGAGGAATATTTCTTGGGGAAGGGTGATAATTAGAGAGAGGGTAATGAAAATGTGGGGATGTTTGTCTCAATCCCACCATTTTAAAAGAGCAACAAGGATTAAATCAAGGAGGGAGAGGTAGAAAGGAAGAAGATTGGATAGGAAAAGGTGAAAGTAAGAACTATCAAAATTAAAAGAAATAAGGATATAACAGACTCTCTATAGGGAATCAACAATAGGACTAGGGGAAAGGAAAAGAACAAAAAAATTATGGTACTAACAAGCTAGTTATTTATTTAGAGTCATAGGACTTGGGATTTTAATCTCTTAGGGTCTATTTTTTGTTGTCTTTTTGTTAGGATTTTAGTGGTGTTTTGTTTGTTATAGATAGTTGTTGATGATTGTTCAAGTCTTGTGGCTCTATTCAATTCATGGTTTTATTTGTTGTGTGTTTGTCTATCTTTTAGTTTTTTTTTTTTTTAATAAATAATAATGGGTATGGGTCCCTTACCCCATTTGTTTCCTTGACCTAATAAAAAATACAATGATGATGTGAGGAATCTAATATTAAAATAATATGCTCAAACTCATTATCCTCCCCATTTATCTTTTTTTTTGCTTCCTGGACCTTACCTAAGTGTCAAACTTATAGAAACTAGACTTAGACATTCCAAATCTAGAAGTCTTGAGGTCTATAGAATAACTATTTTGGTGGTTTGTGTAACCACCGCAGTGATTTTTTTAACCACCATGGTTATTTGGAAGTTTTAAAACCACCACTCATATATATTTGTTAGGGTGTTCACATTATTAAGTCATTAATAATGTAAATATTGTTAGTTTAACAATATTACATAAATAGTTTTATTTAGTATATTATTATTTTGAATAAAAATAATATTATATAGGTTAGTTTTATATATTTTGTTGTTTACTCATTGAGGGTTTATAGGGATCTCAGGATCCCTATATTTAGGTTTTGTTCTTCCTATATAAATGCTTTGTACTATCTCGTATGTATTAGTTGAAGAGTTGGAATAATAGAATATTATCATTATGTGTCTAAATTATTCTTTATTTTATGAGATTTTTAGTTCTCTAATTACTGTGTAACTATAATTTTTACTAATATATGGTATAAGATTTCCATATGAGATTCTAAGCTTATATGGGGCAGATCCATTATTCTTCATAGTTGTACCTTTATGAGTTTTTTTAGTTATTGTTATGTCTAATTTAAAGTACATCAGAGTATCATAGATATGAGAAGTGAAAGTATGAGTTTAAAATTCTAAGCTTGAAGGAAGTACACATAATATATGCATATATTTTAAAAAGGAGCATCCACTATCTATCAACATGTATACTTAAATTCATATTGGAGCTGGTCTTACATTAAATGGTATATGCATTGATATTAATTATTCCATAAATTCTATGATATTTACATACCTTTGGTGAGATCTATGGATATAGACCTATAACTTGATTGGATACAACTAGACTATGGTTTCAAGCTTCACCTCACAAGAGAGGAGATATATAAAATTCTACCTTCACTGATTTAGATATGCATCCCACATTCCAAGACCTACATGTACAAAATGATGTAGATGAATTTCTATAGGGGCAGGAAGGTAACTATATTAAACAAAGTGCTATTAAAATCAATGTTATGCTAGAGACAAACATCTTTCTCTAAGCTTCCATCTTGCATTCTACCACTACCATGCATGATTACCTACATATAATAATCTTGCCATTTGCATTGAAATTGGTTCATGGTGACTCATAATTTTGCATCGACATCATCTAGCCACATACACCTTTGATTATGAATCTCTTTTATACTTTGGTATAGTAGACCTGATATTCAAATCTATAAATAGTGGATGTGTCATTTTCTAGAATTATTCTCTAAGTGCATTGTTTTCAAAATATTTTCATACAAAGTGAATTATACTAGCTACCTATAACATCTAGAGGATTTGAAAAGTGTATATGGATAGAACTATTTGAACATATGGGAAGTAATATTTAGCAAAACTAAAGTTGACTTAGTAATATCAATAATCCATGTGTCGATATCCTAGCACATATGTAGATCGTGCTCATTTATTTTATAGTATGGTAATACGTAGTGTTTCAATATTTGAGTTCATATAGGTTTTAGTCTATTGGATTGTTAAATATTTTACTTCCCATAGTTTTAATGATTAGGAATATGTTTATTTATGTCAATAGATCCTTTTTGGTCAATATCACAAATTATATGGTTTATAAAGTCTTCAAAATGTCGTTTATTAATTTTCCCTTCACTATTATCTCTTAGTTTAAGTGGGTCTACAATTTAGTATTTTGGTCTATGCTAATAAAAAATATATATAGGTCCTAAAATACAAGGACAAAATAAATATGGGTCATTTTCTATATTTGTCAAGTCTTTTTTTATCATTAATCATTTGGTTATGAAAATTCTAAAGAGTTTAGTCAAGTTCTTATCAATAAGTTATTATAAAAATGTCAAAAGATTCATTTTAAGAGTATGTCAAAATTGTCAAGGTTGAAAATTTCTCCTTGTAATGGATAAAATTTTGGATGACCCCAACTTCTAATTTATAAGTCATATGTCCAAATTATGTGGGATTCTTGTATTAAAAAATGACATGCAAAGTTTGATCCTCAATTCCACAAAGTTTGAGCCTCAATTCCCAATTGGATGGTACGTAGCTTCTTATGCTGGAGGATGGAGGAAATAGAGGATAGAGGTTTTAGAGCCTCTCATTATCCACTAGTAATAGGGCCACTTCTACTTTAGTGGAACTTTTATTTTTAGTTGTGTGTTTGATTTTGGTTGTGTGTGAATAAGAATAGATGATGTATACATTTCATGTTTTTAATAAGTGAAGTAAAAATTTCTCTATAACTTCTATAAATGTGTGATAATGAAAAGAGATAAAATTTTTAATACATATCATGATGTAGTCTATGGTAATCCACTTACAAAATGATATTTTGTGGTTATTGGTACACCACTTGAAAACCATCCCATTTTGGTTGTTGCTAATACATATGCAAAATCATCAGTAAGGTTTTTGATTGTCTTGTGAAAATCACAAAATCATGAGTATAGGTGTTATATACACATAATATTTTCAAACGTTTATTAAATATTGATGGTTTACATATTGAAATAAACCATCGAGACTCAATCTCCAGAGATAATAATTTTACTACACATCATGATGTAGTCTATGGTAATCCACTTATAAAATGATCTTTTGTGGTTGTTGGTACACCACTTTAAAACCATCCCATTTTGGTTGTTGTTAATACATATGAAAAACCATCAAGAAGGTTTGTGATTGTCTTGTGAAAATCACAAAATTATGAGTATAGGTGTTATATACACATAATATTTTCAAACTTTTATTAAATATTAATGCTTTACATCTTGAAAGAACCCATTGAAACTCAATCTCTTTAAGTGCACACCCTAAGGGGTGCACCAGGAAAGGAGTGGGTAGACCTTTGGTGCTTTATAGGATTATTGTCCCTTATTTCCACATTATTACCAATCCAACTAGATTCCAAAACCATTCCATAAGCTATTTATTCTCCCTTGAATATTCCTCTAGTATTTTCCTCTTTCCATCCCTCCTTTTCTTATCTTAAACCTCTTTTAGTCAGTTGGCTATACTAGGTCAACCATATTGACCCAGTATAGTTTAGGGGTATTATTTACTTTCTTAGCTTATTATGCCTTTGGCTGACCTAGCTCAGACTTAGTAAATTGTACCTAAAAACACACTGGGTCGATTAGATTGATCATGTACAACTAAAATTACTAGAAGGATTAAGGGTAAGATCCACATATATATAAAAGATCATTTTAGTCATTATTCATATGTGTAATCAAGATTTATTATTCACTCACACTTCTTCACAATCTGCTCTTCCACAATTCTACTTGAGAAAACTTAACTTAGGTTTCTTATTTAGAGAATCTAGTCTTGTGGATAAGTCTTAGATGTTTTGAACTTTTTTAGTGATCCTTACAAACCATAAAAAATTCTTGTGAAGCCCCTCTGGCCAAGGTAGAGATTGATTCTTTACAAGTTCACATTTAGGTAAGTATATTCTAACTTTATTCTCCTCTCTTTTAGTAGATAGAACTAGCATAAGTGTTAGTTTGAATAATACTTTCATATTTTATGTATTAGGGTGTTACTCATACTTAATTTAATTAAAGTTACCTATACATATTTTTTTATTGTTTATAACCCCCAATTTTGTGCCACAAGCTTTGGTGTGCACAAAATTAGATTTTACTTTATTTCTATTAGAATAGAGTGAATATTTTAAACTTTAGGACTCTATTAGGGTTATTGTGTGATTATGGTAAATTGTAGGCTTTAGAACCCTTACTAGCATGATATGTTGTGACAAGTGATACAAGTGATCCCCTAATCATGTCTATCAGATCCCCATATTGCTCATTCTCTTGCTTAACAAGTGTATCTCCAATCAGAAGTGTAGGTATGATCTATCTTCTCTAAGCGAAGATTGATTTACAGACATGATGAATTTTTGATTACATACATTGTAGTGAACCCAATGTGAAACTAACCCTTACAAGATTTATTTCACTTTTTCATTATTTTATTAATTCTTTCGATAATAATTTTTATCATATATTTTGACATACTAGATCAATTCTGTTGACCCAACTATTTGTCTTTATGTGCAAGTTTTTAGGAACATGCACCTAGATCAACCTAGACAACCCAATATAGGATTCCATCCTTTCAAACACCTATTTTATCCTACTAGGTCAACCCAATCAACCCCTTATAGTTTTAACACTTTTTTAGTAGTTTCATGTATAACTTTATCGATTCTATTGACCTAGTTTGCAAGTTTATCAAGCATACTTCAAGGTTCTTAATCAGTAATCTATTTTCATTACATCTCTAATCCACCAAGGTTCTTTTATATCTCTTTATTTGTTTTTTAAAATATTTCCTTTCATATTTTCTAATCTTTAAAACCACCCTTGTATAGTTAATTAGATCGACACTACCGACCCAATTTTATATTTTGTGTGTTGTCTAAAATAATTGGTTCAACACTATCGACCTGGTTCATTTTTAGAATTTGATTCTATAGTATAAGTTCAACCCTATTGACCTTATTCTATATTTTTTGCATATAATGTCAACACTATATCTTATTTCAAATTGGCATTAATCTCATATCTTCTAGTAACTAGTTCACACCTTTCTTTTCCTATTACTTGCATTCTTAGAATAGTACACATAGTATAATTAGGGAATTTTTAATTAATCACTTAGTTTCACTATTTCTAGTTTATGTACACATGACCAAATCACAAAAACATAAAAAAACACTTTAACATTCTATCTACCCTAGGCTAACCTACTTGAATTTCATCACTAAGGGGGAAGCTGACTTAATGCTCTAGTCAAGTATAAAGTGTGGTTAATGGTATGTTTTGGCTAAGCACCTGACACCCTTATCACTTTGATGTGTGAAGTGATGGGGCAGGCCCCAATACCAAGCCTATATCATTTCCACTATAATCCCTTTCAATCCAAATTACTAGAAACCATCCTTAGATTGATATCTAGTACTTTTCTTATAACCAATTTCTAATCACATTTAAAATCATTATTAATAAATCTAATTAAAAATTAGGTTGACCAATTAGTTAGCTTTACTTTTCAAGTTTTTTTCTTGCTCTTTGTTTAATTATGTGTGCAAAAACTTGAATTAGTGAGCATTAAGTGCATGGTTTTATTTTGTGTGACTCAATTGGATTGACCAACATTGATCCAATTGATTGTTTATTTCCTTTTAGATCTTACTTTCTTAGATTAGCTACAAAAATTATTTTATTTCAGCTCATAATTTGTTATCATCTTTCTCTTTTTCCCTGTCTAATATACTAGATCGACCCAGTTGACCCTACATCTTTTTAGCCATTATTAACTACATTGGATTGACCTAGTTGAACCTATATAGTTTAGATCTCCTTTTACATCTTTTTCCTTCCTCTGTTCATTATATTGGATCAACCCAATCAACCTTGTATAGTTTACAGGCCTTGTTTTCTATACTAGATCAACTTAGTCGACCCTGTACTATCTTTTTCTTTCCCTATTTGTCAATCTAATTCCTTATCCTTCTAATTTTGTATTTTATTTATCTCTCTTCAATTATAATGAAATATCCTATCAAAATATTCTTGGATAGCTTGAATCCATTTATGTAATATATGGGATATTCATTTCTTCCTCTCTTTTCCTCCCAAAATCACCATGACTCTTGAGGCACCTCTTCTCCTTCATCTATGAAATACAATATGGTGCAAAAAACATATCAAGATGTAGTTGATGGATCTAATCCTTTTTATACTTACCAAGAAACTTCTCAAAATATTCAAACTAATGTGGGAGTGATTGATACAAGTTTACTTAACAATCCCACTAGTAATCCTTCTTCTTCCAATCCTCTCCCTAATACCAATATGGGGAGTGCTCCTAAAAACACCAACCCACCTCCTGATACAACCCAACTTTTATCCCAAGTCATTCAATAAGTGAACATTATGCAAAATTCTAATACCAACCAAATGAAGCAACTTCAACAACATCTAATCAACGTGGTTAATCAACCTCCAACTACTCATCCTCAAACTAATCCTAATAATATTTCTCCACCTCTTAGGGATGCATTAGGTAATGTTATTCCTCAATCCATAATGAATAACAAGATGCTTTAAACCATTTAAGATGAGCCTTTATCCCCCTTCATTATTTCTATTGATATTGGTAAGATATCTCCAACTACCAAATATGATGGGACTAAAGACCCTACCTCATTTCTTAAAGCCTTTGGAAACCTTCACCACTACTAAACTCTTAGTCATAACTTTTACTAGTGATGTATTAGAATGGTATAATCAACTAGACCAACATTCTATTTGGCAACTTAAATATTTGGTTAATCCTTTGGTCAAATATTTTCAACACAATGATCTTCTCAAAAATTGTCTTAGCCATTTTATCAATGATAAATAATCTCCAATGGAATTAGCTCATGATTTTATCAAAATATCAAAATATTTATCTCATAAAGCTGATAATATATTTAAACTCTTTATCATGACTTTAACTCCTACTCTCCAATATAATATTTGAACCTTTGCTCCTCAAAAACTTAAAGAAGCTCTTGATCAAGCTAAGAATCAAGAATTTATAATAGATAAATTTGAACCTAATCCTAAACTCCTTAAAGGATATTTCCAAACATATAAGTCTATCACTATCAATTCTTCACCAACTAAATAAGGAGGTGATAAAACTAATATTGTTTCACCTTATCGTATATGTCTTTCAATTCATCAAATGAAATAATTTTTACCGCACTCAAAACCTTTCATCTATCCAAATTCTCCTCTTAGGTGGTATGACCCTAATCTATTTTATTGGTTCTATGTCAACATTACGTACTCTCATGTATCTTGTAGAAGGATCAATAAATTTGTTGTCTCCTATATGCTTAGTGATTCATTCAATCATGAAGCTATGATCAATATTCATCATCAAGAATACATTGCTACTTCCTAAAAATGACAAACTTTCAAAGATTTTACCTCCATTAACTAAAAATATTCTAATAATGAAGAAAATGTCAAGGATTTTTATGCCATCGATGTTGATTAATGTTAATATTATAACTCTCAATAAGTCAACACTACCAAGGTCAATTATCATCATAAATCAACTCACAAAGATCTTGTTACCAAGCCTAAAAATCCATCTTTAGAAGAACAACTTCTTAAAGATACTATGACCTCTATTATTGATTTGGAAGCACTTGAGGAATAACTTTCTCCTTCTGATCCTTCAACTACATTTATACCTTCCAAAACTAATTTACCTTCTAAAACTCATGCTAATTATTCTAAATCTCATTGGAATTTTATTAAATAGCTCAAATCTATGCCTTGTAATATTCCTCTTATGGATTTGGTTTTCACTTCATCCTATCATTGTAAATTACTTATGCAAAAAATTCAAAAAATTGAAGATCTATCCTCTATTAATGAATAACCACCTTGTATTGATTCTCAACCTATTAATGTCAAAACCATTGAAAACTTGTGTCCTTATTCCAAACCTTCTATTGAATTCCTTAGGGAAGACATGATCAATGATGAAATTAATTTTCATGTTGATGATCTATCACTCTTTATCAAAGTAGCCATTAATACCACTCTTATTCAAAAATTTCTAGTTGTTGAAGGCTCTAGTATTAATGTGACATCCTTGTGGCTTATACAAAAACTTGCTTATAGCAAAGATCATCTCAAGAAAACCCATCTTACTTGTCATGGTTTTAATAAGACTAATAAAAATCTACTTGGTTATATTTGGCTTCCATTAACCATTGAAAAAATCATCTCCCTTTATCTTATAATATCATTCTTGGTCATCCATGGACCCATAGAATGAGAGCCATTACTTCTTTTAGTAGTTAATGTATTAAATTATTACATAATGGAAAATGGTACAAGCATGAAGTTGATCCCAATCAATGGAGTATCCAACTTCCTAATCCTAAAACTCAATATCATATTCCTACAAATTCTAAGATTAAAAATGCTCCTTTACCTAAGTTCATCAACATGATTCCTAATCTATAAGTTACTCTTGTAGATTCTGATGATGATGAGCCCAATGAATTTTAATACACTTGCAATACTACCAAGTTACCTCCATATATTTTGCAATGGCTTCCTCATTCTCTATTACCAAGAGACCATACTATTCCTCTTATTGATAAGATTACCAACTTTCCCCCTACATTAAATTATCATAATCCTTCTTTACTATAAGATGACTTCACTTGAAATGATTTTGGAGTGGTTAAATTATTTCAATATCCTTTCATCATGTCTCCTCATACATTTAGCAATATTGGGATTTCACCTTCTGAAAGTCCCCCTGATTCTCAATACTGAATGATTTCTCCAACATATGATGACAACTATATCATGGGCCAGGCTTAATCTAAAGATTTAGATTTCCAACAATACTAAATTTTTTATCCCAAATCCATGCTTTTAATCAAGATGTGCATACCATTTTTTTGGATCGTACTTTAGATATTGAGGTTCATGTACCTCTTATCAATCCTCTTCTTATTGATACTCCTTGGGTGGTAGAAAAAAATTATGCTTTCTGAATCTTTGAAAGCTCCTACACCTTTAGATCCAATCATTGCATCCAATCCTTCTCTCATCATTTAATCCACTGATATACCAATCTCTTCTATTCCATCTACTTCATTTTCTCCTAAAATTACACTTAATGACAAGGTAATTGATATCCATCAGATTCATTTTGATTATGATAACCATGGAAATCAAATTCTTGATCTTGAAGTAGATATTGAATATTATGGTCTTCTTCATACCTTGGTTAGAGACAAAACTATTCTTGAGTTACTTCATGCTTGAGAACCTCAAATTCCTTGAAAACATCATAAACTTGGAAATTTTAAAACTAAAAATCCTTTCTTCAACAAATTAATTGCTATCATTGATCTTAAAACAAATCCAATTTCAGCCTTACCTAATGCACCATACCACTTTCAAGATGGTAATGCCATGCTTATTGAAGAAACCAATTGTATTGAATATGGTACCCCATCTTTTCCTTGATAGATTATAGTTTCTTGAGATCTTTCACCTACTAAACATGATAATTTTAGCTTATTATATGTAAAATATCATGAATCTTTCACTTGGTCTTATGAGGACATGTTTGTTATTGACCCTAGCATTGTGGTGCATAATATCATTACTTATCTCGATGCTAAGCCTATGCTTCAAAAGTAATGAAAATTTATGCCTGAAGTTTCAACCTTATGTCATAAGGAAATCATAAAATTAGTTGATGCTAAATTTACCAAACCAATGGATTATTTTTAATGGGCATCTGACATTATTCCCATTCGAAATAAAGTCACTATGATTATTTGTATTTGTATTGATTTCTCCAACATTAATCTTCCTTATCCCAAGGAAAACTTCCCCTTACCTTCAATAGATGCCATTTTCAATTCCATGGTTGGTTAAAAAATGTTATCCCTCATGGATGGTTTCTTAGGATACAGACAAATTCATATCACTCCCAAAGACCAACATAAGACAACTTTCACCATGAAATGGGGCACCTATTGCTATGTTAAAATTCCCTTCGATCTCAAGAATGTCATAGCCACTTACCAATGTGTAATGACTCACATCTTTCACAATCTCATTCACAAATTTTTTAAAACCTATGTGGATGATCTCATTGGTAAATCCAATCATCGTAAGAATCATATTTTCAATCTTGATATCATCTTTGACCATCTCCTTAAATATAAAGTTAGACTTAATCCTTACAAATTTGTATTGGAGTCACATCTAAAAAATTATTAGGATTCTTAGTCTCTCTTTGTGGTATTGATGTTGATCTTTCTAAAATTAGTGTTATCATCAACATGCCTATTCCTCATTCTATTCTTGGCATTCATACTTATTTAGGAAAGTTTGGGGAAATTAGATTATTAATTTTCAAAATGGCATATCAAATTCAATCCATCAATTCCTTTCTCAAGAAAAGTAATACTTTAGAATGGATGGATCCATGTCAAAAAGCCTTTGATAACATGAAAGAGTCTTTCCTTAATCCACCTACACTTCCTCCTCCTTCCAATAATAAACCTTTAATTCTATATACTTCTTCCACACCTATTTCAATTGGGGCAATGCTTCCCAAACAAGATGATATGGGAAGAGAGTATGTTATCTACTACATTAGCCAAGGCCTCATTAATTATGAAGCATATTATACCAAAATTGAGCATGATTGCCTTGTTATCTATTTGCAATTGAAAAGCTACACCATTACATGCCTTACTAAACTACTTATGTCATTGTTCATTCTGATCTGCTTCATCATTTCTTCTCTAAAGAATTTCTTCCTAGAGATAGAAATGCCAAATGGATGGTCCTCCTTATAGAATTTAATCTTTGCATCTTCACCCAAATAGATGTTAAAAGGAAAGTCATAGTTGATCAACTTTTTGTAGCTCCCATTCCAACCACTTCTTCCCTTCAAGATGACCTTCTAGATGATAATATCCTTTACATTGATGGTCTTAATCAAGATATCTCTCTTAAATCATGAGGATACTTGGACCCTTCACTTTGGTGGTTCTAAAGAGCCTTCAAGGAGCTGGGGTAGGTTATATTCTCAAAATTCCTCTCGATAAAATCATTCCTTTAGATTTTTGTTTCACCTTTGATGTCAACACTAATATGGATAAGTACAAATCTCTTGTCTTAGGCATGAGAGATGCTCTTGATTTAGATATTCAATACCTTCATGATTTATGTGATTCTCAACTTATTTGTTGTCAATTTAATGGTGACTATCAATGTAAAAGTGAGAACCTTATTACCTATCATCAAATTACAACCAATATTACTAAGGACTTTATCTCTTTCATTATTGAGCCTATTATTAGAGATCAAAATTCCATTGTTGATTCTTTTGCTTCTTTAGCTTCTCTATTTCATCCATATCAAGTTCTTTTCAATCCTTCCTTATACAAATAAAAAAATCTCCATCTTCAACTCAACCACCAAATTTTCTTATCTATCATATTTTAGATATTACCATTAGATAAATCCCTTGGTATAAATACATCATTCAATTCTTGAACACTAAACTTATCCTCCTAATTTAGACTCTTGTGAAAAGATACACATTCTTAAATAATATTTTAAGTATGTATTTCAACATTACATCTTTTATTATCATAATGTTGAACGTACCTTACTCTATTGTGTTATGAAAAATGAGTTTCCTCCTCTTCTTAAATAAGCACAGGGGGCATTTATGGTGGTCACTATAGCAGACATGCTACAACATGTAAATGCCTATGTATGGGTTAATTTTGGCCTACTCTTGAAAAGGATGAAATTGAATATGATAAAAAGTGCACTCCTCATTAGTTTCATGTTGATATTATCCATTCAGCTCCTACCAAACTTCAAACTATCAAGTCTTTATGGCCATTTTCCACATGGGGATTTGATCTCATTGGTAAACTTCCTCATTTCCAAGATGGGCATGTCTTTATCATCACCACTACTAAATATTTTACCAAGTGGGTAGGAGCTATGCCCCTCATTAATGTCACTGGTCCTACCATTTCCAAATTTATTTTTAACCAAATTATCTACCACTTTGGCATTCCCCATACCATCATTTTTGACAATGGTGGTAATCTCAAAAATAAACATGTTAAACAACTTTGAAACAAATTCAATATCAATCACAAGTTTTCCATGCATTATCATCCACAATGAAATGGTCAAGCTAAGGCCAATAAAAAAATTCTCAACAAAATTCTCCAAAGGACAATTCATGAAACCCACATAGATTGGCATATTCATCATTACCCTACACTTTGGTCCTATCAGACTAGCACTACCATTGGGGAAAATCCAATTTCTCTAGTCTATGGTTATGAGTCATTTCTTCCTTTAGAATTTGAGCTTCCCTTTCTTTGTATACTTATTTATGGCATTATTCTTGATGAATAATTTTATGAAGATCACCTTTGTGCCCTTGATTTTCTTGATGAACACCATCTTTCTGCCTCGCAACATAATTGTCAATACAAGGCTCACATTTCTTGATAACATAACAAACATGTTAAAATATACACTTTTAATGTTGGTGATCTTGTCCTTAAAATAGATTATACACATGATAAAGAAGGTAAATATGCCCAAATTTTGTGGGACCCATATTTAGTTAAAGACATTCTTGGTCCAATCACTTACCATCTTCAAACCAATGAAGGCCATGTTTTTAAATATCCCACCAATGCTCAACTCCTTAAAAAGTACTTTGCCTAAACATTTACTTATTTTCATGTTTTTTTTATATCTATCTAACAATTTTTACAAGTTACTTAAGCATGGGTCTCTCCCTCTGCATTAGTTTCCTTTCTTTCACAAACATTTAGTCCTCTTTTTTGGTCTTTTGGTGTCTTGATGTACCATAGTCTTCTTTATCTTATTATATCTTCTCGTCTTTCACACCCCTTGGGTTTTTATTTTGTGAGTTGATTTGTAAGATCATGGATAGGACCCAACATTCCTCACAAAACCACCTTCTTTTATCTATTTTTCTCTTTCATTATTATTGGTTGCCAATGTTGTTTTGACATCCCTTGGGTTTTTCTTTTGTGAGATGATTTTCAAGAACACAGATAAGACTCGACATCCCTCATAGAAATAAAAATATTTCTTTTATTACCTCATTTTACTTTTTATTGTTCTTATCTACACCCTCGTGGGTTTTTATTTTGTGATTTATTTTGTAAAACCATGGATAGGACCTAACCATCCTCATAAAATTACCATCCTTTTCATTTTCTTTATCCTTATTCTCAAACTTTAGATTTTGCTTCTTTTGTTAGATGAAATATGCACAAAAATATATGTTATCATGTTTTATTTCATTTCCCTCTCTCTTATGATAAGGAGTCACACTTTACTATCATTATATCCCTTCTTTTTTCCCTTTCTCACATTTTTTGTGATTTGAAGTAATTAAAATTGTTCCATGTGTCAATCCTCTTGATTTACCCTTCCTTTCATCTCCACATTGGATAAAACAAGGTCAAATTCAAGATAACACTTTTATTTCACCTAGATTTATGAGACTCTTAGACCCCATACTCTTTGAAGTTCTCTCTCTTAGCAACCTTGTCCCAAGTATTCAAATGAAAGTCATCTTTAGTAACCATGTTTGGTTTTCTAAATCCATATAGAGGATAAATAGAAAATGGCATCAAGAAAGTTAAAATTCAAATCATTTAAACAAAAGGCAATGATATCTAAAAGGCAACATACAAATCTCAAAAGTCAAATTCACACTAAAAGATGTGATTACAAACACATATTGTATCTCTAATCAAAGCTCAAACTCCATAGTTGGCCTCACATAGAGCCAATTTCCTTTGGGGTGCGGTAGGCCAATAGATTAGAATAGGGTATTTAAAAAAAATCTATGGTACTACCTACTTTCTCATGCAAATACCCAATATTTGTAGTAGATTGACAACTCTGTAAGGGGTCCTGAAGAATGGGGAACACATCATGGGGATGGAGATCCATTTTACTTTTCATGAATTTAGCCTTCATGAGATGATCTATATACTTTATTTGTTTACCTAAGATTTATGTTGCTAAGATAAGTTCTTCATAGTCCTTAAGGTTTAAAGTCCTCTTGTTTTGATAAACCTAATTTGAGTGTCTTGACTTTGATAAAGAGCTCCTCTACCTTGGTTTTTCCTACATTCTCCCCTCCACCCATTTCATTTCCCCCCTTGATAGGCAAATTGTGATTCCAAATATTTTTTTCCTTCTTCTTTAATTCCTTATTTTTCATCTCTTAAAAAAATGCTAGCACTAATTTGTTTCAGTTTTATCTATCCTTAAAGTGAAACAACATGTTCAAGAAATTATGGATTATTCTTTCTTTACACCATGATATTACATTCCTAGACTTAATTTACTTTGATTTTACTATTTATCATGATTTTTATATCTTGATGTTATAAACACCTGATTTCATACCCTTTTTCCATTGTTGAGTGTGGTTGGCTTGTTACTTCTCACTCGACAATGTTGTTTTCCCCTTTTTGGATTATTTTTCCATTGATGATTGAGATGTGGATTGTTACTACTCACTCATCAATGTTGTTTTACTATTTTTTTAGTCTTTTATCAATGATTTTTTTTCATTTACCATCCTATTTGACATGTATCCTTAGTTTGACTTGGTGATTTTGCCTTTCTTACTTAAAGATAACATGTTTGAGTTTTTTGGTCTTTAGTAGCCTTGGCTTTTTGGTTACCTGATTTACTCTTGTTTTTAACTTGGTCATTTAGTATAATATAACACCTATCACCATAAATTTCCAAATTTACCAAGTACATCTCATCCTCATAACACCAACTTTCTTGGCTTTTCTTGTGTTTATTAGTTTTTGCTCTTTAGTTTTGTATTCTTGGGTTTATTGAAAGTAGTCTTTCTACCCTACACAATCAAAACTAACAACATAATAGACAACCATCCTATGTTAAAGGTAATTCAAGTTACACATCACTTTTAATTTTTAGTTATTTACTTTTTAGATTATTTTCCCTTTTCAATTGTATTTGCTTTAAAATACTATAACTTTTTTAGCATCAGTGTTGTGTGTGTCGTTATTTTTTTTCTAGAAGCACCATCCCATATTACACCTTAGTCGAATGTGATGAGATTTGAATGGATAATATGTATACAGATAATATTTTCAAACTTTAATCAAATATTGATGCTTTACATCTTGTAAGAACCTGTCGAGACTCAATCTCTCTGAGTGCACATTATAAGGGGTGCAATGAGAAAGGGGTGGGTAGACCTTTGGTACTTTATAATATTTTTGTCCCTTATTTACACATTATTACCAATCTAAATATATTCCAAAACCATTTCCTAAGATATTTCTCCTTCCTTTAATATTCTTCTAGTCTTTTCCTCTTTCCATCCCTCTTTTTCTTGTCTTAAACCCCTTTTGGTCAGTCAGTCATACTAGCTTGACTAGGTCGACCTACTACATTTTAGGGGTATTATTTACTTTCTTAGATTTTTATCCCTTTGGAAAACCTAGCTTAGACTTAGTAAATTATCCTTGAAAACACACTAGGTCGATTGGGTTGAACATGTATAGTTGATATTTTCAAAGGGATTTAAGGTAAGATCTACCTATATATACAATAGCATTTCAGTAATTATTCATATGTGCAATCAAGAGTTATTATTAAATCATGCTTCTTCATAATATTCTATTCCACCATTATACTTTAGGAGACTTAGCTTAGGTTTCTTATTTGGAGAATCTAGTCTTGTGGATAAGTCTTTGATGCTTTGGCCTTTCTTAGTGATCATTACAAACCATAACAACCTCTTGTGAATCCCTTTTGGCTAAGGGAGAGATTGAGTCTTGATGGATTCACATTTAGTTAAGTATATTATAACATTGTTCTCGTCTCTTTTAATACATAGAAGTAGCATAAGTGTTGGATCAAATAATACTATCTTTAATATTTTATGTATCAAGGTGTTACTCATACTTACTTTAATTGAAGTTACCTAGACGTGTTTGTTTTATTGTTTCTAACCCTCAACTTTGTGTGCCAATATTTGGTGTGCACTATATTAGATTTTAATTTCTTGTTATTAGACTAGAGTGAATGTTTTAAACCTTAGGACTCCATTAGGGCTGTTGTGTGATTGTGTTAAATTGTAGACTTTGAAACCCTTCCTAACATGATATGTTGTGACAAGTGATACAAGTGATCCCCTAATCGGGTCTAGCAGATCCCCATATTGTTCATCCTCTCACTTAACAAGTGTATCCCTAATCAAAAGTGTAGGTATGATCTATCTTCTTTGAGCCAAGATTGATTTATAGACATGATGCATTTTTTATTACATATAGGTGCAAATATGAGATTGATGTTTTCCCCATGTTCAAATTAAAGGGGTGTTTACTAGGGATTAATAATGGTCACAAGTGGGTGAATATTAATGTATTCACATTGTTAAGTTATTAGTAATGTAAATATTATTAGTTTAAAAATATTACAAAAATAGTTTTGTTTGATACATTATTGTTGTGAATTAAAAAAATATTATATGGGGCAGTTTTATGTAGTTCGTTCATTATTTATTGAGGGTTATAGGGATCTTGGATCCCCATTTTTAGCTTTTACACTTCCTATATAAGTGATTTGTAATATATCATATTTATTAGTTTAAAAGTTGGAATAATATAATATTATAAATGTGTGTCTAAAATATTCTTTGTTATATGAGATGCTTGGTTCTCTAATTACTATATAACTCTAATTTTTACCAATAATAGTGATAATTCTATCACCAATTATGGTACTATGCATGCAAATTAAGAAACATGTCTTTTGAATATTTTTCACTCAATTAATATTTGATTCACCTAGTTAGTTCTATATCATCTTATTAAAATTAATATTAAATTTTATGAGCATCTAATAATTCCTAGTGAACTCCCAATCAATTATTGTTAACTCCCACATGCAATAATTTCCCCATTATTTACAAATAAGGTTGTACAAAAATAAAATTAGATTGGAAAATTGTGAGAATTGAATATTGTCACATTGAAGAGATTAGACAATTATAAATTATCAAATCTTGATAATACATAGTCTACATTTTTTTACCTTTACTCCTACCCATATACCAATTGTAGTTTTATTTCCTTGTCTTTGAATTGGAGTGTAAAATTTCATAAATAAACAACATGTTCTATGTTTATCATGAAAACTAGCCATAATATTATTATATTTTTCCTCTATTAATCATTTTATTTTTATGCTTTCACACACTCTTGATGGATAAAATTATTGGGTCAAATATTGAGCAAATATAAGGTAGCATTCTAAGGATCTAAAGACTTACAACTTCAATAATCATACCTCTAATCTATAGTATGCATTTGACATGTTGGATAGTGTCATTTATTTTATCTTATTTATTAAAATTTACATAGATTAGTTTTTTCATTTAAAAATTTATTAAATTAAAGGTTTTTCAAATAATCAGTTCATTTATCCCCTATGCTCATTATATCTCAACATCCCCTTCATTTATTTTAATTTCATTACATCCATAAATCCTTTATGAAATAGTTATATATATTATTGGTTAACCCTAAATTGGATGTGGATCCTAATATGGGTATATATGGATAAGGACATATAAATGAATAAACATAAGGGTGATAAATAAATATATATCAGGCTAATTAATTACAAAACTTAGATAGAACATATATTGAATTTATTATGTTTATATGTGCTAAAAATAGAAACTATAGCTATGCTTGATATTAAAATTATAATGAAAATAAGGTACTTATCTATTTATAATGTTAATATAGATCTATATCTATAACAAGTCGAAAGTAGATTAGAAGAATATTTTGTAATAGTTGCCAAATTCTAGATTAAGTGCCCTATAGCCATGAATAATTGTGCTAGCCTAGGATGATTGTGTCAATGCTATATTTTGGATTAAACATAGGTGCCTAGTATGTAAAATTATTTAAATAGGATCATACCTCTTGGATGCTTATAAGTTTATCATCACCTTTACTCTGGTGCGTTTAAATCTAGATCATGGACTATCATTCCTTATCAAATGATCAAACCCTAGTTCTTCATATTCATAGTGGTTTTGGTAAAAATGGGTTAGTGGGAAAATGATGTTTAGTTTACTCAAATAACCCTTTACTAATGATAACTACTTACATATCCAATACTCCTAAGAGAATCTCGGACTTATGTAGTTCTCCCATAAGTGTTGGCTTATGTGTGAGTTATGCAAGGTATGATAATCAAGTGCAATAGTGTCCTAGCTTGTAACTTGTAATATAAAGCTATTGGGCTGCTCCTTTAGTAATTTAGATTTATATATGTGTTGTCCCTATGACTTATATGGAAATAATAGAAAATAGGGAAGCTTTTTACTCAATTGAATTCTCTTTGAATGTTCTTTAGTATGAATTCTAGATCTACGCTAGGTGAGGAATGAATGAGGGTTGATCTTATATTGAAACAAAAAAATTGGAGAATATCTTACATTAAATCACTTAGGATGACCATTGGGATATGTTTAATTTAAAAATTACATGACTTTAGTGCACTTTACACTTGTGTCAAATAAGGATACTTGCATCAATGTAGGAATATAACTGGGACACATGTGTCTAAGAAGTAAAAAAGTAGCTACATGTCCAAAACTTATATAGGCATAAAATAAGTAGGTTTTAGTAATTTCAAGAAAGATAAAAGGTCTGGGTCATCAACATAATACTGGTTAGACTAAGAGATAGGCCAAGGGTATTAAAAAATGCATATGCAAGACTTGATAAAGAATTAAAGGTCTATAAGTAAGAGGAATAGCTAAGGTCTAAGTTTCCAAGTGTAAAGGAATGAGGTGGTATATAATTCATAAATATAGTCTACATTTCCACCCCTTTAATCTAGTAATGAAATTTCTATTTTAACAAAAAGAAATGCATACTTGGGTGTGTATAACACACCTTGTCTTTGCTTGAGTCCAACTTAATTGATTTACTGGTGACTGTCCTATAACCAAGATCATGTCACAATATATAATTAGTACATATAATATGAAATTATAATCATTTAAAATGATTGAAATTTAAAGATCAAGGTTTATAAGTACACCTATATATCAATGTAATTATCTTGCTTATTTTTAGTTTAATTTTAAAGATGTATCATTATGAATCACTAAAATTGAGATTAAGACAAATATAACTATATATAGACACATAGGAGGGTCCATTCCCCCAACCTTGGATAAATGGTGGATTGCCACTTGGCAGTTGAGACTAGATCAAATGTGTAACCTAATCATACTTATAACTTGGTTAGTGTGAATGAATTAAGTCAACTCACACTATAAAACTAGTGAGGCTAGATGATAAAATAAAGTCTAACATAAAAAAATATAAATATTAAGTGATTTAATCATCTCAACCATACCAAAAATTGAACTAACTACTGTAGTATATTGGCTCAATATAGTCTATAATAATCCAACCTAGTGGGTGTGATAGTCCTTAAAAGTGTTTGGACTATGAAATTGATTTGATATTGAAATACTAGGCACACATTACATAAGATATGATATACATGTCTCATGTTTAAAATATGTATAATAATGGTACCAACGTATATAATTCTACCACAAATATGTATCTAAACCTTATAACTATGCAATCTAGCCAATTTAAAACTATGTAAGTGTGGATGACATGATTCTCATGCAGGCCCCCATTATAATATAAAATTGGAAATTGATATAGGTGCTAATGTGGAGGACATGTTTCCAAAACATGCCCCCACTATAATTTGGAGATTTTAAATATTGAGTAAGTGTGAAAAACTACAAGATCACTCCAAGATATTTGAACGTCACATATTGCATGAAAACCCTAGGAGTAGGCGAGATCAATGAAAAGTAAAGTGATTTTAATAATAGTTTATTAGACAAAAAGTAAAAAGGAGTTACATTATAAAGTGAGAGATTATGTCATCAAAAAGGTAATAACTCAACTCAACATTATAAGACACATTAAGTGTATTTCCCCTAATGACCTTAACAACCCTAAGCAAGCTAAATAACAACCGTGTAGGTAAAATTAAAAGCAGGAAAACTTCTACACTAACACCTTTTGAATCATATATTATGTAGGTAGAAAAATGAGTCCTAATGAGGTACCCAAACATAATGCAACTCCCATAAAGTGGATAAAAGGATAAAAATCATAGGATAAAATTCTCTCCGAAAAGTGATCAAAGAAGAGGAGAGACATAAAAAACCCCAATAAATTCTATAATTAATTATTGATCCAAAAATAAGAAGTTTTGGTTGAAAAATATTTCAAGAACACAAAAATAACATAGTAAAAATGAATTCTCTAAGAAGAGATGTTTTATTACTCAAGATCGCAATATAACTATATGCTTATCTCTGGGAAGAGATGTCTGATTTCTATTTCAGGTTACATCTTTATTTATAAAAATTTTGAAAGCAGGGGGAGGATGTGGAAGTTCACCAATCTCAAGTGAGATCAAGTGGTTTGACTTACACGATTTAAAATAATACAAAATTTGAGGAATTACTATTTTTAGAAACTTACTATTTTTAGACTGCATTATTAAAATTAAAATTTGGGGCACTTACATTGGGTTTTTGAGGTTAAAAATACATTTATAAAATATTTATGCTATCTCACTTCATTCTCCTTGTTCTTATCTTTCTAATGGTTTAAATGGTGAGTCAATTAGAGCTACGGTGTAAAAGTTATGGCTCTCAAAAGGTCCATCATCAATTGGGGTGGAACCATCACCTGAATTGTTGCCTAGATCAATTTTAACCATATTTTATCCTAAATTAATTTCTCAAAAGTTATGATGGATTAGAATTAGATGCAATGAAGAGTAGATCATGCTGCAATAGTGAATATGTCTGCCAAGTTCCTAATGGATCTTCAACTGAAGTGTGATTCTAATACAATAAAATTTTATCTTAATGTAATCTAGGAGTAAAAAATCCTATATGTAATTATGGTGCAATGGGAATGGTGGATAATAAGGATTTTGGAATGCCTTGAAACTTTGGATTAGACTACTTGATATCTGATGTGTTCTATATCATGATACTTGTTACCCATAATGTATAAAGTGTACTAGAGGTAGGTTGATAAGGAAATAACTCCTAAATATTTGTAAGGTGACAAGGAGATGATGGAGGTGTCTCCACATCACTACAATATTCATATGTGTTAGAAAAAGAGTCATCAATATCATAGGTGTGCTTAAGCTTAGAAATGTCAAGTTTTGGTGAGTTTAAAGAACAAGGATATAAACAAGAGTCAATAGGTAAGTGTGAGAAGTTATATAGTTGATTATAATGGTAAATAATTCCCACTAACAATATAATATTGGTATACAACTCTTTAACATTCATTGAATCAGGAGTGAACTCAACTCATATACCCAAACCAACATGACTGATATAGTAAACTAACATGATATTAGCTCAAAGTGAGGGAACACTTAGAAAATTATTAAATGTTCCACCACTCACTTCAATATAACCTCTCTTGAGAACATTTTTTATAAGTATTATCACCCATTTATATAGATGACATGTCACATGGTTTTAAGGAACTAAACTCTATCTATAAAGAGGCCATGTGATGTGAAGCACTAGATTCAATTCCCCATGTAGGAGTTTTAGGTATAATAATAACTATGTCCTTGCCCTTTGCTTTCCCATTATATTTTCTTTTTTCTTTTCTTTACCATGGTCATTTTCCTTAGAGGACTCATGGGTTAATGAACTCTAATTGGTAGAATTAGGAACATTGATATTGTTCTTCTCAATTATCTTTGTTATTTGGTCAATATGCTTCTTTAAACATTTACTTTCATCATTTTTTCCTTAGAAAAACCCACATTTTATCCTATATTTATTAGGCTTAATAGTGTAATAATATGTCTCATTATTTGATTTTTAGGTGGGAGGAATTATATCCTTCTCTTGATCCTTTTTGTTTTGTTTCTTCTCTCTATTATTTGAAGCCTTATATTTCTTAGAAAAATCACATGAAATTTTGAAGGATTCACTATGCCCATATATAAAAATGTATATTTCTTCCAAATCAAGTTGGAAAAAAAGGTATACAAAGAAGGCATATTCCATGTATCTCCAAAAACCTTTTTGTGGCATAGAAAGTAGACACAAATATAGAATACTCTAGACCCAGTTTAAAGATTTTTGACTAAACAAGTTATTCATTTCCTATTAATTCCACATTATTTCAAATACAAAATTGAAAATATAAATTTGGTAAATAAATATGATAGGGTGTCATAGTCATCTGGGCTCAAAATGATGAGCTCATTCTCTAGTTCATGGCCTCTCATCACATCCTGCTTCCCAAAGAGCATTCCCAAAGTGGTCTACACTTAAGTAGGTGTTTTGGAAAATTCTATGTGAGATAGTAGATCAAGAGAGATGGAAAGATGTAGTAGTACATAGACTTTATCATAATGGTTGAACCATTTATTTCCTCTTATGATACTAAGGGTTTAGTCTCAATGCCCATTATAATTTTATGGTAAACCTTGTATTGAAAAATGATTTCCATTTTATATTTCCATTCATGAAAATTAAAAGGTGTGAGCAGACTTATTGGACTTGAATCCATATATTATAAGGAAAATTTATTGCATAAATTAGAGAATAAATACATAAAAATAAATTCATATCACCACACTAGCCACTTAGAACTATCAAATTGAACCTCCTAAATTTTAAAATACAAGCATGCTCTTATAGATGTTAGACATAGTTGATAATGTGTCTTGAGTAATTTATGCACATGTATGAAAGAAATATATGGACATAGGCTTAGCCAATAATGCATCCAGGAGTGTAAAATAGTTGGTTTGAATGGATTTGTAGTGTACCCATGATGATCACCAATGTGTATGGAATGAAACACAAACACTTTTGAATAAAACAATACTCAAATTTGAGTTACCGATCAAAAGTTGTGTGTTTGAAAATTTGAGATCAAATAAAAAATATCCCCCCAAAATACATTTGTAAAATATTTGGGTTCATTAGAAACACCCAATAAAAATTGAAAATGTATGGGTTGATGGAGAGTTTTTAGGTTCTAAAGATAATCCCCCACTAGTAGGAATCAATATTTAAACAACACCGCCCCCCCCACCCCGCATATGGTTAGACCATATGACTAAGGGCTAAGACATTTTATGAGTACCCCCTCCCTCACTTTTAACTGATGTGGGAGTGATGTCACTCTAAAAAAAGGCTCCAAATTTCAAATGAATAGTTTCACTCTTCACCTAATTAAATTTGATGACCTCCTATACATCACAATGTGCAAGAAAGGGTGGTCATAATTCATAGGTTGTTTTTGTAGCTATCAAAACCCATGTGGTCTATGTATAGGGACATTAGAGTATGAGGGGTGTTTGAACAATGGTCAGAGTCCATCAATTATTGGATCATGGATTAGAATACACATGTTTAAGTGTGGGTCAAAATCTGATGGGTGCTTGAGCATGCGATAGAACCTAATGGGTGTCCAAGCATGGGATATAACCTAAAGAGTGTATGAGTATGGGATAGAATATGATGTGTGTTTAGGCACACTTTAGAACCCAATGGGGTTTTAAGCATACTTTGGACACATCAATGTGTCTGGGTGGGTAGAATTATCTAGAAAGGTTTAGATGTCTGACAAGGTGTAAATGTCTAATGGGCCTTGTTTTTTATGCAAAAAGTTTGACTAAGACCATGAACCACTGAAACTTCCTGCAAGGGTTGGAAACTCCACTAAAACTAGAAAACCCAAAAATGTAAAGATTTGGTATGGATCCTACAAAAACTAAGAAATACCTATTTGATAACTCAAAATACTTAGAAAAACTCTAAAATTGTTTCATGATTTGAGAATTCCACTATACAAATATGCATGAAATGATCAAAAAATCCTTAAAACACTCAAAAAATGGTTGCAAATCATTATCATAAATCTAGTCATGTTTAAAATTGATTTTAGGATTTTTATGCCTTCTAAATATGATGGATCTATCTATTTTGAGATTAGATAATTTATCTATATAGTTTTCATGAATTTTAATGAAATCCCACCAAACATATGAAATCACCAGAAAACAAGAAAACCAACAAGGATACATGTAGGAAAGATCTCACTATGGATTTCAAAAATGGCAAAATGGTCATTAGATAAGATATTTGATTCCATGTCTCATCACTCCAATATATATTAATGTCATAGATTACATAAAAACCCTAGGATTATGTGAGATAAATGAAAAGTAAAGTGAGTTTCATAATAGTTCATTAGCCAAGAGGTACAAAGGATGTACATTATATAGTGAGATATTAGGTCACCAAAAAGGTAAAAACCCAACTCACAATTAGAAAACACATTAAGTGTGTTTCCTTTAATAACCTTAAAAACCTTAGTCATGTTGAATAACAATCATGTAGGTAAAATTTAAAGTGGGAAAAAAACTTACACTAACAAGAACATGTTTCCAAAACATGCCCCCACTAAATCTAAGGTTGTGAATATGTGGAACCCATGCCTATTGACATGCCCCCACTAAGTATAAAACTATTAATGTATGGAATCCATATCTCTATGACATTCCCCCAATGATATCCCCTCCTTTGAGGTGTAGGTAAGATAGAAACTAGTAGTTACCTCACCTCAAAAGGATAAGATAACCATATAACTATGGATGAACCATGCAACATATAAAAGGACATGTCTAAGTAAATATATCATTGACGCATACAGAATGTGATCACATTAAGTCCTAATATTAATGATAAATATCATGGAAACATCTATATAGTAATATTGAAAGCTCAAAAAGCAACCAAGTACACACATAAGATAACTCAAAATAAAGATAAGAAAGGGGAATGTTCAAATGACACATAATATAATGGACATGACTTAGTCAAATGTGCACAAAAGCAAGAATGTCATATTCAAATGTCCATGCAATAAGTAATGACATATTAAAATGTTAAAGAGACAAACAAAGGCATGGGGGATGAAAATAATGGTGCATATTCAAATGATCAATAAACAAAACTATAACAAGAAAATACACAAGAGTAAGTACATACATGAAAACATAAGAAACCATCAAAACATATCATATTATCCTATGGTTCAAATGTGCTAGCAAAAAACATCAATTACATAGCATATCATGTACACTTAAAAAAATATAAGCATGGATAAAGGCATGTGTAAGTACATATTACCTCAAACATGATAATGTAAAGTGACCATATAATGATATAGCCTAGATGTATTTTGATTTATAGAGTTGGATTCCCCCAACATCTCAATGATGTGAGTAGAGGGAAATTGCAACATCTAAAAGTGCATAGATCATGTATTTATGTATGCATGTATCACACCCAAATATGAAACACATGTATGTATAAGTAACTAATATGCTATCCATCAACATGGAACTAATACGTAGATGCTAAGGATCTAATAGAATATGTAGATGTAGAAAATATTTTTTGATTTTTTAACATTTTTTATTTTTTTTTGTTATTTTTAGAATATTAGAAGAGTTATAATCAAGGAATTCATCATCATAAAAATGTGTAGGGCCACCTTAAAAAAATTCAAGATTGGTTTATAGTGACACATTTACACCTCTTCAATGTTTCTATCTAATGGTTTACCTAAATCCAATGGCGATAAAAAATAACTAGACCCATCATGATGTATACAAATATATGTATCCATGTCCAAAACTTAATGCACATATTTGTAGTATCCAACTTGGCATTCCAGTCATGTATCCAATGTTATCCAAGTTTTAATTACAAAATTAGTTCATGGGTTAATATCCATATTGTCAAAGTTACCACATGTGGAACACATGATATAAGTAAGTGAATGTATCCTAGAGATTATAACATCAATGGAGAGTATATTAATTCATATGCAATATGCACCAATTATTCAAGGAATGTAGTGCCACAAGTTATATCCTACTTGCTCTTATCAATCTAGAGATGTCATAAATATAGCCCATCAATATTAGTAGTAATAGTCAAATATTCATATTTTGGTTGCTCTGAAAGATGGTTCTCTTATAAAAGATAGGAAGGATATTTCCTTTTACATATTTTGGACACAATTTGTATGTGTCATCCATTCTTATATTTTTGAATTAGGTTCTCCAATGCCTCACATTGATTGGTATTATGGCCAATAAATCAATGCTAATTATAGTATGATACTCCCTTTGTAAGTAGAAGTCTATTGCCTAATCTGTGTCTATTAGAAGGTAAATAAATCATTTTAAGTCCAAGTAAAATAGATAATACAATATATATATCATCTTATTATGTAATTATCTATAAATTATGTTGTGAAACATTTTGAGAAGACTCCACATTTTTCACATGATATACTTACATTTGGCCCTTGTAAGGTTGTCTCAAAATTTTTAATCAAGAGGATGTATGGAGTAACAAGAATTTACATGATCATCTACTATTTTTATTTTTCCCTTATCTAGATTTATTTATGTATCTATAAAAGTGGATTTATCTTATATGTAATTGGACCTATAGGTTTGAATAGGTTATGCAAAAGGTTATCAAGTGGATCAAATTTTAGTTTTCACATTTTCTCATCTATCATATCATCATCACTATCATATTAATATAAAAAATAACCGAATTTGTTATTAGTATTAAATAATAAAGGAATCTCAAATTCTAGGGTATCTTGTGGTTTTATTAGCTCCTTTGGTAATGGTTCTTGCTCTTTATGTGCATCTATGTGTAACTCAGTATTGAGTGCCTTATTTTCATCTAGAGATACATGATCAATTTCAATTGACTCCCTTAATTGATACTTGTGTATATGATAAATAGGAATGAAATATTTATGTTTTACCATTGTAGGAATGTATTTGGTGTTAAAATGTATCCATTTATTAAATTTTAAAGGCTCATCATCAACATGGATGGTTAATAAGATCCCATCATGTATGAATACAAATTAGTGAAGTGTAGATGGGACAAATTCCATTTAATGTATCCATGACCTACCCAAAATTACATTATAATGTAATGATTGAGACATTACCTAAAAAGTGGTTGAAACCATTTTTAGTCCTAATATCATATCCAATGTGGTTTAACCAACTAGTGGGATTTATGAATTATCAAACCCTTTTATATGCAAAATATTTTATTTTTATAATAATGGTGATAATACCCATGGTGGTTAGGAATTTTATGATACAAATATTTAGGATTGATCCATTATAAATTATCACATTTTTGATGACCTTATTTTGTTTAGTATTGAGTTTTTCATTGTTTTTGATATCTTTCATGCATTTTTTATGCCCATCTAGAGTTTCTTCAACATCATTCTTCCTTATGTTCACATAAACATCTAAGATGTTATTGAATTTTTTTTGTTCTTCAAATATGAATCCTAAATATTAATCTTAAAATATTTCAATTATTTCCAAAATTTATTCATCTTGATCCCCAATCTAGTCATGTTATTTTTTAACTCACTAGTGTCTTGATCAAGATACATAAAATCTTGATTCTCTTTTTTGTGCGTTTTATTCAATTTTTCAACTCTATCTTGAAATTTCCCCAACAAATTATTTTTATTATTATATTCACTTATCATTTATTTAAGAAAATAGAGCATAATAATTTAATCATGTTCTAATTTATCCATTCTAGTTCTAATGGTATTCCCTTGATTCTTTGGGTTCTTCATTACATCATAATATTAATTACCCTATTCTAGACTCAAGGAGGTCATTGGGTATTCAAATTTATCAAAAAAATCCAAAATTTAGATTAGCTTCTCCTTACCTTTGGAAGAGGATCCTATATTTTCTTCTTCTTAGACCTAAGGACTAAATGAGCTAGAATTCCATCTTCATCTTCCCAATCATTCTTACTAGAATTTTATTTGAATTTAAACACGACACCCTCCTCAAGTTGTTAAATTAGGTGGTCAATAACAAGGGAAACATGGTATACAATGATAAAAATTAAAAATTATTGCACTATAACATTGACATCTACCTATTTGAATTCCCTAAAATAGTTCTCTAAAGACTTTAGAAAATATAAAGGGAAGTAAATAACTTCACCATGACTAAAATGGTTGAGAAGAAATAAGTGGTGGGAGTAAAATTTATGATATTTAACCTCTATTTTAATTTATTTCATTAATTTCAAACACACTTACATCCATATCCCTAACACAAACATATGGAAGAAGCCATCTTCTATTTCATGTATTTTCTCATTCTTGGCAAAGAAGCTATGAACAACTTCATATTATTTACTATAATAATTGTATATCTTGGTGTCATTTATGTTCAACCTCATGGATTATGCTATGTTTTTCTTTTTTAATTCAATTAAAACACTTCTCAATTTCACCACTACATATTTCCATGATTTGGCAAAGTTATTTGAGATAACTAGTTTGACCCCATAAAGTCTCTCCATGCAATTGGTTAATCTACATCTCTTGAGGATGTGATAAATAGATTTTTTCCTCTTTAAATTATTATAAGAAAATGGTTTTAACATATTACTATTACCACCCATGATTTCATATTAGGTCCTACTTTAGGTTTTCAAGGATAAAAAAAAAATTAATGTCACAATAATCTTATCAATTTATATCTATCAAATTCACACACTCTATAATGAAGGAATTGGATACATATATATCATGAATTGGACATGTTTACTCCTCATATACATGTTATGATAACACCTCACACTATAGGATTAAAGGGTCTTGATGCTTATAACCCCCTTCCATAGATACAAAAGGGTTGTTATGATTAAGAATAAAACCAATAAAATAACAACCCCCCTACCCCCCAAATATGAACTAGATTATTAACTATTAGCCTCTTCATTAAAAAATATTGGAAAAGGGATGGGTAAGAATAAAACCTAAGTTCAAAGAGAATAAATTCAAACTCAGAACCTTTTTATTTACCATTGATTCCACAACCCATTATCATCCTTCTAAGTGTGGATATTTTTTATGTCATCAATGTTTCTCATGAGCCTTTGGACATTGTAAGTAACACTTATAATTTTTCATATAAATATATTTGAGATTTTTAATGATTATAAATGAATCTCCTTCCAAAATGAGAGTTTTATACCTAAATCATAGGCTAATTTAATTACCTAGAGAAGCAGTCTTTGCTTTAACTAAGTGGTTTGTGTGGAAACCCAATGACCCCACATAAGTCATAACTAGTCTACCACTGATGTCTCTTATAACTCACCCTCCACTTTTTTGACTAGTATTTACTTTATCAATACCATAAATATCTAATTTAAACCAATATTCTAGAGGTTTTGATCATTTGACCTTATTCTTATCTATCTTCACCTCAGTGCTAGATTCTCTCTTCAGGGATTCAATTTTTCATTGATGTAGAATAATTACTTCATATTATTAAACTATTTTATTCCATTTGAAATAAATAACTTACATTTTTTCATTAATATCTTCTAAAAACTATATACCAACTCTAGATAGAGTTATTTTTCTATTTTAAAAGATATTGTTGTTTTCTCAATCCAGACTCCCTAGAGAAGATGGGAAAGAATCAATCTCCATTTATTTTTTAGAAAAAGGAGAACCACAAAGTATTTTATTTAAATATTAAATATAATATGGAATTAGGTATAGCCCATGCCAATTTGAAGAGGGACAAAAAACATCCAAAAACTAGATAGAGAAGGGACAATCTAAGAAAAGGTGTTGCATAGAATCTTCCTCCTCTTCATATAGAACACACCTATTGAGAATGGTTATATCTATCTTAATCAACTTATCAATTGTAATTATTTTATTCTACACATCCATCCAAAATAAAATATTGATATTTAGAATAATCTCCTTTTTCCACAAGGCCATCTAGGGGAAGGTATTCTTCTCCATATTTAAATCCATGAGGTACCTAGATTTAACCATTTATTCACCAAAATATTTAGGATGCCATAATAAGGATTATTCATTCATAATTGACTGATGTGATTTTCATCATTTTTTTAAAAGTTTCTTAAGATGTTTAAAGATAAAAATGTTATTAGACTTGAGGGTCAGTGTTTTCCAAGTTTTTGGAACCTATTTATTCCCTATCATATTGCACTTTATCCCTGTGTGATCCCTTGAATACAAGATTAAATCTATCCGAGGGGGATTATAACTTGAGGAGTGGATAAAGAGACAAGAATAATATAAGAAAGAGGCTATACTATTATATATAGTATTTCATTTACACCATTTAAAAATATGATCCCTTATTTTAACCAACTCATCGCAAAAATTTGACCCTTTTAGAGGTTTGTCAGGAGGAAATGGTCAAAGTTTCTTCCCTCCAATTATTTGGACTTAATGGTGTTGATCCAAAGATAGTCCTTAGTAAGAAGCTTCCAACCCATATTTTTCAACTAGGGCTTTATTCAGTATTTTGAGTTTTCTCAATCCTAAACCTCTTTAATCTTTGGGGAGATAGACATTGCCCTAGATAACTGAATAAAATATGTTATTAGACTCAAATCCTAACCATGTGAAGTTTATTTGGATCTTATAAATATTTTTCACTATAATTATATGGATAATAAACAATGGCATTAGGTATATAGGTCAAATTTTGGTGGAACATTTTAATAATTAAGTTTATTTGCTTGAGAGAGTAAATTACATTTCCATATAGTTAGTTTCCTTTGAATCCCATCCATTAAATCATTCTAACTAGAAAATAGATGAATTAAAAAATAGGAAGAATGGAGGGATTGAATCTAGCATTCTAAGATTTTGGTGATTCTTAATTATCTATCTTGAAGAATGTTGATAAAAAACTTAAAACTTTTTCTAGGTTGATTACCTATCATGTAGTCTTAATTTAGTCCTTAATAATTTGATTGATACGCTTGGATTAAACCATGGAATTATCCCTAATTAAACAAGTTTATTTGATTAATTATTTATGAGTAAGAGGGTCCACTAACAAGACAATTTGAATACCTTTGAGGAACCCAAAAGATATAGTATCCATAAAAAATATACCTAAGGACTCCAAAAAAATGATAAAGAGAAAAAGAGAGATAAGATCATCTTTAAAAATCCCACTTTTCCCCATGAAGATTACCATGGGAGAACCCTTAACCAGAATAAATAGCTTTGGGGCTAAGATGCAAGAAGCAATAATATGTTTGATTTTAGGTAGGAAACCCAACCTATCCAAGATCTTGTCCAAAAAAATTCCATGATACTCTATCATATGATTTATCCATGTTGATTTTAAAGAACATGCATTCCCTATTTGAGAAGTCTAGGGAGTGAATAAATACATGCAAAAGGATGATTTTTTTAATCTTCTATCCTTTAAAAAATGTGCCTTGTTGAACAAAGATAAATTTTGGAAGTAGGACTTGAAGTCTAAGTGCTAAAGTATTTGAGAGGATTTTTTAACCAGTATTACACAAATTAATAGGATAAAAATCATTAATATTTATAAATCCATCATTTTTTGGAATAAGGAAAAAATGGTGTTATTGAGTTCTTTAAAAATACATTTTGATTAGAAGAATTTACTTATTATAGCCACAACATCAACCTCAATGATGGTTTATATATGTTGGAAGAATAACAAAGGGAAACCATCTAGGCTCTAATCTTTACCCCCTTTCATGAATAATAATGTAAACTTAATTTTATCCATCACTAGGGAAAAGTAAAATTTTCATTATTTTAACCATAAATCACCTTTAAAAATAGGTTTAAGAAGGTAGACTCCTTAACTAGGTGGGTTTTATTTTACCCAAAATAAGGTTTAAAAAAATGAGATTATTTCATCCTTATTAGCTTTAAGATCTCTACAAATTATTCCATCCTCCATAGACAATACCTTGATTTTGTTAGTGTTTTTATGATTAAGGATTTAAAAGTGGAAAAAATGTGTTCATTTAACCTTATTTTAACCATAGGATTATTTTTTTCTACTGGTATAACATTTCTTCCTTTGATAACAAGTTATGAATGATATTAGTCATGATATTTTCTTTAGCCAATTTTTTTTTTGATTTAAAACTCTATCTTGAATTTCCTTCTCAATAGTCATCAAATCTTTAGCAATCATGTTCTTTTGCTAATTATTTTTTCATAAATTCCTCTATATTCCACTTATTCAAATTAATTTTAACATATTTGAATTTTCAATATAACCTGAACATATGTGATCCTTTGATCTCCTCATTCCACCATTCCTTAACATAGTCCTTTAAGCCATGGTGTAACAACCACATATTTTCAAACATGAACATGTAGTTCTTGTCCTTATTTTATCTATCTAGATTAAGAATTATTGAGTTATGGTATGATCCTATTATTTGAAGGATTGATAATTTTAAATGGAATTGAACATCTAGTCAACTGAGAGTAAACATCTTTCCAGTCTAACCTAGATAAGTTAGTCCCCTCATCTTATTTTGGACTAGGTAAATTTTGATTTTCATAAGTCTAGATCCATTAGCCCATTATTTTAAATGAAAGAATTTATGTTTTACATACTATCTATATAACTTTTTACCTCATTTTTTTTCACCTAGAGTTAATGGGGTATTTAAATCCCCAACCATTATCCATTTCCAATCAATAAAAGTATTCCTGAAACACTTCAAGTCTTTGCATTTTTTTTGCCAATTTTGGTGTTAGAAATGTATATGTTAAAAAAATAAAACTTTCATTATCTTTTTTAATTGAAAACATGACATAAATATGATTACTTATACTAATAATAACTTCCCCATCTAGTACTTGTGGGTTACAAAACATATCAAGCCCTCTAGAGGCCCCAACAACATCAACTCCTACATAATTGGATTACTTCTAAACACAATTATTTATTTGATAAATATTATTCTCATTCATTTTTTTAATCTTGGATAAAAAACATAGTAGAAACATGATTATTTATTAAACCTCTAACTATTCTTTGTTTATTTGGGGTGTTAAACCCTATAACATTCTAAGAAATGATTTTCATTTTTTAGGGTTTGTGTAAGAATTACCCATTTATTTTTGCAACATATTTTTTTTTTCATTTGTAATTTTTTGAATATTTCCTTTAGTATAAAATTCATCCCAATAGATTTACCATTATTGGACACCACTCCCACTTCTTGATTTCCCCCTCTCTTATAACTTCTAGTGAAAAATCCTTGATAAGATTTAGGTGATGGTATTCCTTGGGTGCAAGGATATTGGGATGAAGTAATAGTCCTCAAGTTTTTCCTCCACACCTAGAGATATATCATATAAATTCTCAATAATAACTTATTTGTCTTCCTCTTTTTTTAGACTGGGTTTTTAATAATTTCAACATTAGTCTTGATTTTCACATAAGATTTATTCTCCTATTGATTGACTATGCCATCCTCTAATAAGTTTGAATGATTAATCAATAAATATTCAATACCTTTCTTTGGATAGGCTTCTCCTTTCCTATTATTTACTTCATGTTCCACCATAACCAAGTGACTCTTTTTATTCTTCTCTATCATGGTCATGTTCTTTAGTTCTAGATATGGGGTTTCTAAAACTTCCCCTTCCTCTTTATCTTCCAAATTAGAACCAAATATTTTTGGTTTAGTTTATTTTCAAGGAATATACTATCTTCTCTACCACATGTACCTTCCTTTACTAATTTCATTTGAGATTCCTTATTGAAGCTCGAGAATCCTAGTACATAAATAACCTTTTTTCCCTCAATATCTTACCTAGGATGAGGATCACCTCCTAGGGGATACACCTCATTAATCCCATCCAATAATGTTTATTTTTTGGCTAATTTCCTCCATGATATTTTATCTTCCTTTTTCTCAGGATAATTCCTAAATTCATGATAGCTTTGTAAATTTGAGGCAAATAACCATATATCTTTCATATTTAATGTTTTGATTCCACACACCATATTTTGAATTAAAAGTGATTAAAGAAGGAAAATGCTTACCCAAGGAAATATAAACATAAAATATAGTATTATCTAACCTATTTATTAATTTGGTTGATTTTTCTAGAGCTACAAGTTGGCTAATGGCTTTAGCAATCCCAAAAATCACTTCCTGGGAGACCTAAACTTTTAACACACATGGATATCTCATTTAATTAACTTGATTTAAAATTGAAAATAATTTCCCATTTAATAAGCAATAGGCTATTTTTACCCAATAACTAGGAACCCTTGAGTAAGAGTTTCAAACAATCTTTAGAGTTAGAGCATGTTATTAGATAAAAAATATTTTTCCATGGAAACTATCTCTATATGTCCTTTTAACATCCACTTTTTATTTCCCCAATTTATAAATATGTAAATATTGGGTATATTTCCATTATAATCAATGATATATCCAACCTTGAGTTATATTTTGATACTAACATATTAGGGATCTTGATACAAGTCTCATCTTTCTCCATTGTGGGGTCAAATTAAATATGCTCTAATCCCTTTTCAAATTGTTGACTTACCATAACCCTTTGTGCCCACGAATGCTTTACCTCTACCCTAAATTCCATGACACATGAGTCTTTATCATATTTCCCTAAGTTATCATCATCTTCCCCTAAAATATGCTCCTTGTCTAAGCCTTCTAATGCATAGCCAAGTTTGAATTTGATTACCATTTGTGAGTTGTTAGCCAAAAATTTCCTTGAATTTGAAATCAAAAAATTATAAGATAAGTGTATCTTACATTTTCCCTACCATCTAGTTAGTTTTAATAAAGTCATAAATTTTAAATAAAATAATGAAATCATAATTTAAATTAAGACATTAAATTAGCTTCTCATGTCCATGGATTACTCATTTAAAAACATATAAAATTAGCACTCATTCTATTAAATTATAACAAGTAGTTAGTTTATGTTTACACTAATCAAACCATAAAAAGGAAAGAAAAATAAGTCACTTTATTCATTTTATTATTTCATCTTTTCCAGTTTATGAGTATAAGTTAGTTTGTCTTTCATTCTTATTATTTGTAAACCATTCATAAATTTTCATAATGAATAAATTTTATTTTTTATTAGTATAACATTGACTCAAAAAACATCTAGTCAACAAAACCAATCAGTTAAAAATTCTAAAAATAAAAAATATTAAGTAAAATATACATAAAAAAAATTAATTCTTTTAACACCCTATAATGACTCTCTCATAAAATGTGTATCCACATAGGGTAGGAAAATTCCAACACATTTTCACCACCATTATAGTGGAGACTATTCAAATTGACATATATTTTGGGATTCACCTATATGTCTTTCACTGGGCACCATTTCAAAATTTTATCATTAGTCAACTAGAGTCCTGATATGAAAAAACAAGGCTATTATAATCTTAGCTAGATAATCAATTTCATTTAGTATCCTACCAAGAAAGAAACCTCCACATTTTATTGAATTAATCCTCATGTATAGACTCATCAATTTTTATTCACTTTGTAGATGACATTATCTGGATAAGTCCAACTCAATTAAATTGATCAAATCATGTAACCCATTTAGGGAGAGAAACATAGATGAATAATTACACTATTTGTTTTTTCTAGAATTAGGTTATTCTTGAGTTTTTATTGCTAACATAGAATAATTTTTTTTAATTAGTTAATTTTTTATATAGAAAGGTCTCACCTATTAAAACAAATATTTATTAATTTAGTTAGGGGAATTTAGCCAAACTAACCATCTCATCTTGTTCAAAGAGCTTAAACCCATCAACCAAATTAGCATGCTTTTATTACTCACCAAGATCAAAATAATCACCTAGATTAGAATTCTTTCTCCTTCAATGAGCTCATACTCATCAAAATAATGTACTAGATCAATAGTTTGTATTAACCCATCATTCTCTCAATTTTCTCAACCTACCCCTAATAATTTGAGTACGTAGGGATATGATGTCACTTACTATGTTTAAAAATCAAGTTGACCTTATGTGAAAGGATTGCCTTTTTTATTTTATCTAATTTCATCCATATCTCCCCTATTGTATTTATTTTTTGGGTTTCCATACGCACCCTGTACATGTCTAGTGATGATTTCAACATGCACGTGGGATTGGATTCTTTAAGAAACATCATTTTAACCCAATATGAACCCTCATTATCTACTTGGGTTAAATTTGAGGACAAAAATAGTTAGAGGGATGATAGACCATCTATATCTTATAATGATTCCTCTTTCATCCTACATAACAAATCTTGTTTGATTATAGAAGAGCTACAAGACTCTTTTGAGGCTCATAGTAGTTATCCATACTAAAACTAGATGAATTTTACTAGTGGGATGGTTTTCTCCCAATGTTTTAACAAGACCTCACATCATCCTAAAAAAAATTTGATTCAAAAAATATGGTGAGATTTAACCAAATATAATGGGATGATTCAACATATATAGGAAGGACTAGATAGTTTTTGGTTATTTCCCATCCTAATTTGAGTCTTCTCATTTTAATACCTCTAGAGAAACCTAGTGTGACTCTTCATTAACAACCAAACATGAATAATTACATCCTAGGGAACCATCATCTTCATTTGGAAACTTCTACAAGGGAGGTGTCCAAACCAACTAATAATCTTAATGCAAATGATCTCATCTGCATCTTTGTGGGACACATTCATGACCTAGAACATAATTATGATTCATCTCAAATACGTCCTTCAAATCAAGGAATGAAATTGAATGTTAATAACGAAAACCATTTCTTTTATAGTTCAACTCCATTTTCTTTTCATCATCCTATTTGAAATCATATAAATCATTTATTGAGAATTCCCCACCTTATAAAAATTTGGGAGTCTTATTATCTTAAAATAAATCCAATGGAGGTACCACCAACATGCCTAACCTCAATCCTATTATTACATCTCATTCTTCTCATAATAAACTACATTAATATTCATACAATATATTGATATACTGATATATTTCTATTTAATTTATGTTACTTAGAGTAGATAATTTTTGTGTTATTTCACTATTTATTATGAGGAGATGCAATATTAAATACATATAAAAATATCCATTATAATATTATGTTTTAAAATTTGTGTAGATCTTATTTCATTTGTAGATTGATTATATGCAATAGTTTACTTGATATTATATATTTTGAGTATTGATTATATTTGATTTTTGAGCTCAGACAGATTACCATATTTGATTGAGATGGATGTACGAAAATACCTACCCTTAGGGAAAATTTATATGTAGAGTATCATCAAAGAGGGGGAACAGATGTTCACAATAGATACCAGACATAACTTTCTAGGAATTTATGACACACATAACAAGTTTGTTTTCTATAAATATAGTTGGTAGCATGTGATGTTTATTTTTGCATTTATGTGCTTCTTATTTTGATTTATTTAATGTTATACATTATTTTTATTTTTATTAACAACCCAAATTCATTATTTATAGATTAAAATAAATGTGGATCCTTAATATTTTTGTTAGTACAATAGTTGGTTGTTATCTTGAAGTAGTGATCTTTATGTTTGATTTGTATGTGGATTAACATTTTTTAATTAAAATGAATAATGAATAATTTGTTGATTTATTAATTATTTTTTGTGTAAAATAAATTCACTCTAACCTATTGCTATACCCTCATATGTAATTAATAAAACCCCTTTTGTTGGTAATTAGAAAAGGGGACTCTTTTTGGTGACCTTAGTCATTAATCTTGGTTCAAATATTTGACAAAAAAATTAGAGTTTTGGGGAAAATATATTAATATTTTAGTTTAAATAGTTTTAGATTTAAATACAAATTAAAAAACAAATATATATTTAGTTGGGTAAAGTTTCCATTGTGGAGGTCAAAGTGGCAAACATGGCCATGTTTTTAGAACCTTAGGGTACCTCCATGTAGAGATTTCTAGCATAAATTAGGGGTCGAATGGATAGTTAGAGTGGAGAAAATAAGAAAATAAAAAGAATAATAAGGAAATAGGGGGAAATGGAGATAAAATATGAAAAAGGGTTCATAAGGTATAAAGTAAAAATAAAAAGAGTGGAGGTTATAGCTTTAGGCAAACATTTGGGTTTTGCAAAGATCTAGGCAAGTTTTCTATTCTACATTATTTCCCTTTTTAAGTCAAAACCATAAATGATTTTGTAATGATTATAGAGGGGGATCTTATGGCTTTAATTATAATTTGAAAATGATTATTGTTGAATATTTTATTATTGTAATGATGGGAAATTTGATTTATATTGTAAAACTTTTTATAGTTTTGTTCATGGGTGAAACCATAGGCAACCATAGTGTCATTATAGGGTAAACCTATGAGTTTTATCATGGAAAAGAAAAAAGGAAAATAAATCTTGATTAGGGAAATCCATTTTCCTAGCACCTAAATTTTTTAGAAGTCTAGACACTATAAAAATTATGTGCTTATTCTTAGAAGCTTTAGTTTAAAAAAAGGTAAATTCTTGTTATAAATAATTGTTTGAATACATTTTAAATTTATTTTTTGTGATTATGTACCTATAGGTAGAGATATTTCAACACCCACATGTATATAAAGATAGTGGGACAAATTTCTATTTGATTGGATAATTTTTGGTTAAAAGAAAATTACAAGTTTTCATTATGGAAGAAAGTGATCTAAAACACTTGATGACTATAAAATTTCATTTATATGACATGGGATTTGTTAGTTGGATGTAACTATACATTTATATGATTTTAAAATTATATAAATATTATTAAATGGTTGCAACTTGTCATGTGAGTGATTCTTGGAAGCATTGTGGGCCATAGTTGATTTTTCCATGGCTTGAAAATGATCATAGATACATTGTTGGCTACAAATTGACATTTGAATTAATTAAAAAGGATATTTAAATATGTATTGGATGCATTTAACATGATCATGGTTTTATCTTGACATTTTTGGTTTGAGAGATGATTTTATACTGTGTATTGGTGAAGCACTTCATTTTGTATGATTTAAGGGTGATTTTCAAATACATAGTTGGTAGAAGTAAACTCTTTGATTGTGATATATAGTCTTTATGATTTTAATAGACTGTAGTAAACTATCTATATAATTATAATATAAATGGAAATGAAATTTTGGAATTTAGTATGGCATAGTATATAGATAATGGAAAGTTTTTCATATGATAAAAGATTAATAACATATAAACATTCTATTCCATATCTTCTCAAACATATAAAAAAATGATAAGTATGTGGGCTTGACTAGTGAAAAAATGGTTGAGTTGTGTTTGGTTTGAAATAGTTGTGAACTATTAAATCCTAATATGTTCTAATAATTGTGTTATAAAAGATTTTTTTAAGCTAGTAGAATATGTGAAATATTTATTAAAAAAGCATAAGATAGTTTTATAAGCCTACAGGTGAGAAATTTGGACACCTAAAGGGTTGTAAGAATAAGTCGATAATGAAATATGAATCTAATATTTGATTTATAATGGGTTAAGGTTTTTATTTATTACTCCATTTTGGAAATCATTATTTGACTATGAATTGTTGGATTTATAGTATTTTTATTACATTAACTCCTTATCATAAAAAAGAGTAATTTGTATAAATGATTTGGATTTATAATTATATTATAAATGTTATATGTTGATCCCTTAAGAAATAAGGGAAGAATACAGGTCATAAAGTCATGCCTACTTATTGGATGTAATCATGTTGGTTTTCAATTATATGAGAATGGATTGTTTGTATCATAGTATTTAGATTTTAGTTGGGATTATATAAATTTTATACATATTGGTCTCTTGGTTTATTTAAAAAAAAATTAAAGTGACATTATTAAGCACACTATGATTCTTAATTAAGGCTTGGTTGTTATAAAACATGGATTCATAGACATGTTATTATTGTCATGTTTGGTTATTAAGATGAGTGTGACTTCCTTACTTATAAGGTCTAAACTTAAGTGATTATAGACCTTTACGGATAGTTCTTAGCTTGCCTAAAGTAAGTTATAATTACATTTAGTGATTTTATTATTTGGGTATAATTAGATTGGTGTGATATGGCATGAGATTGACTATAGCCTTTACATTATGATCTTTCATCCATTCAATGGATGATGAACAACAAGCAGGAACCCTGTTTCAATTCATTCATCATAAATTAAATTGATGATTGATTATGTTTTTTATAATTCAACATAAATTATTGCTTATGTTAACTAGACCCAAATTGTTATAATCTGATTTTACTATTAAATACTTTGGCATAAGTAATTTTATAGCTTCGTACATTATTTGGTCACTATACTTCCTAGTATATATGTTTGTTGGAGGATGCATGCAATAATTTTTATACATATGTCATATGTTCTTAGTTGATTTTGAGTGTTATCTCTCCATTCATGTATTCCCTCATGAAGGGGAGGGCCACTCCTAGTGGGAAGGTGTGTGGGCGACTGATGTCATGTGGTTGGAATAAAAACACTTTGATGATTTTTTTCCTTCTCTACAACTAGAAACCTCCATCAAAGCATGCTTATTACTATGATACTATTCTTTCTAATGTGTTTTATTTATTGTGTCAATGTATTCAATTGTATTAATTGAGAAACTATCATATCAATGGCTATATATATATATATATATATATATATATATATATATATATATATATATATATATATCTAATTTTATATTATTTTATTATCTTAGTTTTGGCTTCATACTTTGTAAAAGGATAAATATAGTCTTATAGGTAATACTCTGAGCTAGATTATATTAATTACGGATGTAATAGAATATTGCATTTTTTTTATTAAATATGTTGTTTTATAAATAATATATTATTATAATGATGATGACATGATTGTTTTATGATGTAATTTCATAATGTTAGCAAGATAAATAAGTGGGACCCAACAAAATGTTGTATTATATGGAAGCTCTTTTATTGAGATATCTTGAATTAATTAATAATTAATTTGAAGTTATTAGTTCTCTCTCTCTCTCTCTCTCTCTCTCTCTATATATATATATATATATATATATATATATATATATATATATATAATTAAACTTTAAATATAGTTGGCTTACAACATGTGGTATCAAAGCATGTTTTGAACATAGACTAATGTGCTCATTCACAAACATTTTGATACATAGTGTTGAGAAAACATGTATCAAAGAATAAACACAATAAAAATTAAAAAAGAAGTCATTAATTAAAGGATTAAGTTATTTGTGAGGGATTAAGGGCCTCATGGTATTGCACATAAGGTTCCCCTTGAAACCTATCAGTGAAGATACAAGTGTTTTAGGAATTGTCTTCACCTTATGTGATGGACCAGTATTACGATGTGGGTCAACCTGCCTTTGTCTATCCTTGTGGAAAATGACTTTTGTCACTTTTTTTATGGCAATACAATTTTATTTTAGAGGATTTTTACTTCTTTGGTGGTGGCATCTAGTCAAAAGGGTTCCTATGATTATTAATAACAATCATAAAGTAAAAGTTTATTTCAAGGCTAGAGGTAGTATTAACCCCAAATAGGTGTACCTTATCTTTACACATGCTTGTGATAGGAATACATTTAAAAAAAAATTAACTTGCATATTAGTTTATGTATTCTTATAGAATATATTTCTTCCATTTAATATTATTGGGTATTAATAAACATGCAATCACAGTACATGTAAATATTTATATGGAAATCATTACTTGATATATAATTACAATTTCTACAACTAATTACTATAATTAGGCATAATCAAGGAAAATTATAGTGCCTTACTACATAAGCTTGGTAAACCTAAATATAAATATTATATGACATATATTTGGAGATATTTAACAATTTATTTAGTAGTAGGTGTGTTGAATTTATTGTTCTTTTATATCCTTTTTTGAGGACCTTCTTAATGTATGTTATGTTTTTATAAATTATTTGGGTTGTATTATATGTATATTTACTTTATTTTGTAAGTTTGGTTCATGATTCACCCTTCATGTTATAGGATAATGAGTAACAAAATGTAGCAAGTCTTTATATAAACTACTCATTATCGATTAATGCATAGTTTGATATAATTAGCAAAGAGTATGGGTGTGTCTAGATTAGATTATAATGAAATTTTTTCCCAAAGTAATGTTATATATGTATACATTATCTATCAATTTTTCCTTCTAGTTAATATGCATGAATGATGTCATAGTAGATAGAGGATGTATCCATGGTCTGTATGTCTACTACATGTGATAGTGATTGTATAAAACATTGTTTTAATATCCACATATGACCCTTTGTGAAGAAAAAAATCACTCTGAATGGGAATATGTATGGTGAATCACTTCCAATGGGGAGATGAAGTTACATTAAATGTTTTAATGATGAATTTTTCCTCTATAATAGCCTATCAAAACTAAAAAGTCACAAACTCATGGATATTTGAGATCTAACTCATGGATATTTGAGATCTGATCACTCATTGAACCAATAAAAAATTGATTTATTATATTATTTAGAAGTGGATAATAACATTAATTGTGTTATTCAATAGTGGATGGTAACATAAATTGTATTATTTAGTAGTGGTTGATAACATAGTTATATTATTTTGTAATGGTTGCTTCTACTATTTTAATATTGAACTAATTCAATAGTAATACTATAAGTATGAAATCTCTTTTATATTGTGTAAGTTGATACCATTTTATTAATTAGTAGAAGCAGTAGTGGCTACATAATAAATGAGCATTCATTATACCTTAGATAAAACTAAATCAGTTGGTTGTATTTTTTACTTATGGAAGAATATTTTTGTACTTAAGATTTAAATATTATGTGCTTACATATACTAGTTTTACATCATTATGAGTAACTAATACTTAGCTAGTGTAATATAGGAAATGAAGTAACCATTTTTTATGGAATTATTTTATGACACTTTGATCAATGTGCATTACATGGTCTAATATGATGAGTATTGGATGAAACATTGATATATGTTACTCATTCATAAACTATTGGTGAAAGTGTTTGATGATGTTTATGGTTCTTAAACTTATTTATGTTGATCTTATTTATTAACATTAAAATATAAATATTGTTACTAAGGTTACAATTAGGATAGGTTTCATGAAGTTTTCCTTGAAATTTAAATATTTCTCAGGCCTACTTTACTTTAAGGTTGATTTAATCAGATGAATGTTATCTCTTTTCTGTTAAAAAATATGTGTTTATATCTTCATTTATTATAATAGGTATTGCATATCCTATCTAATTAGGTCATAAACCTTTATGTGTATATAAAATTAGACCCATATGAGATCATATCATGGATAGGGTGGAATTGCATCATTTCATGTTTTTATTTTGCCATGGTTAGGGAATATTTATATAGAGTGTGAGTGTTATAAAAAGTTGAACCCTAGTTGGTTACCAAAATAAACTTATTTAGTATCTTTGTATGTTGATGGAAAATAATCAAAGTGATTTTTTATTTGAAGGGAATTATTCTCAATCACAAAATATTTGAAACTGTGTGCTTCTTTTGCATTGAATAAATATGCCTTATATACATGAAAAAATATGATAGATTTGATGTTTATGTATGATGATTATGATGAGAATGAAATATTTATAAAATATTGAGTTTTTCAACATTTATTTTATTAGTATAAATTCTTGATCAATTTATCTATTTGATTTTTTGCTTAATATGATTCTAAGTATTAGCTGAATGTAAATTTAGAATGGAAGAAGAATGAAATGAATTAGTATGTTGATTTAGGAATTATGTGAGTTAACCTAAATCCAATTTATTTATTAGATTGATAATTTCATGCTCTTGAGTGTACATTTTATTTTAAAAAAAGATTATAATTACACCTATGCTATTATATGCTTCCTGGGTATTAGCATACGGTATTTTTTATATGATAAAATTATTGTAAAAAAATATAAACCAAAATTATTATGCATACTTGGTAGAATAAATTATGTCTAGACTCAATATTATATGTTTTGCATTATATAATTATAAATATAAAAAAATATGTTAGTTACTATGACGGTAATATTGACGTCTATGTAGGGGTAAACTATCTTAATATCATTATGTTTTACATTAGTTTGGAAGATGTAAATTAGTGATAAATGATAAGAGTATAATATGTATTTTACATTAGTGTTATATATTTTTTAATTTTAATGTATGCACTAGGATTGAATAGAGTAAATCCAAATAAATGTGTTAGTACTTTGTAGAGACATACATATTGAACAAGTAGCTCTATAAATGCATATTAACTTGATTTTGACCAAGTATTGACTACTTACTTATGATGGATTAAAGGGTTAATAGTGTGGGTCACTAATATATAACACTTATTATTGTGATGTTATTATCACAAATATTTTCTGATTAGAGAGAATATTTAGGTTGGTTATTAGTAAACATGTATACTTAGATATTGTTTAAATTTTACATATTGTAGTTAACAACATGAATAAGTTCAGTTGTACATTGTTGACATCTATTTAAAGTATAGTATTTTTAAAATTATGAACCCCATAATAGAGAATTACTTAATTAATGGATTTAAGATGGTTTTTGTGTAGGAAGATTTTAAAGCTTAAATACTTCCATTTATTATTGAGAATGCATGTTATAATGGCTAGGTAGAATGTGTGCATATTTATTTGTCTATTTCAAAGTATATTCTTGTGATATACTTAAAACATAGATGTTCACATTATTGTGAAGGTTGTGATAGTGTTTAAAAGATATGACAATGTATATAATCTTTCTATAAGATATTGAGATGGTTTATGCCATGTGTTTTGGTTATAAATCATAGTAATGGTAAAATTTAGGATGAATGTGTGAGGAGTCCAATATATGACTCATTATAACCATGTATTATCTCCTTTACACTTACTAATCCACCATTGGTGATTGAGAATTACATGTATCTTAAAGACTTCTAACTAGTTTAAAGTATAAGGTAGGTACTTTTATCTTAGTATATGTGATTCTGAGTTCCTATTATTGACATTCTATTCTAACACTTTGCATTTTTTAGACCCTCACTTTTATGTATAAAGGTAATAATTTTATATGCAGGTAAAATTCTAATGAATTTTCCTCAAAGAATGTGGATATTATGTTGTAATGCATATTTACTATTGTGTTAGTTAACCCAATCTTGGAAAAATCAAACTTGTTAGAATAATTAATGGTTACTTGATATCTAGAAAGTTGTTAGATTTCTAGCTGAATAAAAGATAAAACCCATTTGGTTAGAGATGTTAGATTTTGGAAAAATAGAAGTGAAGTTTGGGAATAGAAGAAGATATTATGAATATGTAGTTTTCCCCCATGAATTAATGAATTTGATTGAATTTAAAAGTCTTGATTTATTTTCATCCTAATCCAAATGCGAGCAAGGGCGTACTCACTTGAGGAATCAAGACATGTGTGTGGTATTTATGTATTATTTTCTTTTAGTTTCAATTTGATTAATGCATTTATATGTTGTTTGGATTATTAACCTATAATTAGTAAAGTATTAATGTGTTTGTATTTTCATTTAATGTAGTGTTGACCCCTTTCCTTCAAAATCATAATCTTAGATAAAGTAAATTCAATTCTAAATACCTAATAAATTTAATTATGTAATCCTAGTAAATTCAATTTTTCAATCCTAGTAAATTTAATTCTACACTCTTAGTTTTAAGTGTGTTTTTGAAATTCCATATTTTAGTGTTTTCCTTTATCAACATTGAGTGTTTGTTATCAAAAAGTGTGTTCATTTTAGGAGCAAGTCTATTTAATTTAAATTTAAATTGATATTTATGCAAGTGTGTTTTATTTACAATTAATTAAATAATATTTTGGATTTAAGACTTAAAATAGATCACTTCACTAAAAAACCCCAAAACACATAATTGTTAGCTAAATCTTAAAAACATCTTATTTAAAATAACTTCAAACACTGGCTTCAGTATGATATCAATGTAATTGATTAAATGAAGGGGTAACAATGATATCCATAATTTTTGGTATCATTGTTAGGGATTTATTTTAAAGTGTTAATAAGGTGAAAATAATAAGATAGAAACAATCATAAAAACCAACTTCCCTAAATATTAAATAAATATATGAGCATAAAAAGAGACTCCTAGGGAAGATTCATTCTAAAAGACCCTCAACAGGACATTCCAACTAGCCATAAAATACAAACAATAGTTGATAAAATTGAAGATGTGAGAAAAGGGGTTGGATAAACATTGTCACTTGCTAGGGAAGAATTAGACTTACTAGATCCTCTAGATAAATCTCCTAAAGGAAGAACACCATATAAAGGAGATAGTCTAGAAAACATTGAATCTAATTCAAATAACCTTACAACTAACCTTGATAATCTCTACTTCCCCAAATTTTTTTGATAACATCAACTTGGGATAGAAAGGGGACAATCATGGAAATGTATAAAATACTCAAGGAAATAGAAATAACACTCCTAGAAGAATCTTTACCAATCCCATTATTCTAGAGGAGGATGATAGAATGACTATGAAAAACATTTTTCCATCCATTTTCCCTACCTTTAGAGGTTAATATATGAATACCCTAACCAATTTCTCTTTAAATTCAAAATTTTGTGTCAGACCTATGATTACAAAATTGATAATCAGAGGTTGAAACTCTTTCCTTCTACATTGAAAGGAGCTATGATATGATTTATGGGATTAATCCCAAACTCCATCCACTCATAGGAAGACATGGAAACTAAATTCTTAGATAAATATAAAGATTAATGTAGGGTGAGGGATAACAAGGAATAATTTTTTAGGATCAAATAGAATTAAGATGAAAATCTAGAAGATTACCTTGATCACTTTTTGTTTGCCTATATAAAATTTGGATATAAACTCACTGAAGAGGTTTGTAAAATCATATTTTTAAAATGACTTGAGGATGATTCTAAGAATTCCCTAAACCTAATGGGAAAAAGGAGACATCAATAATCTAACTCTCCTTTAAATCACTAAATTGTGTAAAAATTATTTAAGGACAAAGACTAGCATTAGAAAGACAATCATAAAAAGGAAGAAATGATGTGAGTTAGTTAATGGAAGAATTATCAAACCGTAAGATAGACATATTAATATAGTTGAATACACATTATATGGATTACATGCCAAAGCAAATAATGCCACTAAACCCTTGGATATGTATTGTCCTGAGTGTGGAACAAAGCATGCTCTTAGAGACTATACTTTAGATAGGACTAATATGTACTTGATCTATAATAAAAATGATCATGACACCAAAAAATTATACCTTGCTCCTACCTTAATTAATTAGTTAAAACAAGGTACATAAACCATATAATGATTAAATTTAATTTGGATTTAATTGAATTAGTTCCCATAGAATCAAAATTAGTTGAGTCCATTAAATCCTTTCACCTCATGGACAACACCTACATAGGTTTGGGGACAAGAACTACCATAATGGGGAAATCAATAATGAATTCCACCACCATGGGTGATTCCTTAACCCCTCTAATGACCTTGTATTCCCCAACCTCATCTCTAACCATGGGTGTATCAAAACTAGAATCCCAATCCAAACTTGAATTAGTAGAAAAGAATATATCTTTAGAAATAAGTATTGATGGCCCCTCTAAGCACTCAATCAACTCCAACAAATCAATTATATCATCACCAAATACATGCTTGACCTCTTGGTAATCTAAAGAATAGGCAAGTATATCCTTTTTATGTGAATGAATAAGGTGAGACTATGGTATTTGGTGCTATTGATTGTGAAAACATACATCTTAGGTTAGGAAAATTACTGCAAGAACCTCAAATCACCATTACATATATTCCCAATGTAAAAAAGGATCAACCTACACAAATAACTAAGGGAAAGGATATGGAAGAGAAACCTAAAAAAATAAAAGAAATAACCATAACTCTTCCAACTATTCCTATCTCAAAAAGATTGAAATAAGTTGTCAATAAAGGAGAATCTAATTTTATTTAGGAGTTAATAAAACTCAACATAGAAATTCCATTATTACAATCTATTAGGGGTATTATACAAATCAATTGAGTTATCAATATTTATTTTATTAAGACACCTAATAGAAAAAGGAAATATCCAAAAACCATACAAGTGGATGGAAAACTTGATGAACTATTAGCAAGTAAATTACTTCCACCCAATTATGAAGATGTAAGAAGTCTTGTCATTTTTATGACTATTGGAAGCAAAGAGATACCTAATGTATTGGTATATTTAGGATATGATATTAATGTGATGAATAATAACACCTTGTAATCTATATCTCTTATGAGGGTATAACCCATTTCCATAATATTGAAAATGGTAGTTCAACCCACTACTAAACCCAAAAAGTATTATAGAGGATGTTGTAATAATCATAGAATCTTAGGAATATCCAATTGATTTTATTATACTCCAACCTAAAATTAAACAACTCAAATATATATTAATATTAGGAAGTCCCTAGTTAATAAATATTTTATCCGTAATTGATTGTAGTTGAGAGGATATGACCATCTCAAATGGCCTTAAATCCAAATGTATCTCTCTATACCCACCTACAAAACTATTAGTTGACTATTCAAATTAATTATGGGTAGATAAACCTGAAATAAAATGTGATAGTCCCTCCTTAGCAATGGTAATAATTATAAATCACGTGAAAGAAATAGAGGATGATTTAATGAGTATTGGGGACACTACAGACCTTGACAATCCAACTATGGACTTTGATAATCTAGCTAAGAACTTTATCAGTCTAGCTATAGACTATAGAAATAGAACTCATAATGGTAAATAGTCCTTAGATAATGACCAACCATATAGTTAAAATTATTCTAGTAATATAAATTTACATACAAATATCCAACAAAGAATTATGCAGTGGGCACAAGAGGACTAAGATACTTTTTTAACAACATTTCATTTCCCATTAGCTAAAGTGATCCCTCTAAGAGAAATATTTATAATATATGATATGAAATTGCACATGTTTTTTCCACACCCTTTTCCTCTCAACTTCTTAATAAGTTAGTTCAAGAAATTAGACTCTGTATATCTAGGTACTAACCAAACAGTGGTAGCATTAGGAAAATTGCTCAACATAAATAGTTAGTTGATAATTGATCAAGAGGTGAAAGTATTTGATGTATTGAAATATCACATGAAATATTTTACATGGGAATACAAGGATATGAAAGGGATCCATCCTAGTGTGTGTACCCATCATAGTTATATATAACAAGTCAAACTAATCAAATAACACTATAGAAGGATTAACCCTACATTAAGAGATATTGTGAAAATGGAAATTGAAAAGTAAGATTCATTTATGCTATCTCTAATAGCTAATGGGTATCCCCTTTAGTTATTTTTACAAAAAATAATGGTAAATAGAGAGTTTGCATAGACTACTGAGAACTTAACAAAGCCACTATGAGGGACTATTTCCCTCTACCTTTTATTGATCAAGTACTTGAAAACCTAATAGGAAAGAAATACTTTTCCTTCTTGGATGGATTTAGTGGGTACAATTAATAAGGATGGCTCCTTGAGATCATGGCAAACAAACTTTTGCTTGTCCATTGGGGATATTTGATTATAGAGTACTACATTTTAGCCTATGCAATGCACCTACCAATTTTTAAAGAGAATTATTAGCCATCTTTTCTGATTTGACTAATGATTGCATATAAGTATACATGGATTACTTCATGGTACATGGTGAATCCTTTCGTGAGGCTTTAAGTAATCTGAATAAGGCATTGATTAGGTGTGAGGATCATCAATTATCCTTAAGTCATGAGAAGTATCTGATCATGGTAGAAGATGGTATAGTTATAGGACACCATATTTATGCTAAGGGAATCTAAGTTGATCCCAAAAAAATAGAGGTCATTTCCAACCTCCCTTCCCCTCAAAACCAGACTTACATTAAGAGTTTTTTGTGCCATGCAAGCTATTATAGATGTTTTATAGAGGATTTCAACAAAATTATTTCTCTTACATTTGCCTTGCCAATAAGCATTTGAAACTATTAAGGAAAATTTGAGTTTTACCCCAATACTAAGAGGTCCTAATTGGGAACACACACACACACACACACACACACACACACACACACACACACACACACACACACACACACACACACACACACACACACACACACACACACACACACACACACACACACACACACACACACACACACACACACACACACACACATATATATGCATCTAACCATGTTATGGGGGTAGTCTTAGGATAGAAAGATGAGGAGGGATAGATAGATGCTATATATTATATCAACATGAACCTAATCCCTACAAAAATAATTATACAACTACTAAAAAATATTTCATCATTATTATTTATACCATAAATAAATCAAGACATTATATCACTAGTTATAAAATCTTTGTGTACACTAATCCTGTAGACATAAGATATTTAATGAACAAACTAGTGGTAGGAGGGAAAATATAAGGTGGTTATTACTTTTGTAGGAATTTGATATAAAAATTATTGATAAACTTGGTAAGTTTAATGTGGTTTCTAAAATTTTGTCTAGATCAAATACTAAAAATTAAAAGGGAGTAGTAGAGGATAGATTTATAGATGAATAACTATTTTCTATTTTAACACAGTCACCTTGGTTTGATGATACAACAAATTTATTGGCTATATGGAAGTTTTCTCTTCATTTTACTCATAAAGAAAAGAAACATTTAATCAAATAAATTTCTTGCTTTGAATGGATTAATGTATACTATTCAAATGAGGACCTAATCATATACTCTACATGTGTGTAAAGGAAAATGAAACCTATAATATCCTCAGGGTTTGTCATGGTGAGCCTAGATGAGGACACTATTCAATGAAAATAATAGTGCACAAGATCCTTGGATTTGGTTACTACTATCCATATATTCACAAACAAGTGAAAATTTACATATGGTAATGTGATCCATGCCAAAGAATGGGAAAACATATATTATCCTTTGAAATTCCCCTTTACCCTCAAGTGGTTGTAGAACCATTTGATAAGTAGGGTATAGACTTTGTTGGACCCATTGATTTTCCATCCCAAGGTAAGGAATACTTGTTAAGATGTATATATTATGTGACCAGATGGGTTGAAGTATAATCTCTCTCATTTGTAAAATAATGGTAAATATACACATCAATTATAATATTTTCAAATAAGGAAACTAGGAAATTTTGTTTGATTCCAAGTATCATCACTTCAAGGGAAAGTTGAGGACTAGGTGGCTAGGACCTTTCCAAATAGAAAATATTTTTGGCAATGGGTCAATAAAATTATTACAAATAGATAGGAATAATAATAATATTATAGTTAATTGACATAGGTTGAACCTATATTAGAGACCTTAAAAAAAATAATAGTTTATTCAACAAGTACAAAACGAATTTGGCTTCATGAAAGAACTTGGGTCTTCCATTCCATCCAATCCTTGAGTATTATGGGACACCAATAAAGGGAGAGGAGGTAATAATTAATGTAAATCTTCTTCCTAAAAATTAAGTAAAAAAATAAAAAAAGGAAAAAAAATATAAGATTCAATAATGAAAATCTTTAGGGACATTGTTGATAATCATGATCAGAAAACTAGCTTGATGGCTAGTTAAGGGCAAATGTTTTATATATATGAATTTAGAAAATAAGAATTATAAATAAAAAATTATTGACCTTTTATGAAAAAATAAATAAATATAATGTTGTATTTACTTGTATCTATCTTTCACTAACTCATGAAAATTGACTTTTTTAGAACAAGTGATAAGGAAAGGCACAAAGACAACATCGTGACTGAGGGAGGTATTGTATCCTAAATTTTTACTTGGAGTTAGTTTAAATTTCCTATTTATTTTATTAAAGATCATATTTTAAGGAATATACTATATTTAAAAGGTGTATAAGGGATTTTACCTATGGTATGACCTATAAAATATGTCTCATGATCCACCCCATGCTACAGATTTGATTATCATGTCCATTAGGTGGTTTATGAAACTCATCATGCTTCTATAATAATAAATAGATATAAATAATAATTATACATATATTATCATTAATATTTTATAGAATAATGATTGAAATGGTAAGGGGATATCAAAAATAAATATCTTTTAAGTTTTCTCCATGAGAGTGTCTAACAATCTCAATCATTATGCACACTTGACGCTCTTTTCATAGTTAATTAATATATGGTTTTTTAAAAATTAAATTGAAAAACAAATTTAGATATAATTTCTTAAACAAATTGGATTTTTATCTCTTTTGAAAACCTTCAACCTATACAATTCCATTTTGTCTTGTAAGGTGTTGATAATATTCCTATGTGGTAGAAAAAATAATCATACCAAAATATATGGACGGGATAATGAAGGGTGATATTATTAGAGTTGTATTTGATGGTGATGGATGGATTGGGTTTTTTCAAAACTTTTATGGGTTTGATGAAACCCTATTCAAATATTTCCTCCATCTAAAATAGAAGTCTACAATAATTAGGGGTGTAAAACTTCTAGTCACCAACCAAGTGATCAATGAACTATCAGGTATTGTGGATGAAGGTGAGATGATAACAAGAAGGTATTCATTCAATGAAATTATTATATTTTTTTATGAATAAGGGTAACCTATTTGAGATTTCATTCATGATCATACTAAAAAATTGAAAGGCATAAATAGAGAAACCCTACCTAAACCATGGAAGATTGCAACTTACTAGGTTATTGAGTATTTAACTTGTGATGGACAATGTAGTATATTAAGATGTGCTAAAATGAGGAAATTTATTCACCTCAAAAATCACCTTAAAAATCCTCAATATATAAATAATTTTAACCTATATATGGTGGGATCCATTCGAGTAATGTAAATAAAATAAGTTAATAATTCATCCTCTATATGCCATCATGACCTCATATAATTGAGCATTTAGCATCATTTCCTTAAAAAAAAAGAATGGAGAGTAATCATGGAATACCTTCATGAAAAATGAAGTGAAAAAACATCCACAAAGCATAAATAATTCACTTCAAAAAACCTTAACATCTAGTCCTATCACCTAAAAGAGGGTTTTTTCTACCCATAAATTAGTCACACCTAAACCAATAAGAAACACAAAATCAAATTGTTGAAAATAACCTTAAATTTCATCCAAATATGGTTTAAAAACAACAAATAATGATAATAATAATGCCTATAGTCTCACACATCAACTCTGGACTCTTTCTAAAGCATGTGGGGTCTTAAGAGCCCATCAATATTACAGATGATGAACCTACACTAGAACTAGTCCAACAACAACCTATGCAAATAATCCATGAAAAAGAGAAGGATTCCACCAAATTAATTTTATCCTAAAATTTATTCCAAGAAAAGAATACAAAAGTTGATCTTTAGAATTGATGATAATGAAAGAGATGCTATAGAATTTATTGATAGTTTATGTCAATGTCCTCTTTTCAGCTTACCTATTGGAAATAATCAACCTCCACCACACGGATTCAATTTAGTACCTAATATTAGATAAGAATAAATCAGATATGAAGATATTTCAACCATGATATAAACCCCTCTCCATCAAGATGTAATTGAAGAGGCTACCCCAATACTAACTTCATCACCCCCACTTTCTTCTTCAAGGCAACTAGGTGACTTAGGTAAAGCTCATATGATCATTGAAGAATACCAACCTTCTATATTTCTTGAATATAATTAATTAAAACATGTTATTACCTTATCTAAATTGGAAGCAATAGTTAAGCAGCAAGCTAAGAACATTGTCTTCTTTCTAGCTTCACTGCAAAGTAAGGATATTACCATCTCCTTTTTACTTCAAAATATAAATAGCCTTAAGGAATAATCTTTGTGAAAATATAATGGAATAGTATTACTTAATATAAAATTAAATTAAACTGAGGATGAAAGTTTAGTATTGTGGATTCAAATGACTAAATCAAAGGAGGAAATAATGTTACTTAAAAAATAACTCATTGAAATAGAGTAATAAAAGACATTGCTTAAGGACCATATAGTTTATATATCCCAAATAGTCTCTACATCATCTATATCCTCAGTATACCAAGGTTGTTATAAAATTTTGAGGTTTTTTCCTAATGTTGTTATCAAGGCATCAATGCTGTCATTGATGTCAAATTTAAGTTAAATGTCCTTCATGTCAATAGTCAGAATTGATATCATGCTTGGTGAAGTGGTGTGTTACAAAGAGAATTGGTATATATAATGAGATAAAATTTAAAGGCAACTTGGTATTATTTTTATGGTTTTGTTACATGTTAATATCATGTTCAATATATAAGGGAAACATCTTGATTAAACTCTAAGTATAGAGGAGCATACAAGGTATCTTGAGTAGCCTGGTCTATCTCTATGACAAAGATGTATGCATGATGCATGGTAAATATTTATTATTTGGGTCATTAAAGGCATTGTAAATTATCTGAAGTTATCCTAAAAATGAAAAAAATAGATAAATAAACCTAAATATGAGTTTCAAGGTCTAGTGTTAAGGCCTAATCTTTACTTGAAAGACGTAGTGAAATGGCATAGGCCTAGTATCATGATGAGTTAAGATATATAAGATAAATTTGAGTAAGGTTATTAGTGTATAAACTTATTATGATGGTGACATGATTATATAGTGTTTAATATAGTTTAATAGGTTTTAAAGCATGATCATAGTCTAAACATGATTGGTAGAATAAGGCCTAGTGTACAAAGTGACCTATAGTGGCATAATGAAGGGTCAAGATAATTTACAAAGGTGGAAGAGATCTTGATAGAATTAAAATATGTTTTATGGATTGTGTTAATCATGTTTACCAATATTTAAGTCATGATCATATAGGAAAAAATAAGAAATTTAGTGGTAAGGTTGACTGTGCACACGAAAAGGAGTGTTACAAACTTGAGAAGATGTTTCTCAAGCTTGTTGGACTATGAAATTTTTTAATGATGTCCTAATAACTTCATGTAAGTTGGGTAAGGTTACCCTATTGATTTTATTAGCATTATTTTTGGATATGGGTGACAATCCTTTATGAATGATTGCTAAGAAGGTAAGGTAGTCAAAACCCTCTTAAAACCCTAACAAAGACTTGATAGGAAATATATAATTAGTTATGGATAATAATGGTCATTTAAACATAATTTTATGTTTTTAACATTTAAATTAATCTTCAAGGTTTCCTTAGGTGTTTTTGGTTTATCTTGATACTGAGTAGAAGCTATAAGAAAACCCTTATTTTTTGGGATTTTAGTGTAGCAAGTAGGGTTGACTAGGTCAAATAATGAAAATAGATAAAGGATGATGTGAAATACTTATAGTTTATTCCCATAAAATTTTATAAGTATGATTATGACCAAACATGTTCTAAATTATTCATAGAAGTTAGCCTATCGCTAAACTAGCCTAATGAGCAGAATAGTGAGAAAACTAGACGAGAATGAGAATGAGAATGAGAATGAGATTAGGGATTGGTTTCAAAAGACTAGGGATGGATCCTAAGGCATGGGTTAATTATTAAATACCTATAAATAGTATCTAATTGGTATATAATTTTTTATTATTCCTACATCTATGAAAAAAATTGTCATGAAATTGGTCTATCTAATACAATGAAGACTATGTAGAGTGAAGTAGTGAGATTAGTCTATAAGACCAATACTGATATATGACCATGCAATATATATTTTTATATATGACATAAGGATGATAATTTTTCACATAAAACCATTTTAATATCACTAAATTATTCCCACAAATGTTCTAAGGGTTTATTTTCTTTACTATATTTTTTATCGTACAGGGAACTTTCTGTGTGTATGTTGAAAGGAGGTTCCTGAGTCATTTTTCACTACTTTGAAAGATAAAAATATATTTAATTTGTTATAAAGTACTCATAGGATAATTTTAATGTATTTTTATTCATTTTAATTCCATTTTCAAGTTTGGAGAGTCAAATTATTTTGACTATGGGTTGATAGTGTGTGGTGTTTTTAAGTAAGCCTTGTATAGAAGTGTTCCTGAGACCTTTTGGCCTATGTGATGAAGACCAAAGAATTTTGGGAATTTTTCTAAGTATTTAATATCCTATTAATATTATTTTATGCATGGTTTATGTTTTAAATTTATGTGGATGGTTCAAATTTACAAGATAGACTTTCAAGCAGTGAGAAGGCCTATTGGTGAGGAAACCTAATTGGTAGGTCCAAGTAGTGAAATGGGACAAATGGAGTTTAGAACCCAAGGTGAAATTATCAGGGGTATATTAGAGTCATGTATGATTTTTTTCATTATTTTTTTAAGACAATAATTTTTCCTAAGGGTTAGAGTGGTAATGTGTGGATAAGACAGACCTAATTGCATTAGGTCTCCATTAGGCCTAATGGTAGATTTGGTCCTTATGGACTATGACCAGCTTATGTATTATTTGTTTCACTTATTAAAAATGTTTAATTATATATTTAAAACATAATTAAATTATTTTTAGTTCCTTATATTACCAATATAGGTATGATAAAGAATCAAGTATAAAGTCAAGGCCTAATAAGCCTATTTTGACTAGTTAGAGGATTGAGCTATTGAGCGAAGGATATAGTGTTTTATAAAATAGGTATAGGGCCTGAATATCATTATAAATATGAGATTATAATTCCATGAGTATATAAATATTTTTATATAGTTTTTATTCAAGGTCATTTGACCTAATTCTTCCAAATAGAGGGATAATTGAGCGAGAAGGCCTAAGAGGCTATTTGAGTGAGATTGAATGGTAAAGAGTGAAAAATAAGGTGTTCATCAATATTTTATTTATAAATAGGTATTATAAGGTGATAAAATATTATTGGTGAATTTTTTGGTGCTAAGTTACCTAGGGGGTTGGATCTCCTTGTTAAGTTGGTGCTTCATTAAAACTTTAGATATTGACATTATAGGACTATATTCCATGTGTATGGTTCAATGTATTTTATTCCCTAAGAGGGTTTCCCATATATCCATTGTGTTCTCTTATTATATTCTTGTTTAGTTTTTTATTTATGCATTGATCTTTTATATAAATTGATGCTTCATTAAATTGAATAGAAATTGTTAAGCAAATGTTTCATCCCCCCTCTAAGTAACTACTTCCAAAATTTGGTATCATATTAGGTCCTTCAAAATAGGTATTTTAACCTAAAGTATATTATAAACAACCTAATATGGTTAGTGAAGCACATAATGGTTTCTCTACAATCAAAGCTCTATTGTTTAATGGATCCAATTATGACTTTTGGAGTGTTAGAATTAGGATATATTTAATGTCTAAATGTCATGATGTTTGGTAATTAGTATTGGATGGGTATACTTCACCCCCAATTCCTCTTATATATGTATTAGGTAATAAGGGCAATGACAATAACTCAAAATCAATGAATGACATTATATGTTGTCTATTTTAAGTATAACTTGTGAAGGTTATGCACTCTATATCTTTAAAAGAAATGTGGGATAATTTGAAAAATATTCATGATGGAGATTCCAAGGTCAAATTTTAAAATTTTAAAACCCATAGAAGATAATTTGAAAGTATAAATATGAATGAAGATGAGACCATTACAACCTACTTGTTGAGGGTTGATGAAGTGGTCAATGTCATAAGAGGTTTAGGAGAAGAATTGAAAGAGACTATTGTTATTCAAAAATTCTTAAGGTTTAGAACTCCCAAATTTTATTCTAAGGTATGTGCGATTGAAGAAATGCAATATATAGACAAATTAGATATGAATGGAATTCATGGAACCCTAACAACTTATGAGATGAGGACAAGTGAAGGAAGACTTGCAAAGAAGGAAGCTGCATTCAAGGATGAAAATAATCCAAAATAAAATAAGTAATAAGGTAAGAAAGTCATAAATAATGATGAATATGATATTGATGATGATGAGTTAATAACTATGTTTGCAATAAATTTGAAGACATGTTTAGGTAAATACAAGGGCAAGTTGCCTTTTAAATGCTTCAATTATGGAGAGGTTAGATACTTTGCCAATAAATTTCCTCATAAACATAAGACAAAGGATGATTTAAATCATGATGATGATAAAAAGTCTTTTAAGTTTGATAATAGCAATAAACACTTCAGAGGATATGACAATAAGAAAACATTCTTCATAAACAAAAGGAGTCTCTACACCAAGGAGGAATATAGTTCATCTAATGAGAATGAGATAAGTGACTTAGAAATTGATAATTAAGTTGATTTATTGATGTAAATGAGGTTCTCTTCATGGTTGAAAAAGTAATATACAAATCTATAAGAATCCATATGGATTGGAGGTATTGTTGGTGATTCAAATGAATAAGGAGATGAGGTGGATTTTGATGCTGAGTTGATGAATAGTCTATAAGAATTGAAGATAGTCAAGAAAAATAATAGGGTGATGAGGTGCATTATCAAATACTATGAGGAGAAAATCAACTTGTTTGAAGATAGACTAAGTAAAACTCTAATAAATAATAAGAAATAGTCAAATAGGTGGAGAGTCACCTTGAAATTGTGATTGCAAGCCTAGAAGTAAAAGAATAATAATGTGCAAGGTATATAGCTAAAGTGAACTCCTTAAGAGCTAAATTTCAATAAGCATCAAATAAGGTCAAGTCCTTTATGAGGTTTTAAAAGAGAACTAAATATCTATATAACCACATGAGTAGTCAAAATACTACTAATGACAAAACAATCCTTGGCTTCATTGAGGATCAAGAGGACACTAATGTGATTGAAAGGGTCAAAGATCAACCAAAGAATGAGAGTGATGATAGAACACAAGTCAATACTATCAGGAAACCTAATAACATAAGGTATACTAATCCTTTCAATGGATATTTTTATTCATGTAATCAATTTAATCATAAAAAAGGCATCATAGAAGGCCCTTCAAGAATGAATTTTCATGGAAATATGAGAAGAACCATCAGTCAAAAGGTATGGGTTATGGTGTGTTTCCATCTAGAGGGATAACTTGTTTTAACTATCATAAGTTTGGTCACATTGCAAATTACTGTAAACATGAATTCTCAAGACAATACAAGAATTTTGAGGCTTATAGAACACAAGAGATAAATTTTAAGTGGAAACCTAAGGTAGCTAAGGTTTATAATCAGCCTCTAAGATCAAATGGACTATTTACCATGGTAGAGAAAAATCAAGATGAAAAGGAGTGCCAAGAATTTTATCTATCATCTCAATTTGTAGATGAATAAGTAAAGAACAATGGATCAATCCAAAGTATTCCTCAAATAAAAATTGAGGAGGTCAAGACAAAAAGACAAATCAATCATAAAAGGATCATGAAGGAAGTTTGGTCTAACAAGGACATGGAGATCTTGGAATCTCCTAAACATATGTTGTTGTAGTTCTCTAGAGTAGAGGTGACTCCATTAAGCTTTATGGAGGAACTCATATATCAAGATAGAAACATGAAGGATTCTTGGTAATAGTGAGGTTATGGTCTAGGGATACCTTCAAATTAAATTTTCTATCAAAGAAGTCTGCTATAGTTATGATCACAAATGACAAGTCAATTTTTTTTAATTATGACTTGATCAAATCATGTTAGAGTTTTTAAAATTTCTTGAATTTTCATGGAGAAAAATGGATTAAATCATGTCTCATGAAAATTTATGTTTCCCCAAGTCCAAGTATCAAATAGTTGTCAGGAAGATGAACCTTTGTCATTAATGTCAAAGGGGGAGAAAGCTCTTATTTTAAAGATCAAGTATTGAAGAATATCTAGGATAAATGAAAGAGAATGATTTATTGTGATTAAGACTATTTAACATCAATGAAAAAGGGGGAGATTGTTGAGGTTTGTTCTTAATGTTGGTATTAAGGCATTAATGTTGTCATTGATGTCAAAGTTAAGTTAAATTTCCTTCATGTCAATAGTCAGAATTGATATCATGTTTGGTGAAGTGGTGTGTTAAAAAGAGACTTGGTCTCTCTAATGAGATAAAATTTGATTGAAACCTGGTATTCCTTTTGTGTTTTTATGACATGTTAATATCATGTTAAATGTACAAGGGAAGCATCTTGATTAAGATATAAGTATTGAAGACCATATAAGGTATCTTAAATAGCCTGGTATAGCTCTATGAAGAAGATGTATGCATGATGCATGGTAAATATTTGTGATTTGGGTTATTATAGGAATGAAAAACTATACTAAGATATGTTAAAAATTTAAAAAGAGACAGATATGGTTATTTATGAGTTTTAAGGTCTAGTGTTAAGGCCTAATCTTTACTTGGAAGACCCAGTGAAATGACATAGGCATAGTAGCATGATGAGTCAAGATATATGAGATATGTGTGAGAAATTTTAGTAGTGTATAAAATTCATATGAGGTCATGTGACATCATTATATAATGTTGAAGATATTTCAAGAGGTTTCAAGGCATGATCATAGTCTAAATATGATTGGTAGAATAAGGCCTAGTGTACAAAGTGACCTATAATGACCTAATGAAAGGTCAATATCATTTCCAAAGGTGTAATATCTCTTTATATAATTAAAATATGTGTGAGTTATATTTTAAAGCATGTTTACCAATTTTTAATTCATGATCCTATAGCAAAAAATAATAAAGTTAGTGGTAAGGTTGATTGTGTGCATAGAATGGGGTGTTACAGACCTAAAAAGAAGTCTATCATGCTCATTGGCATGTGAAACATTTTCATGAGATATTTAACACTTAATGGAAGTATTTTAAGGTCCATATATTTATTTTATTATCATTGGTTTTGGAGATGAGGGGCAATCCTTTATGAATGATTGCTAAGAAGGTAAGGTAGTCAAAACCCTCTTAAAACTAGAACAAAGACCTGATAGGAATGATCTAAAATTTTATGGATTAGAATGTTATTTTTGACATAATTTTATTTTTTTAACATGTAAATTATTATTCAAGGTTTCCTTAGGTGGTTTTGGTTTGTCTTGATAGTGAGTAGAAGCTATAATAAAACCCTTATTTTTAGGGATTTTGGTGTAGCATGCAGGATTGACTAGGTCAAAGCATGAAAATGGATGGAGGATGATTTTAAAGAATTATAATTTATTCCCATATAATTTTAAAATCAGTTTTATGACAAAATTTTTTATAAACTTGTCATGGAAGTTAGCCTATCGCTAAACTAGCCTAATGAGCAGAATAGTGACAAAACTAGGTGAAAATGAAAATGAGATTAGGGATTGGTTGCAGAAGACTAGGGAAGGATCCTAAGGAATGGGGTAATTATTAAATACCTATCCCTAATATCCCCTTGGTATATAATTTTTTATGATGCATACACCTATGCAAAAATTAATCATCAAATTGGTTTGTCTAACACAATGAAGACTATGCAGAGTGAAGTAATGAGATTGGTCTATAAGACCAATATTGATATTTGAACATGTAATATATAATTTTAGATATTACAGAAGGATGATAAATTTTCACACAAACCCATTTTAATATTACATAATTATTCCCATATATGTTTTAAAAGTTGATTTTCTTGACTGTATTTTTTATCCTATAGGTAACTTTCTATGTATGTGTGAAAAAGAGGTTCCCGAGTCATTTTTCACTAAGTTGAAATATAATTAAGGTGATATAAATGATTCATAATATAATTTTAATGTATTTTTATTCATTTTAGGTCCCTTTTCAGTCTTGGAGAGTCAAATTATTTTGACTATGTGTGGTGTTTCTTAGTAAGCCTTTTGCAGAGTTGTTCCTAAGGCCTTTTGGCCTATGTGATAAATACCAAAGCATTTTTGTAAGTTTTTAAAGTCTTGAATATAATATTAATATGATTTTATGCATGTTTTATGTGGTAAATTTTTGTATATGGTTCAAATTTTCAAGATAAACTTTTAGGTAGTGAGAAGGCCTATTGGCGAGGATACCTAATTAGTAGGTCCAAGTAGTGAAATGGGCCAAATGGAGTTGGGGACCCAAGGTGAAATTATAAGGGGTGTATTGGAGGGATTTATGAACTTTTTAATCATTTTTTTAAGACAATAAGTGTTCTTAATGGTTAGATTGGTAACATGTGGATAAAACAGACCTCATCACATTAGGTCTCCCTTAGGCCTAATGGTGGATTTGGTCTTTATGGACTATGATAAACTTATGTATTATTTTTTTTCAATTATGATAATGTGTAGTGATATATTGAAATCATAATAAAATTATTTTTAGGTCCTTATCTGACCAAGATAGGTATGATAAATAATCAAGTATAAAGTCAAGTCCTAATAAGCTTATTTTGACTAGTTAGGGGATTGAGATATTGAGTGAAGGATATAGTGTTTTAGATAATAGGTTAAGGGATTGAAGATAATCATAAATATGAGATGAAAATTCAATGATTATCTAACTATTTTTATATATGTGTTAAGAAACTTCATTTGACCTAACTCTACCAAAGAGAGGGCTAATTGAGCGAGAATGCCTAAGACATTGTTTGAGTGAGATTGAAGGGTAAAGAGTGAAAAATAAGGTTTTCATAAATATTTGAGTTATAAACATGGGTTTTAAGGTGATCATATATCATAGGTGACTTTTTTGGTGATAAGTTACCTAGGGGGTTAGAACCTCTTTATAATATAGAGCTTACAAAAGACTAGTTAAGTGGGTGCTTATCTAGATAGGGGTTGGATCTCCTTTTGAAGTCGGTGCTTCACTAAAACTTTGGATCTAAAAATTATAGGATTATAGTCCATGTACATGGCTCAGTGGGTTTTATTCCCCAAGAGGGTTTCCCACATATATCTTATGTTTTCTTGTGATATGCTTGTGTAGTTGTTTATTTATACATTGATATTTTATATGAATGAATGTTTCATGAAATTGAATAGATATTTTTAATAAAATGTTTCACCCCCCCCACTCAGTAGATACTTCCAACAAACCCTATTTTCCTATCATAATATCATGACCAAATGGAATCAAACATGTTTGGAGTTTAGAAAATAAAAAATACAAATAGGGGGCTTATAGAAGACAATCATAAACTATAGGAAGACTTGGAAAAAAAATAATACTAAACACAAGAAGTTAAGGAAAATTTTAAATCTACTTGTCAATTAGGAGAGAAATTTCTATCCTATAGGAATCCATCCCATTCTTACAACCAATGTATATAGGATCAATTCTACATATGACACTTTCTTATAATTTCTTTTGGTTTGACCCATGAAACTAATACTATTGAAGAATTTTTAGAAGTATACAATAATAGATGCCCTGGATAGGTAGGATTACTATGTAAATTTTATCTATGTGATATCATTATGGTTAATTTAAATGGATTTTTTATTAACCCTTTTGTTGGATAACTTCAATTGAGATCCCTCCTTTCTATCTATAGGAATCAAATTACATGGGAAGAAAAGACTAATGATCATTAGAATAAATAAATGGAAGTGTGTCTATGCATTAAACCTCATTTTAGTATTGAATTTAAAGATCTTGCTAAGTTTAAAATATATTATTTTTAAATCCATTTATTCATGGTAATTACATGCATGCCCTTCATGATTGTATCATGAATTTTGACTTATTTACTCAACATTTATCTAAATTAGTGAATGATAACACTCATATATTGATTATGTTATCTATTACATTAAAAATAAGGGAAGTCATCTCTCCAAAAAATATTAGATGGACTCTTTGAAAGGATGAGTCTATAGTCTAGATTATCACTAATGTAATCAATGCAGTGGGTATAATTTATGGGTTGGTAAGAGGTTTCATTCACCCCTTATAATTACTTCCATGTCTACTTGGTAGAATAAAACACTGAGTAGTTTGACCAGTGGCTTCACTTTATCCTAAAGTATATGGGTTTTACTAACCCATCTAAGGTGGTAGTAAGATAAGAACTATATTTTATTTATGACCTCAGTCAATGATTGGAAAAGAGAATTTCTAACTATGAGGAGAGAAGAGGATAGTTTTCAATGGGACTTGCAAAAGGTAAGGTGTGGGGAAAATGATGAGTTTAATATATGACTCATTATAGCCATGTATTGTCTCCTTTACACTTGCTAATCCACCATTGGGGATTGAACATTTCATGAATCTTTAGGACTTATAACTATTTTAAAATAGAAGATGGGTAATTTTATCTTACTTAGTATATGTGAGTCTAAGTTCCTATTCTTGACATTTTCTTATAACTCTTTTCATGTTTTAGACACCCAATTTTGTGTATATAGTTAATATAATAGGATAAAATAAATGATAGTAGGTCTTGATATGATTTCATGGCCTTAGAAGAAGATTTTGGTAGGGTATACAACATTTTGGTAGAGCTACGAACTTCATCAGTCCTATCTACAAACTTTTTCAATTTCCACAAATTCCATTAGTAGGTGCTACAGACTTCAATAGGTGATGCTATGAATTTTTATAGAATTGATATAGACTCTCTTATAAATATTTTAAAGGACATTTTTAGTTTCCTTAAATAATTTACTTTTTATAGTATTTCTACATATAGATTTCTATATATAGACTTTCCTTTTTCTATTGTATCTAGATATAGGTTTATGTTTGTAAACAATATCTTGTTAATCTAAGACAAGGTAAGAATTGGTAAAATAATTTGATATATAGTTACAAGTCCAATGAAATATCCTCAAAGCATGTGGATATTTTATTGTAACACATATTTATTATTCTAGTAGTTAATCTAATCTTGTCAAAAGCAATCTTTTCAGAATAATTAGTGGTTACCTAATATCTAGAAAGATATTATAATTCTAGATGAATAAAAGATAAAACCATGTCTAATTAGAGGTGTTATATTTTAGAACAATAGAAGTGAATTTTGTGAACAAAATAAGATATTGTGAATCTATAGTTTTACTTCCTTTGAATTAAAAAATTGATTGCATTTAAAAAGTATTGAGTTATTTTCCTCATAATCCAAATGTGAGCAAGGTTCCACTCACCTAAGGAGTCAAGATGTGTGTGTGGTTTTTATATATTATTTATTGTTAGTTTTAATTTGATTAACACATTTATATTCTAGTTGGATTATTAACCTACAAGTAGTAAAGTATTAATGTGTGTGTATTTTCATTTGATGTAGTGTTTACCCCTTTCCTTAAAAATCTCATTATTAGATAATGTAAATCAAATTATACAATCCTAGTTTTAAGTGCATTTTTGTAATTCCATATTTTAGTGTCTTCCTTTATTAGCATTGAGTGTTTATTATTATCTAGTGTGTTAATTTTAGGAGTAAGTGTGTTTACTTTAAAGTTAGATTAATATTTATGAAAGAGTGTTTTACCTACATTTATTTGTGTAAGATTTTATATTTGTAACTTAGAATATATCACTTCACAAAAAAACCTCAAAACACATAACTATTAGATAAATATTTAAAAAAACTTATTGCTAGCTTTAGACACTAGCCTTGGTAAAGAATGATATCAACTATAGCTGATTAAATAAAGGGGTAATAATGACACCCATCAATGTACATTATAAGTTTTAAATCCATGGTGGAAATTACATAACTAGTCAAAATACTTGATACACACAAGCTTATCATTTGAAATTGAGATATATCTTAATAAAAGGTCCAATGGGACCAGTATTCTAAAGATATTGCTACATGGGAAAATTATGAGGAGTTTAATAGACTGTTTCCAAATTTTTTAAAGTGATAAACGCATGTTTATTTAGAATTATTATTTCAATAATGTCATCAAGATGATGACCTATTTTAAGGGGGAATGATATTACATCCCATCCTACTACTAATAAACTACATTAATATTTAGACTATGAATTGACCTACTAATTTGTTTATATCTAATTTATGTTACTTATAATGGATAGTTGTTATATTTGTTTAATGTTTATTATGAGGTTATAACATATTACATATATATAAATATATATATTAGACTATTATGTTTTACAAAGGTGCAAAGTTGAATTCATTTATAGTTTAATTCTATGTAGTAATTTACTTGATATTGTATATTTTGAGTATTTATCATATATGATTTTTGAGCTTTAATAATTACCATATTTGGCTAAGGTGGATCTAGAGAAATGCATACCCTCCCTGAGCATTTAGAGGGAGAGTATCATTAGAGAGAGGTAAGAAATTGTTCAAAACATATATCAAGAAAACTTCCCGTGAACATATGACACACACACACACACACACACACACACATCACACACACACACACACACACACACACACACACACACACACACACACACACACACACACACACACACACACACACACACACACACACACACACACACACATTTCTTGATTTAGAGATACTTGATAATATGTGATGTTAATTTATGATTATATATGCTTCTTATTTTTATTTATTTGATATTGTACATTGTGTTTTTATTTTAACAACATACATTGGTTCTTGATTGATTAAAATGAATGTGGATTAATATTGTTGGTCCTTGTGTTTTTATAATAGTTAGTTGTTGGCTTTAAACAACGATCTCCATGTTTGATTTGTATGTGGATTATGTTTTTTTAATTAAAATGAAGCATGAATAATATTTTGGTTTATTAATTCTTTATTTGTGTTAAATAAATTCACTCTAACCTAGGCCTAGACCCTCTTTTATATGTAATAGAATCCCTTTTACTAGAAATTGGAAAAAGGGACTCTTTTTGGTGGCTTTGGTCATTAATCTTGGTGTAAATATAATAATATTTAATTTGACTCTTTTGGGAGTTAAAAACAAAGGAAAAATAAAACTTAGGTTTAGTTGGCTCATTTTTCATTATGAAAGTTGAAGTAGCATTAATGGCTATGTTTTTGAGCCCTAGGGCACCTCCATGAAGAGATTTTTGGCATAACTTAGGGGTTGAATGGATAGTTAGATTATAAAATACAAGAAAGGAAAAATAATAAAAAGGAAAGAGGGGGAATTTATACAAACACAGAGGTAAAATGACACATAAGGTAGAAAGGAAAGAATATAAAGAGTGGAGATCATATCTTCAGGCAAGTATTTGGGGTTTGTAAAGATCTAGACAAGTTTTCTATTTTGAATTATTTCCCTTTTTAATTCAAAACCAATAATGATTTCTAAATAATTAGAATAGGTAAATATGTTGGATTTCATTAAAATTTTAAAATGATTATTGTTGACTATTTTATTGTAATAATGATAGGAAATTTGATTTGTATTGTAAACCTACATGTAATTTTGTTTCATGGGTGAAACCCTAGGTAGCCATAGCACCAATATAGGGTAAACCTATGAGTTTTATCATGGCCAAGTGAAAAGAACACTAAATATTGATTAGGGTAATCCATTTTATGGTTATTTACTTTTGTTAAAGTCTAGACACTATACAAGTTATGTGTTTGATCTTAGAAGCTTTGGCCATTAAAAATAATAAATAAATAAATAATCTTAGATGGTTGTATCTCATCATTTGAGTGATTATTGGAAGTATTATGGGCTATATTTGAATTTATATAGTTTAAAAATGATCTTAGATACTTGGTTGGCTGAAAATTGACATTTGCATGACTTAAAAAAGACCTTTGATTATGCATTAGATGTAGCTTAACATGATCATGGTTGTATCTTAAATTTTTTGGATTTAGAGATGATTCTAGAATAGATATTGGTTGAGGCACATCATTTTGTATGATTTAAGGGTGATTTTCAAACACATAGTTGGATGAAACAAAATATTTGATTGTGATATATAGTATTTATGATTATAGTAAAATTTATTAAAATATTCTATTTAATTAGAATATAGTTGGAAATAAAACATTGACATTTAGTATGGCATAGTATATAGATTATGGAAAGTTTTAACTATATTGAAATAGTCATAGCATATAAACCATCCATTCCATAGCTCCTTATATAACTATAAAAATGATAAGTATGTGGGCTCGACTAGTGATCAATTGGTTAAGTTGTGTTTGGTTTGCACTACTTGTGAAATATTCAATCCCAGTAGGTTCTAATTTTTGTGTTATACAAGATTTGCTCCAACTAGTAGAATATATGAAATCTTTATTAAAAAAAAACTTAAGATGGGTAATTTCAAACTTTTAAGTGGGAAATTTGGCCACATATAGGCTTGTAACTACAAGGAAATAATGAAATATGAATCTAAGATTTGATTTATAATGGGTTGATGTGTTGAATTGATACTCCATTTTTGTAATCATTATTTGACTACAAAATATTGGGTTTCTAGTATTTGTATTAGATTAACTCCTTATCAAAAAATAATGTAAACTATACAAATGATTTGGCTTTAAAATAATATTATAAATGATATGTTTTTGTCCCTTGAAGACCAAGGGTAAAATTTAGGTATAAAATCATGCCTACCTATTAGAGGCAATCATGTTGTCTTTCATTTATACGAGAATAGATTTTTGGTATCATGAAAATTACATTTAGTTGGGATTATATATTTTTGATACATATTAGTCTCTTGGTTTATTTAAAAAATTGTTAAAGTGATGTTAATATGCATAATATGATTCTTTAATAGGGCATGGTTTTTATAAAACATGGATTCATAGTCATGCTACTATTATCATGGTTGGTTATTAAGATGATTATAACTTCCTTACTTATAAGGCTAAATTTCAATGATTATAGACCTTTATAGATTATTTTTAGCTTGCCTAGAAGATGTTTTAATTACATCTAGTGATCTACTTATTTGGTTATAAGTATATTATTTTGTGATATGGCATGAGATCTGTGTATTATTTTGGTCTCCACATTATGATATTCTATTCATTCAAAGATGATGAAAGACAAATAGAAACCTTGTTGTAGGTCATTCTTCATTGATTGAATGGATGATTGATTAAGTTCGGTATGATTTAATAGAGAGTATTTATTAAGTGTATTATACCTAAATTGTTAGAATATGATTTTACTATAAAATTCTTTGGCATGATTAATGTTGTATTTGTGTACATGATCTTTTCATTGTATTTTCTAGTTTGAATGTTTGCTAGAGACTACATGTAATAGTGATTGTACACATTTCATATATTCTTTATTAGTTATAAATGTTCACTCTATATTCATATACTCCTATTATAAATTTGGCCTCCTAGGACAAATGCCAACCATTACAAAAAAAGACTTTCCATGATACATACCAAGCCTACATGGTGATCTCCTATATGATGATGTCTCACAAATTGCTTCTTAAAGTCATTTAACACTGTTAGAGGTGTCATATAAATATCCTTTTGGACTCATTATGACTTAGATGTTTTTAGGTCTTATGGTGATGTGATAGTGGTCATAGTGATCATAGAGTGATTAAAAAAAAATCATTATCCTTTTCAATCCTTAAAGTCATGGTTTAAACATTGTTTGATAAGATTAAGGTTGTTTTAGTAAAAGTTAAGGTAGTTTGGGTATTTGAAGGTTTCTAACCCTTATAGTTTTAGACCTATTTGATGCCATTGCTTTAAGATAAAATTTCATTCATAGGATGTAAGGGTTTAAATCCTTGTCCAAGGTCATAATATGAAGGTCTATTGTTATGTTTAACATCATTGTTCATTGTTTATCCATTCAATCATGTCTCAAGCGTTGATTAGACATTTTAATACCCTCAAATTCCGCATATGAGTTTATTTACATTGAAAATCTTAGAAAGGGGGAAGTGTTTTTATTAAATTAAATTATAAGGTCTTAAGAATATCCCTTTATTATCGTATGGTCATGACTCACCTATTTCATATCCATAAGGGTCCATTTTAAGGCTCATATTCACTTCCCACTAGCCAAATAGAACCCACACATGCCAAATGTACCTATTCAACCAATAAATTCATACCACAATCTTTAATGCATTACCTAACTCCTATTTTACCTACTCCAACTTGCTAATAATGGTTTAAGGTCAAAAACATGGAAAATGCAAGAAAATGAGAGTTTTTTAGGTCTTTTAGCAGGTTGTACAGACTTGTATAGTCAATACATATAAAGGAGAGTCAGAGATTGCATGTGGGGTCATGACATGTATTTTAGTAGAGTTTCATGATCAAAGGATTTAATATAAGATCAAAACTAACCCTCTTATAAGGGTCCATTTTAAGGCTCATATTCACTTCCCACTAGCCAAATGGAACCCACACATGCCAAATGTACCTATTCAACCAATAAATTCATACCATGATCTTTAATGCATTACCTAACTCCTATTTTACCTACTCCAACTTGCTAATAATGGTTCAAGGTCAGAAACATGGAAAAATGCAAGAAAATGAGAGTTTTTAGGTCTTTTAGCAGGTTGTACAGACTTGTATAGTAAATACATACAAAGGAGGGTCAAAGATTGCATGTGGGGTCATGACAAGTATTCTAGTAGAGTTTCATCATCAAAGGATTCAATATAAGATCAAAACTAACCCTCTTATAAGGGTCTATTTTAAGGCTCATATTCACTCCCACTAGCCAAATGGAACCCACACATGCCAAATGTACCTATTCAACAAATAAATTCATACCATGATCTTTAATGCATTACCTAACTCTTATTTTACCTACTCCAACTTGCTAATAATGGTTCAAGGTCAGAAACATGGAAAAATGCAAGAAAATGAGAGTTTTTAGGTCTTTTAACAAGTTGTGCAAACTTGTATAGTCAATACATACAAAGGAGAGTCAGAGATTGCATGTGGGGTCATGAAAAGTATTCTAGTAGAGTTTCATGATCAAAGGATTCAATATAAGATCAAAACTAACCCTCTTACTCCATTGAGCTTATTTGAAACTTAGTAGAGCCCTTCATGTTTATGGATGGTACAGACATGAGAGAGAAGATGAAGGTCTAAAATTTTGGGAAGAGGAGGGGACCATCTATATATTACATTTTTGGTCATTTTTTCTTATATTGACTCCCCCTCCTTCATAAACAATCACTAACAAGGTAGGGCACCCATAATGTCTTCTTCATTCATGTAAGGTACCAATTTTCTACATTTTATCCTTTCTTAATCATGGTGATAGAAAAATATAAGGTTAAATATATTTTAATGAGTCTATACCACCTTTCCACTCTATTATCCAATATCATTCCACATTTATGGGGGCTTTGAGAGTAAG
>JARHVA010003240.1:0-7500 GCA_037957365.1 Torreya grandis
ACTATAAATATGCATTCATATGTTGTATTATGTGTTTATTTTATCCTATTCAAAAATCTTAGGCAATGCCCTGCACATAGAGATGAGACATAAAATTAGTACAATGGGATAAAGGGTTGAGTTGAGCTAGCTTCAGAAACACTTAGTTACTGAGTGCTTTCTTACATAGCCAATACTCTGAGGAGGGCCTCAAATTGCATGTGATTCTCCATTTATTCTATGTGTGACTAGATCATATGTATTATGAATCTAAATTCTCTTTTACCTATGTCCTCTTTCGGTCTAGCCATGCAATTTAGATATAATAATATAAATACAAATACAAATACAAAAAATATTTTTTCTAAGGTTTTTTTAAGTGTTTTTATTCAATTGTGCTAGGTAGGAATGTAAGTGCTCCTTGTAAAATGTCCTTAAGGGATTTATAAATAGAATACTTATAACTTAAATTTTTAAACTTACTAGTGTGCAAGAACAACTCAAATGGGGGTAAACAATCATAAAATGAGACCCAAACAAAACATGAATCGAAATAAAAACCATAAAATATGTTGGGGACAAGATTGGGGTTTATGAACAATCACATAGGGTGTGTTAATCCAGAAAGAGTGGTTTTGTCTAAAAATAAGGAAATGATAATATTAAAGAGGTAATAGACAAGGTATCCATGTGACATGCATAAGAATTTGATTAACATAATAACACTTGTAAAATCATAATAAAAATATCAATGTAAAGACAAGTGGAAAAGACATAAGACCAATATACGATGTGCCAATAGAGTCTTATTTGGTATTAGGAGCTTCTAGATGTAAATTCAAGAAAAAAGATAATACTTGTGTTTCTTAACTAGATTTGGATGTCTACATTTTATGCATCCATTTTATTTTAGTAATGCATTAAAATGAAAGTATTATATTAAAATGAATAAAAGTGACACTTCAGCTTACATGTCCCATATATGCTTGCTTGTAACGTGGAGATGCCATAGGTTAAAAATAATCAACCCATGCAGAGAGAAGATGGTCTCAAATATTATTTTCTTCTTGAATAGAGAATTAAAGATGACTTTGAGTATTGGGCCTATGGAGATGAACCCTAATGTGGAATCCATGTGTATAATCTGAGTAAATCACTGTGGTATAAAGATCCCAAACTAAGCTTGTCTCCAATCCTTAATGCCTAAAAATGCACCTAGAAGTCAAACATTATCTAAATTCAACCCCCCGCTTGACTAAATATACTAGTTATTGTTAGGAATGGTAAAAATATTTCATGAGGCCAAGATCTAAAGAGTTCATAACAAGAACATCACAATTAGCTACAGATAAATAGAATGCAACACAAAGTAAACCAAATGATTATTTCAAAATATGAGAAAAATAAGATGTTAGTACAAAGGTAAGCGCTTACTTATATAGTGAAGGTGAAATATAAATCTAGCTAATCTAACAAATGTGGGATAAATCTTTATATAGGACAAACCCACTACATAACAAAAAAAGTTATCTAATACACTAGTAAACATGAATAAAAACATGAAATATATACTCTAACACCCCTTCAAGTGAAGCTAGGGGCTAACAAAAGCCAAAAAAATAGTGGCATATCCACATAATGAGTCCCGATAACTAGGCCTAATAAGGTACTCATGTACAATATATATCCATGAAATGAAGAAGGAAGAAAACTAGTACAAACAAAACTCTCTCCACCCCCCCCCCCCCCCCCCCCCCCCAGAAAAAAAAAAAAATGATCTAATATTGAAGCTATCGATACTTCACGTCGAGATTGCAAGATGACCGATCCTCGACTAGAAGATTGCAGAAGATCTATTTGCATCGAATAATGTTTCTTCCTTTTTCCAAATGAAGAACATGTATGATATACTAAAATTTTGTCTATTCCACAATGGAAGATAAATGAGGCAAGAATACAAAGATCTTTGAATCACATCCAAAGCTGAAGTGTGGCATAGGTCTAGCAAGATCATTGCATAAGAACTAGATGTAATACCATGAAAATGAACTGATCAAAAGAAATGAAACATTCCATGAAAGAATGTCCATAGGAAGTGGATCATAATGATCAATAAGTGTACTCTCACTAAAACCCGTAGATTCTTTCGAAGGGATAATGTGATGGATCAACATCCTGCATAAGAACAAAGGGAATTTATGTAAATAGACATCTCAAGTCTAGTAAAAATTCATCCCATTGCTAAAAAAAAAGAGAGCAATGTCTGTCAGGAATGTTTTATCACAAGAAACTATAGTAGGAGGAAAGAGTACATCATCAAAGATAAAACCTCACTGATAGGAGGAGTTGGAAAATAACCATCCATGTCATCGTCAAAATATAAATCCTCACTAATAGGAGGAGAAGGAAGTGAAACAGAAGGAGGTGGAGTAAAAGAGGGTGCCAAAGACCTATAAGACTCAATATCTTTCTCAAATAAGGCTATAATAGCATCCCAAGCTCCCTTTGGTGATGTGACATCCATAACATGAATGTGCAAGCTATCAAAAACATTGAGATGAATCAAACAAAGAGGCTCATCTTGCATAGATGCAATTTACGCAATATATTCCTCATTAGTGAAGTTAAGAAGATCGCTAAGTACCTATCTACAAACACTTTTTAGCTAAAGGTATATCTTCATTTTGATCATGGTGTAATTTGAGGTGTTGAGGGGCTCTATTGTCAAAATATAAGGAAAAAGTTGGGAAGAAGAAAGAATACATTTTGATTCAAATAACAATGAACAAATAACCCCCCTAAAAAAGTGTAAGTCCCCCCCTAAAAACATGTATTATAGGATCCCTCCTAATTTGACACTTTTTAAAATAGTGTTTTTTTAATAATTTAATGACATAAATGGATAGAGAATTGAAAAAAAATTACTTTTGAAAAAAATAGAATTCAAATCTGAGTTATGGTTTAAAAGTTATAAGCATTTCAATTTCTCATAAAAATGGGTCAAAATAATTAAAAAACACTACAAACTTAAATTTGTGACTAAATAAAAAACATAGTCATCCAACCACTCATAAGAAATGGAATTTCACCACTGACTTAAAAAAGTCAACTAAAGTGAAAACATAGACTATTCAGTTACCTCAAGATGCATGCAATGGATTTTGACTTCCTCTTTTAAGAAAAAATAGTTGATACGGGAAAATTAATGAATTTCCAACTATGTAAAGAGGATAAAATGAATAGTTATTATTATTTTTGGTTGAGAGGGGTGCCAAGATTGTTTTCCAATGGAGATCTAACCTCCTTCAATGCCTCAATCCTTCCATGCATCAACGACAAACAAAATGACAATGCTAACCTCCTTTTTTCAGTGCCAAGGTAAAAATTAGTACCATTGAGCACTCATATTTGAAAAGTAATTAGAATAAGGACACTTTTTTTTAGCTAAATTCAATGTGGATGTTAAAAAAATTTTAGAAAGGATGCCACGTACTAGAAATCTAAACACCAAGGTTAAATCTTTATTTCTGATGCAATAGATTAAAAAAACACATCTAAAAAGGATGCTAAAGTCAGATCTTAAAAAAAATGCAACAGACCAACATTCAGATCTAAAAAAGACAAGGCAACAGTGAATTTTAATGCCTATTCAGATCTGAAATTATATACACCCACCTCTTCCTCACAAAGTGCCTCACAAAAGAAACACTAAAGCATAGTCCTCCAACACCAAATCCAACACTTGAAAAAAGTTGAAATGCCTCATTCTTGGAAGAAAAACTAATCCAACTAGTAGATCCTCAACATAGCAAATCAGGAAAAACAAATAAAATCTCCAATGCAAGGCTCTATTGGTAGATCTCCAAACTCACTTCTGATGAAGACAAAAACTAATGCTACTCTCCACAATGCTACATAAGAGTGTAAAAAGAGTATCACTCCAAATCAAAGCACTTCAAACCAACACCTCAAAGCTCCTCTTGTCTCCTCTAAGCGCTTCACTTCCAATAACTTGGAATATTTGAGATAAGAGAGAGGAATAATAAAAAAAATCCCAATGTTTTGACTCAAAAAAGGATGCCAAAAATAAATCTCTTCTTTTCTCCAATGCCCCAGCCAGATTTAATCTCTAAAATGCCATAGTTATAGGCAAATCTTGTAAATTTGAAAGAAAAAAACAACAAAAAAATCCTTGCAAGAAATAGTAAATGATGCCAAAATAGAAGAATGATTTCAAAGAATAATATCTCCATAAAAGTGCCAATCTCCTCCAAAGGCAATAGCAAAGGATCAAATCTATTTTCTTTGCTTCCTCTCCGAGTTGCAAATGCGATAAGGGAAGATTCAAAAAACTTGCTAGCTTAATGGATGGTTGAAACTCTCAAAACTATGATATCATGTTAGGAATGGTAAAAACATTCCATGAGGTCAAGATCTAAAGAGTTCACAGTAAGAACAACACAAGTAGTTGCAGATAAATGGAATGCAACACAAAGCAAACCAAATGATTATTCAGAATATGAGAAAAATGAGATGCTAGTACAAAGGTAAGCACTTGCTTATATAGGCAAGGTGAAATACAAATCTAGTTAATCTAACAAATGTGGGATAAATCCTCATATAAGACAAACCCACTAGAAGAAAAAAAAGATAGATAATAGACTAGCAAACATGAGTAAACACATGAAATACATAATCTAATAGGTACAAGTGTAAAAACTAAATCAATCGCTGAATATGGTTATAATATTCATTTTGGTATAAAATTGGTGAAATGCCTGGTACAAAACTTATGTAGCTATAATTTAAACTTATTTTAGTATAAAAAACACATAGAACTACATCAATTAGCATTCCTTCTATATAATCTTGCAAAAAAATTGAGATATGAGACCATATGTCATATGCATCCCCCAATCAAGTAACTGAGCATATTAAGTTATAAAATTTGAGTAAGAAATATGAATTTTGAGAGATATTTTTTTAGCTATATGGAAATGTGTTATGCACATGCCTCCATTATTATAGTATTCATAAAAAACATTGAGTCAAACTATGCTAAATGTGAACATATGCTATACACATGCACCTATTTCTAGTGATTTATGGTGTAAATAAATATTTGCTAAGCAAAATAATCAATATGGATAAACTCAAAAATTGCATGAAAGTAAACTTCTATGTTGATTCTCATTAAATGAGTAATTAAAAAATATTTACATAAGAGGCTTTAAATAAATCTCAGCTCAAAATTCAAATTTACATGAATAATTAAAAAATATAAATAAATCAAAAACTACCTAAAGCACCTAAAGCACCTAAAGCTAACATGTTTATGCAATTTTTAGAAAATTGTAATTTTTAGTAGCTTTTATCTTCTAGCCAATTTTTTAATCAATATTTTTAGAATTTTCACATGCAAGCTTAGATAGGCCTAAAACTCTCCACATATACTCTGTATAATAAAATTAACCTAATGGAAAAAAAACAATTGATTACAAAACTATTCTATTTAAAAAAAAAGAAAAATCTTGAAGAAAATATTAAAATTTATTTTTGGACCCTCATATGGTCATATGTGGCATCTAAAATGTTAATAAAGCATCCCTAACTAGATAATTTTGATTATGGCTGAATTTAACTGTAGGAGATGGCCATTTTGGCGTAAACAAGAACTCAAATGGAGTAATTCAAAAGTTATGGCCTCCAAAATCTTTGACTCTGCATCAATTTGTTTAAATATCTATCATATTTGAGTGAAGTATTTGGTTTATCAAATTAAAAATATTGTAATAATGGTGATAATATGCAACAACATAAAATAATTATTTCTATGTAAAGTTGGGCATTGTCACTATATTGGACAATAATGCAATTGTGTTACTCTCTAGGTGCAAACCTATTAAAATACAAAGAATATGGGTCAAATTTGAGATCAACTGAGAATGCTATAAATATACTATATTAGTTTGTATATAATCTATGTCATATTGTGAAAAAACAAATTATATAATCTAAGCATAAGCTATATAAATTGAGCATATTATGATTGAAACTATAATGTACTAAGTAAAATATGTATATATTGAAGCATAGTTTGAGCAAAACTAAAATATACTAAGTATGTACTGAGTAAGCTAAAGCATATTCTAAATTAAAATATGACATGTAGTGAATATATACTAAGTCAACTGCCCCCTGTGTGCTAGGTTTTTATAAATAATACGTATGTATGCCGCCTTTTGGTGGGAGGGATAAATTCGATGTAAATAGATTGAACTAAAATTAAAACTTGATGTATATGTAATTATTGAATTAGTTTGTGATTTAAAAATATTTATTATGAATTTGTGTTACATCTACACCACTGCCACCACCACCATCAATAATTTTATAAATTATGTGGGCAGCCATAACAATCAAGGGATTGCTAGAGAGAAACAAAGTATGAACTACCGAAGTATCAATTTTTTTGAAGTGAGATAGAAACATAGGTAACATAGATAATCATGTAAGCATCTTCTAGATGGAAGAAATGAGGTTTGAAAAGGAGTTATGGATAACCAAATATAAGACATTTAGTATGGTAAGCCATGTATTTGGATAATCATGAGCCTTTACTACAATAGTATGAAATGTTGAAAATCTATATAACAAATTTTGCAATTTTGCAATTTCTATTCATTTGAATATAGAAAATTTTGAAAATTTTTAGCTCTAAGTTAAAAGATTTCTCAAAAGTTAGAGATTATTTGTGGATAATATGAGGAGGTCGAGGCATTGATCTAGGTAAAGGACGATGTTAGATTGGTAAGTACCAAAATGGAATCTTAGTACCTTTTTAAAATTTTCATTAGGTTATTTTTATTTGTTTTATTTATGGATTTTAATATTAAAAATTTTAGGTGTAGTACTATCCTTAATAGGATGACAATGTATAGATGTTGCACATGTTTGTCCAAAATCTTTTGAACTTGTGGGACATTGTTGTCCTTTAGGTGGTAGTGTCTATTTTGGCTTAATCTTTTAAATAAATCATTAGATATTAGATATTGTTTCCTTGAGACATAGATTTCATCATTTCCATTGTAATATTTGTTTTCTTTGCTTTTTGTAGGATGATATTCAATGTAGAGAGTTATAAAGTGGTCAGATGATTGAGACATTACATGCATTGCCTTTTTATAATGTTGATAGGGAAGTTTTGAGCTACATTGGATGGCTATATTTTATGCCATATGATGTGCATACGATGGCTTCTTTGGCTGAGATATGGGATGCCAAATTATGTTCTTTCTAGACACTGATTTTAAAGATGACAGTGATATTATAAGATGTTTGGTAAATATTGAGATTTCTAGTGATGGATTATGGATGTATTATAGGGTGTTATGGTGCTAGGTCCCAAGGATCTTGCTCATAGGTATTTAACTAAGAGAGCTTGTGGGCATTGGTACCATGCTAGAGATTTTGATGTGCTATTGTCAAATGCTGTGTCTTTCTTTTCATGTGTGCAATTTT